>WBNM01005786.1:158548-355713 GCA_013399055.1 Ramphastos sulfuratus | reverse complement strand
TCTGTGATTCCATGAAAGGATTTGGCTGCTGCAGAGCCCTCTCCTAGCTCCTGCCTACAGTTCTGTGCATTGGTTACAGATTCTTTATGCTCGAGATGTAGATCAGCGCAGCACAACCTTCGAGAAGTCTTTGCTCATGGGCAAAGAGTTTCAGCGCCGTGCCAAAGCCATGATCCTGCGAGCTGCCGTCCTGCGCAACCAGATCCACGTCAAGGTATGGCTGTGTTTGACGCCTTGGCCACAGTCTTTAAATGTTCAATTAAAATTTTTTTTTTTTGTTTTTGTTTGTTTTTTTAAACCTCAAAATGTAAAAGTTGCTGAACTGAAGCTTCTGGAGGGGAATGGATTTGTTGTGCTCGTGATTGGACAAATTCTTACAGCAGTAAAAACTTAAAAGATGTCAGGAACAAGCAATACATTGACCTGCTTGTACCACATGGAATGGCCTTTGGAGTTCATTTATTTGGGTTAATTCTAGCTAATTCATTCTGACCAATTCTTTATGCACACATCTTTTATCAAACAATCTTTTATTTGATGGTTGGGGTTTTTTGGTGGGGTTTTTGTTTTTGTTTGGTTTTTTTTGGTGGGTTTTTGTGGGGTTTTTTGTGGTTTCGTTTTGTGTTTTGGTTTGGTTTTTTGTGGGGTGTTTTTGTGGATTTTTTTTTTTGTGTGGGTTGGGTTTTTTTGGTGGGTCTTTTTTGGTTTTGGAGTTTTTTGGGTGGGTTTTTTTGTGGGGTTTTGGGTGGTTTTATTGGGTGGGTTTTTTGGGGCTTGGGGTTTTTTTGGTGGGGTTTTTTTTGGGGGGGAGTTGGGTTTTTTTTGATGTGTCTTTTTTTTGTTGTTGTTGTTGTTTTTGTTTGTTGGTTTTGGTGGGGTTTTGGTGTTTTTTTAAGTAGAGGAAATAAAAAAAATGAATGACTTGCTTGGAGTATTGCTTCCAGGATGGAGTTCCAAAAGAACATCCATGGGGGAGGATAGGCCATCTGCCACAGGATGGGTTCAATTCTTTAGTATTTTAATCTCTGTGATAAATAAATAACAGATAGGATCCAATTTCTAGGGCAAACAGCACCTTGTACATACTAAATAAGAGTGATTTAGAAGTTCTGGTTTGACTTCATTTGAGCTATATATAGAAGTTGTAGACAGAGCTTTCACAAAGCCTCTGTTATTTCTGAGTTGGGGTTGTCCTCTCCCCCTGCTGTTGCCCTGCTCTGCTTCACCTGTGCTGCACTCTGAGGAAGCACTCTGCAGGGTGTGTACACATCACTAACTCTGGTGTGCTTTGGTCTTGTTGCAGTCTCCTCCAAGAGAAGGTAGCCAAGGGGAGCTTACTCCAGCTAACAGCCAGTCCAGGATGAGCACCAACATGTGAAAAACTTCATGCACTACCAAAAGGAATGGTCCCTCCAGGACTGTACCCACTAACTGCTGAGCTTCACAAACTGTCCCTGTCTCCCTCACTTGTTGGTTGGATTCAGAGGGTCAGGGCTGATGGTGGGTAATATGAATATTCCAATAACTTCAATTCTCCTGGAAAAGAAATTGTTTCTAAAAACAGCATCCCTGCAGTGGGTCCTCATTTCAGTTTTGGTAGAACATCCTCCTTCATTCTCTTCCTTCCACCACTCCATAAAGAGCTGTCAGGTTACTCATGCAGATGCTGATTTGAGAGTTTTTCAGCTGCTGTTAGTTTTCTTGTTTCAAAGCTGCAAAAATAGTTAGTGTTAAGCTGAAGGGACAGGCATGATCAAAGATGGATTGCACTGGCCTGAAAGTGTTGCCTTGATTCTGAGCAATGCTGAGATTCTGTTTATTCCAGGTAAATTTAGAAGTGCATTGCTCTCAGTTACAGAGCTAGAGTTCTGAGAGGAGAGGAGATTTCCTTGGAGAAACTCTGAGTGATTGTTCACCTACACCAGAAAACATAGCACAGTTTCCATGCATTCAGTCACAGGCCTTTGTTTTAGGGTGTTATCTTTACCTGGATCCAGGTTCTTTCTCTCTGATCTCTCTTTTCAAAGACCTGTTTCCTGATGTGTTTCCCACTCATGCATAACCTCGTTTTGGGGTCCAGTGTTACCACAGCAGTAATTCTCTTTACTTCATGCAAATATTGCTGGTTGTCCTGTCCTACTGCCATAGGGTGTGATGGTTTCCAAACATGTGCAACAGTTGCTTCTGGCAGCGTGGATAAATACCATGAACACCACTGGAGTCCTCTGGGGGAGCTGAAAGCAGCCAGTTTGGTGGTGCCTGCTCTGAAGGTGCATTTATTCTGCTTTTCCTTTTATAAAGGGATTACAGGTGGCAGCCAAGGGGTGTGTGTGTGTGTGCTGTGTTAATGAACACAGGTGAGCACTGAAGGTTTTGAAGTCATCCATAAGGCAAGCTGGAAATTTTGATCCAGCCCTGACTGGTCTGGTGACTGACTGCAGATGTTCCTGTTAATGTGTTCATGCCTTTTTTTTTTTTTTTTTTTTTTTTTTTCTCTCCTTTCTTTCATTTGTTTTTTGTTCTACCTGGTGCATTAAACAGGATTACAAACTGAGTATTTGGAGTTTTGTGTTGAGGTTGGGCTTCAGGTGTTTTCTGTTAAGGTTGGGCTTTCAGGTATTTCGATCTCAAGCCACTAATTGTTTGGAGTTGATTCTTGGTTTTGTGGTGTTTTGTTTTTTTTTTTTATTCTAAGGTTGATGATGTTTTGAGGGTGTTGTCTTGCTTTTTGATCTGGTTGGAGATGTAGCTTGAATGAACTGTGGAGGAAATGCAGTCTAAGGGAAGGTTCTAACAGCAGAATTCCTGGACTGTGTTTGTACAGCTGCTAAATTGCAGCAGAGCTCTCTCCCTCTGGCTTTTCAGTGCTTTTTATGACTTAGGTCATGCTGAAAATGAAAGCAATAATTCCTCTGAGGTCTTTGGTTAAATGTTTTCTATTTGGCATGGAAATATTCTCCTGTTTTTGAGGGGAGAGAGGAGAGAAATAGTTAATCATTGTCAGAGAGTTGGGCATCACCACTGGCCAGTTCAGTCAGGAAGGCAAGTGGAGTCCTCAGGTAAATTGCTGCACATCCTTGTAGAAGTGCTGGGAAAGTCACTTTAATGCTTCTGCTCATGCCGAAGAGAAGCCATTCAGTGCTGTACTGCTGCTTACATGTTCTTACTTTCTTCCTAAAATGGGCCACTGCTGCCATTTCTGAGGAGAAGATCTTCTGCTCTGCTCCTGACAAGATGGTTTGGCAACCCAAGGGAGTCCACTGTCAGGTGGCTGCCTCTGCTTGCCACAGCTTCCACTCTCTCGTTTTTATTACATCCCTTCTGTACCTCCCCGAAAGCTTTCTGCTGGAGGCATCCTCACTTGTCGATGGATGTTTTCAGAACGCTAACTCGAGAGTCTGCCCTTCTAGACGCAGCAATTGCCTGCTCTCAGAAGTGGCTGCAAGCTCTTACCCTTTAGCAGTCGGCACGGAGCCCACCAGGTGGCAACAGCAGTTTCCAGCTCTTCCTGTTGCCTGGGGCAGTTCCATAGCTGGGGCAGAGGTGAGCAGTTTCTTGTCTCCAGACAAAAACACTCACAACCTGTTTTGGACTGCTGGAGCAGTTCTCGTTTATTGCTCTGTCCTGTAGCACTGCTCAAGCACAGTCTGTGCTTTTGTAGAGAATTGCACACGTGTGAGTGCCCTTCAGCCTGGGACAAAAGCTGCTGTGGCTTTAGGACTTTGTAGATTTGAGTCAGGGCTGGCCAGGCATATTTCTTCTAGGCACTGTTCAACTCCTGCCTCAGTCCTAACTACCTGCCAGTCTAGAAAACAGGAAATGCAGCACAGAGGCAGTTCTGCATGACTTGCATTCACAAGCTGTTTCCCCCAGTGAAAGCTCACTCTTACCTAAGTGATTTCCCAAGTAATAAGTGGGAAAATAGTGACTCAGAATGAATTTGCAGTGATTCCCTGTGACCACCAAGGTAACTGAGTGGATGAAGCTCTGTAGGATGTGTAGCATGTTGGTATGTCTGGGATGTGTTCAGAGTGACTTAAATGTATTTACTGAACTTTGTAGCACCTTTTTGTTTCTGAGGAAGGGAGTGCTAGTGGTAGGCCACAACTGATGGTGTCCTCAGGCAGTGTAAATTCTGCTTTCTTAGCTGACCTATCTAGGAATAAAGGAGAAACAGCTGGAAAGAACATGTTACTTTTGCTGAAGGCAGTTCTAATTAGCAGAGCTGATTTTTAGTGCTAATGTAGGAGCTGCCACTAGGAGATTTGTCTTGGAGTAGTTGTGGGTGATTGGTAATTATCTGCCCAGAACTTGTCCAGTGTAGTGGTCTGTGTTGCTAGGATTTGTAGAGGGAGGTCTGTAAGATGATTTTACTGCTTGGACTGTGGCTGGGTGCAGCAACATCTGTAAGCTGCTATCATCTGAGAGAGTTCCCTGAGTGAGGGAGAAAGTAGCAGAGTTCTGGCTTTGCCCCATGCCACTTGCAGGATCTGTATACTGGTTTCTGGGACTCTGCCATAATGATCTCAGCATTGCTTCCTAACTTGGCTGTAATTTCAGCATTGTCCCATCCCCTGAGCAGCTCCCAAAGCTGCCACTGAATGATGTCTTACCTCTGACTCGTGGAGTGTCTTATATAAGCCTTCAGAAAAACAGATGAAGAAACTTTGATAACAACAACAGTGCTTCTGACAAGGACACATCAGTGCATGGGTGGAAAGCATTGGTCAAGCATTAATTATTTTTACTCATTTTCCCCCTCTTTAAGAGTGAAGTCTCAGCCAGCTTGGCTATTCAAGGTTCTTATGCCACCTCCTTCAGCACTCTTCATATGCAGCAAATGACAATGGGAGGGCAGTGCTCTTAATATTTTCCTGTGCCACCCTCTTGTGAGAGCTGAGACTAGCATGAGTCAGCATTTCACTTTTTCAGTAGTCTATCAACTGGGAATTTGCAGGGAGGTGAAAGGCACCAAACTGGCATGGAATTGACTTCTGCTTGTCTTCGATGCTGTTAGGGAATAGGGAATAAATTACTCTGCTTTGCAAATGAGCTTTGTACTTCAGCTGATCTTATTTTGGCTTCTACCTTCCTATGGATCTGTGAATTCCATTCAGTGTTTCACAGGGTCTGATAGAGCAACCTAGCTTTAGATTATCTCATAGGATAGCTTGACTGAGATAAATTAACTGGGTAGGGAACTGAAAGTGGCTAATAGGGTGTGTTAACCTGAGAGAAGTGTGTGAGATTCAGTAGTTACAAGTTTGGTAAATTCATAATGCAAGTAAGACAGTTTCTTGACAGCAAAGCAACGATTCAGGGTGAGGTTATAATGAAGGGCAGCTGCATTAGCAAGAGATGGTCTGATTCAAACAAGAATTCAGGTGGCAAGACCTGAAAATTTGTCTTGCATGGTAGATCAGGCCAGGTGATCTTCTTGTCCTTGATCCCCCAGATATCACAGGTCCAGTTCTCTAATGCTTCTGCAGCTCTGCTGGAGCACTGTGTGCCTGGAGTTTATGTAGCAGTGGAGTCTGGGTATGTGACAAATGCATGGTGAGATCCAGGGCTTTCAGTCTCTGTTTGGGTGTACTTGTGTTTAATTCTCTGCTATCCCATCAGCTGTTTGCCAAAACAAGGCAGTTGGCTTTCTCTTTGTCAGGTGAACTACTACACCTCTTCCTGCATGCCTCTGAGGATGGATTTAGATACAAGAATCCAACTTCCCTCAAACCCAAAGGCAGAGGATCGTTTTCACCATCACTCTGCATGCAAAGCACTGCCTCTTCCTCCCTCTGCTCCCATTAAATAATCTGTGTTTTCTTGAGGGGTATGTGAAACAGAAACAAAATAGGACATTACTTTGCTGAGTTGGCAGGTTGCAATTGTTTGATTAGAGATAAAGAAGATAATTAGTATATTGCCTAGCCTTAAAGTAATCCCTAGTTAGTGTAGGTGCAGGTGTGCCCAGCATGAATGGTAAGTGGCTCAGCTTTGCTGGTGTTGTAATAGTGCCTCTGAGCTCACAAGCATTAAGAAATTGATACACTGGTCATCTTTACCTTGTTAATTGCAAGGCTATCATCTTCTAGAGTGCCTGTGGAAAGTTCGGGTTGCAACTTCTTGTCATTAGCATGGTGATTTGTAGTTCCACGCACAAAGGGAGCTCTGGCTTGCAGTGCCTAACTGAGCAGTGTTCCAGGCCTGTGACAGGAGCTCTGCAGTCTCCTGCCTTGTCATGGAGCAGCAGCTAATGAGCCAAGCCTGCATCTGTCTGCACTGCCTATTAAGAAATGCCTTGGAAGAGGGGGTGAGATGAGTATGCCTTAAATATTAGTTCTGTCTAGAAATGTGGCCAGTTAAGATTCTCAAGTATGAAGTGTTCCTGACTTGAGTAGCCTAAAGCCAGCTTGATCCTTTCTTCACACTGGTGAGTGATTGTGTGATGAGACTCGTGAGAGATGGGTTCTAAAATCCCACTGTGTGGTTAGGAACATAACCTGGATCCATCACATAGCCTCGGTCCACTCCTGTGGTGTAACAGGGGATGTTTGTCATGCTGGTGGCTTTTCTGACCTGGTAAATTTCCTCTGGCACAGTGAGAGGAGACTGCCTGAGCTTTGTGATGGTTTTGGGAAACTGGCTGAATGGGAAGTGGTCAGCTTGAAACTCCATGATCATGGACAGTTGGCTTTCTATTAGAAGAGAGGCTTCTGGAACAGACCAGGGAACTCAGAATGAGGGAAGAAGTGGACTCTTTTTCCACAGGAGGTGGGAGATGTGGTTTCAGTTGCCATCTTTAAACCAGGCAGAGAAGCATTTTTAAACTTGGTTCTCCCACACTAATCACTTGGCTATTGGGCAAATGCCACACCCTGTCCCTCCCCCTCAGTTTCTGGGCTAGTTCCAAGTCACAAGGCGAGCTAGAATAACATGTACCAGCTTAGTGTCTAAACTTGATTTGAATACAAGGGTAGTCAGAAATGATGAAAGCTGCAGAAGGTCTTGGTTAACAGGCTGGTTGGGGTGGGAGATGTTATCCCCAGAGTATCTTGGAAATTATTTTGTTCGAATAGCAAAATAATTAAATTGGCAGACTCGGCAGGAGAGTTTGAACTACTCTTAATATCATCTATAGAATGCCACAGCTAAATGCCAGGCAGCATTTGAGTCCAGCCTGCCAAATGGCTGTAAAGCCTTCCCTCTTGTGGTCCCTCTAGAGGACTTGGTGTGAATGTATGGGAACACCCAGCTGGCAGCTGCCGTAGACAGAAGCGATTGATGGTCAGGATCATGTGACAGGGAAGGTGTCTGAAGAAACAGCGTGGAGAGGGAGAACACAGACCAGAAGAAAGCAAGCACAAGGGTGGGTGACCTACAGGCAGACCAAGGGCCCTTCTTCCCACTGGTGCTGTGCTTAGTGAGCTGCCACTCTTTCTAGTGGGCTCCCTTGTTATGAGTGCTTTGAATGAGAACCTTTCTCCACGGATTGAACAAATCCACAGCTACTAGGCAGGGATCTTTTCACCTCACTGTCCCAGTCCTTGTATGAACCCATGCCTGTAAACTACACTGCAGCTTCGATTGCAGGTCTGAGCTCACCAGGGCTGGATGGGATGTGTGTGCACAGACATGAACACACTTGTATGGAATGAGGTTGTTGAAAAGTCAAAGCATTTAAAGGGGTTTATAAAATAATTAGGGCATGCTTTTATCTCCTGGTTCCTGGAAGTGCTGTGTTTGTGTCATTAAAAAAACAAGTCTTGAGCCCCTGTGATTGGGGTGGGGCAGGGAAAGGTCCTCCCTCTTGTCAGATGTGCAGGGAGATGTGTTTATTTTCCGACCCTTGGAGGCACTTTTGATTTTTGGTTTATTACTGGTCAGTAATCTTTCCTTTCCAAGGCAAGGATGCACTGAGACGATACTTTGCCAGTGCTTTATGCAGACCTAGGATTCTGGGTGCTGGGTTTCCTGATCATTTCCTTCTGGACAAAAGGAGGACCAGTTATGAATAAGCCTTGCATCCATGGAGGCAAACTTAGTAGCTCAAACTGGGCACATGAGGTCTAGCAGCAGGACATGCCTGTGAGTGTATGCCAAGTCTCTGGATGTTCTGGTCATGTGAAGCAGAGTTCTGACAGGCTAGAAGAAGAGCCTTGGCTAGTGCAGTGGTTAGGACCTAGACCTGCTTGGTTGCAGGCAAGCTGGTTTAGAGGAGCAGGAATTGTTGCTCAGGTCTTGGGCCAGACTCCATTGTCCTCCCCCTGACCTGGCACCGTTTCCTTCTTTCTCCTACCGCTTCCCTTTCTGGGCTTTTTTTTCTTTGTATTTCCCCCCCTCTTGTCTCCAAGCAGCAGTTTAACCCCTGTTAACCTTGCAGTTAAAGGCTCTAGTACTGTAGAGGGCTTGCTCACATGCCAGCTCTGCCAGCACAAGCATGGCCAGACTGCACGTATAAGGCTGCACAACACAGCATTGCTTTGGTTCCTTTAGCAGGCTCTGTGACAAGTGCTGAGGGCCTGCTGGTTCCAGTGTTTGTGGTGTTTTGTAGCAGCTCTGCAGGAAAGCTGCTCAGGCTGCAGGACATGGCCATGCTGGAGCAGGGTCACCAAGCATACAGTAAGTAAATTGCATTTAGAACACAGGCAACAGCTGAGCTAAGCTTGATTTGTTTTTCCTAGCTTCAAAGGGGCTGGCTTGGCTTCCAGTTCCTCAGTCTGCTAAGCAGCTGTGCACCATTGCTGGATGGGGGTTTTTTGGCTGCTGACATTCTTTACAGTGTATTGACCATTGCACAGCAAAGGCTTAGGAGACACACAAAGCCCACAGGGAAAAAGGTTAAAGTCAGGCCGGGTCGTGAATGTGTAAACCTCCATCTGGTTTGAACACACTTCTCACAGGCTTTATCAGGAGGGAAGGAGAGAGAATGATCATGTAATTAAGTATGAGACTTTGGGCAGGGAAAGGCTCAGGGACTTGGTTCTACCTTAGCACATAATTTCAGACACCCCTCTCTATTAAAATAGAGATTTAATTTTCCCCCAACCTTTGGCTCATGGCAGCTCATGAAGCTTTATCATAGTGTATAAAACTATTGTTAGTACACAACGTGATAATAGCAACATCTTAACAGTTTTACATTCACATGTTGAAAGCACTGCTGGATTCCTTTTCACACTGCAAATGCAGCCTGTGGAAACTCAGGCAGATGTGACATGTTCTGTTAGTACAGAAGTCATCCACATTGCTGGTCTTGGCACACCAGAAGCTGCCCCAATACATTTAATACCCCACTATTAAAACCAGGACATGAACAGTCAATGAACATAGAAGTAGTTTAGATTGGTTGCCCCCACCCAAAAAGAAAAAAAAAAAAAACAAAAAAAAAAGCAAGCAGCATTTTTCAGTCTTCAAAACACAGCATGAGAAAGTGAATTGCATCCTTTTTTTTTTTTTTTATTTCAAATGCAGGACAAGTCCCTGAGTAAGCAGCTTTCTTTTACTTAAATAAAAATTTTCCAGAACTTAAAACTAGACCTGTGGAACAAGTTCACAGAGCTGATGGTGAGCTGGAGATGTGTTCTTTGGCCCAGGGAAGCAGAGGCCTGGCAGGAGCTCTTTACCTTCCTTTCCAAAGCTTCACACAGTACTGTCACCAGCCTCCTGCAGCACAGCAGCCTCCCCCGCAGCTACATCTCCTCTCCGACTGACTTCTGGGTTCTGAACTACTCTTTGACTACTCTGCCATGAAAGGGATTTTTCATATTTGGTCTTAAAAAGTAATCCATGACCTGAAGAAGCAAGGATTGGGGGAAAAAATATGTAACAGAAACAAAGCACTGGTAAAAGACAACAGTTCCTTCCTTAGTGTTCTAGAGAAGCAGGCTGGGAATTCTGCATCCCAGCAGAAAAGAACACCACACACAGAAGGAAGAGGCTTTTAAACTGCATGATAAAACTGTAGCTAGTTCTGTATGTAGATTTTAACCAACACCTCATAAACCATTAAGTAACAAATACAGATGGAAGGTGAGACACCTGCTCAGTGCCCAACAGGGACAGCCACACTCACCTGGGCAGTCTGCAGTCTCTTTGAACGCTCTTTTCTTACAGCAGCCTCGGCACATGTTAAACACACATTTATTGCCCTGGGTTGGGATGAAGGTTGAAAGAAGCTTGTGTCAGTGAAAATGAAACTGTTACTGGTTACTGTAATAAGCAACAACAGCACAGCTCTGCACATTCAGACCTTTGCAAAAACACCATGAACCTGAATGTTAGACAGGCACACCTCAGGCTAGTGAAGATGGCAGAGCTGATGTCACACTGGGGAGGGGGAGCCTCAGCTATCAACTGTTTGTACAGAGGAGTAAATCCACAAAAGTTTGCATGCAGCTTCTGCAGCATCAGTGGTCTGCTGGGCATCCTGAGTAGCAGAAGCAGGTGAGTGCCCTAAGCACCCTGCAACAAGCACAATGCTGGATGTTGCAGCTGAGCTTGCTGTAGTCCTCTGCCAAGGTACTCTGCAGAATACAGTACCTGACATGCTTGCTTCCATCTATGCCACAGCAGTTACTGCCCTATCTGCAGCTTAAAACGTACCTGAGTATATATTACAACACAATGTATGACCCTGAGGGACTGTAGCAGTTGAATCCTGGACAGCTGACAGCCTGGTTACACTGAGTGGGGCGGGGGGGGGGGGGGAGTGGTGCTCTGGCTCACACATGCTTAGTGATTGAGGGAAGTGGATGGTGTTGTTTGGTGTGTCTCCCTCCACCCCAATAAAAAAAAAATCCTTCATGTTTAGGAAGCCCTTGGTTGATTTCTGTTGTTGTTCTCCCTTATCCCTTCTGTCTCTTAAGACAGAGCTTAGAAACATCTGACCTAGGAGAGAAACAAACAAAACCACAGGCCCAGGCACAAGATTTCCGACTGCCTGCAGCACTACAGTGGTGTAAGCAAACCAAAACAGGGACTTAGCCCAGCTTCAGACAAGCACAGCTGCTGCAGCAAACTGCCAGCTGCACATGGTCTGATTTCCACATAATGGAAATGTTTTAATGGACACTGGCACTGACTTACCTTTGGGTTTCCACACTGGTCACATTTTGCATATTTGGCTGGAAAAAAGAGAGAGAGAGAGAGAGAGAGAGCTGATTTCAGCAATGATATTTTTATGTGGAAGAAGTAAATTTAAATCAGGATCAGACAAAGCTTGGCACTCTTCTAGCCAGACAGTCTTTTTTAAATAGAGCACCTCCAAGAACAGTGCAGAGGTAAAGGTACTCTGACTTTTTAAGTGCCTCCAATGTAAATTCAAACACTGAAAATTTGAATTCTCAAGTCAAGTGTGAAGGAGGAGGAGGTCTGCCTGAAATGCATACAAAAGTTCAGTTAGTGACAGCTGGAACGTAGTTGGTAGTGCATTTTGATCTCAAAAAGGAAAATAATTGGGGGCAATTCATGTTAAATGTGGTATCAGTAAGTCCATGCATCTATGCCAATAAATGGAACTTACGTTTTAAAGATGGATCAAAGCTTTTATTTGGATTTCTTAACTTCTTTTTTTGCTTATTCTTTGACAGAAGCTCAGAATTTCCATCTTCCTCCTCTTCCAAAGCACGCTTCCCTCGCACACATTTGTCAGACTCACTGGTTCCATTCTCCTTGCATCTCTCCTTTGGCCTGAAACAATGAATAGCAATCATCCTAAGCTGGCTGGAGGGCAGAAGTAGATGGTCCCTGAACACTGTTCTGCTTTACAGAAATCTGGGCAAACTGGAAACTTTTCTGTCATGGCTAAAGTACAGGGAAGTTCACTGCCCTTGGAAGTGGGATAGAAAAACCTAACCTTTTGGATCTCTACCTGCTAATAACACACACTGTCAGATTTATTGGTTGGTAAGTCAGCTGAATTAGTCAGGCACCTGTTGTTCCCAGGTTATACTGAAGTATTTAGTTAAGTATTACACTTGACATGCTTGTTCTTCAGCTCAATTTTCACAACAGAAAAGGAATAAGGTACCTGCAGAGCCTGTCTGTACAACACAAGGATCCTTTATCAAAGACAATTTAGTTGCCACCTTTGCTGTTACAAGCAACATTAGTGTGACCTATAACAATAAAAGACTTTCAGACAGCACATGTGTTGCACATCAAATTGTCTTTCTGAGCTGCAATGGAATTCTTGGGGTTTACTTTCTGGAGAGAGAGAGAGAGAGAAATCTGAGGAGGATCTAAAGGAGAAGATGCACACCATAAAGCAACATCCCCAGAAACAAAGCAGTGACCGGGGAGGGGGGGCAGAAGGAAAAAAAGAATAAAATTAATCCATAGTCTTCCCTTATCTTCCAATGAACATAAGCTCCTAGACCAGAACTGGGTGGCTCTGTACTGAGTGTGGTTGATCAAGGTGAAGAATTGTCCATATTAGAACAGGTCACTCACCCTGGCCTGACGTACGGCTGACAGATCCAGTGGAAAAAAGGCAACCCTTCTTTTGGCTTTTCTCCTTCTTTCTGATTTGCTATTTCTTCCTGCAGCACAGAGTTCCAGTCAGTGTCCCTGGAGTTGTCAGGAAATGCTCCAAATAACACTTCAAGCTCCAGGAAACCACAAATTGGAATTTAAACTAACAGTTACTGACAGTTAAATACAGGCAAAACCCCTCTACTAAGACAGATGAACAGAAGCAGATTTGTGCCTCCTAAAGCAACTTGATCCTGTGTAAGGCTGTTGAGGCTTGAGGGGCTGCCACTGTAGTAAAACTACCAGTATCAAGGTTGGAAAGCCACAACTCCAATAAAGGCACCAACAAACACCACGACATACATGGTAAGTTCCCACCAAGTGCAGACAGTGTTGTTCTGGGAGATTAGGGCACATCTTGGTACCTGGCATCGCAGTTTCAGCTCCCTGTTGACATCTACGATGCCCTCTAGAGTCTTCACTTTTGCTAGTTCATCACGCAGCTGCTGGTGAACTTGAAGCCTGAGGCAAATCCCAAACATCAAGTTATACTTATGCATTATTGCTAGACTGAAGAGATCAGCTAAAAAATGTCTTTATAAAAGCTTTTTATAGACTTTTCTTGCTGCACATGCCTTGGTAGAAGCTTATCTCCTTGGAAGTCCAGAGGAAAGCACACACAGCTGTCACCTCTCAGCCAAATAAACACTTGGCACACAACCAAGGTACTCTGAGATTAGCTGAGGTGAACCTGCAGTGCGTTACCTGCTCCTCAGTAGCTGCCCATGGCCATGCTCTTACTCCACAGTAAGTTCAGGGCAGTTTTCTTCACAGCAGACCAGGGCTTAACTCAGGTTTGCCACAAGTGCAGATGGGCAATTACCACATGGCAGCTGATGTGCTGGGAGCTCACACCCTCCCTTATCTCTTGGTAACTTGTTCACTCCCCATGCCCTGCTTCCCAGATGTGCAGTGCAGCATAAAGACCTCAGCCCACACTCTTCCAGCAAGAGTCCAGGAAAGACAACCTGGCAGCATACTGGTTCTGACCAGACAAATCCTTGTCCAGAAAAGTCAGACACCTGCTGAGCAGGATGAGACCTGCTGAGCATTAAAGAGTCCTCTGGAGATACTCACGTGTGATGCCAGAGCTTGAAGAGATGAGCCCTCACGTAAGACAGCGGACAAGGGTGCTTCTGCACTATCTCCAGGTACTCCTCAGCCATCTCCCACACCAATGGGTTTCTGCCCTCAAACAAAGCTGGGTTATGAAGATTACCTTCTAGGGAATGAAAAGAAATACTCAAACTTTCATTTCAGGATTGCAACAGAAAACAAAAGCTAAGCTCTGGAGCTTGATCAGTACTGAGTGATTGTACCAGCCACCCAGCCACACCACTTGTGCTCACAAAGAGGAATCAGGGGTCCACAAACTGCAGCCTGACCTCAGGATGCCATATGTCACTATTTCTTAATTGAGCCAAATAGCTCCTGTCTAATTAAAGTACATTTTCCAGAAAAGAATCCAATCTTGACACAAAGAGAGTAAAAAAAGTCCAATAGAGAACCCCCTGCTTTTCTTGCCCTCTGGTTGCATACTTGGATCTTAACATCGTATCCACATCTATCTGGCTTAAGCTTACAGATACTGCTTCTCACTCTGCTTTTCCCTACTAGTTCCTCAAGCCTTTTGTTAAACAGTTTTGAAAACTGAGATTCTACAATCCCCCAGAAAATGTTTTAACTGCAGTGATGGGAAGCAGCTTCTGCTGTCTATCCTGGACCTTCTTGAAGAAGTTACAGTTCTTTCTGGTCCCATCCCAACATGAAGGAATACTAACCAGTGGATAGACTTCCTGCATGAAGATCTATTCAATAACCATTCTACTGATTAACAGGTATCAGGAAAATATTCCAGTAAAAGAGGAGTCCCACATACTTCTGTTAAGCAATTAGATTTGAGCTGTCCACTCAATGGAACAAGTCCAACCTAACAATTGTTACAAGTCTTAAATGACACCTGGTGGTGGTTGGTGCAAGAGGAGGCAGAGCGGCCACTCAGCCTTCAGTCAAAGCTGTTCACCATGTCAGGCTGGTGTAAGCTTTTAATAAATGCATATGGGGCTGCTAAGAGAGTAAGAAACAGCTCCTGCTCTCATCTGTTGTGAGTGCAAGTTCATTTTCATTACCTGCACTCATGACACCGTGCACTCCTGTCTTACGGATGCACTCCTCCACGTCCCTGAGACACTGGATGTTTCCGTTTGCAAACACAGGAATGCTTACAGCTTTTCTGTACCAGTGAATAAAACAGAGGCATAGAATTGAGAGGTGGGATCCACCCACAAATTCTACTGCTGTCACACACTTTTCTGCATGCTTAAAAATCTACCCTCACAGCACTGTAGCAGAAATCCACCAGTGTTGGTACTGCTCACTCACCTGACTGCTTGAATGTGCTCCCAGGACGCCACTCCAGCAAGAGGTCCTTTCTGCTCTTTAGTGCGGCCGTGCACCGTCAGCAGCTGCAACACAAAGGCACTTTTCACCTGTGTGAACCACTGCAACAAATCCACTGACAAAAATTTCCTTTCACCCCACACTCTAAATCCCCAGTGCTGTTTCAACAGTGTGAGGATTTTGGTATTACAGGAAGGTATCAGCAGCTCACCTACCATGGCATGGGCTTGGGCTTCTTTCAGCTTGCTATTGACAAGATTGTATCTTGGGAGAACCTACACATTTCCTGTTGCATTGGCTCCCCTTTATGATTCACTCTAATCTGAGATACATGGATCAGGCTGGCTCCTCAGCAGAAAGCCTGAGCACTCTTGCACTGGCTCTAACTCCAGCCTGCTTCTTCCAGTTTAACTGGGGTTAAAGCCTAGAAGGCTACTCACTTCTCCACTAGTGGTGGTCATCTGTGATAACTATTTCCTATAGCACTGTGGATTTCAAGCATTCACAATGCCTCCTGCAGCACAATGTCAGACTGACACACACTGAAGGTTGACACTTTGTGCAGTGATTGGAAGAGAGACTCCAAAAATCACAATCATAGAATGGCCTAGGCTGGAAGAGACCTTAGAGATATCTAATCCAACCTCCCTGCCATGGGCAGGGACACCTCTCAACTTGACCAGGTTACTCAAGGCCCTATCCAACCTGGCCTTGAACATTTCCAGGGAGGAGGCACCCACAACCTCTCTGGCAATCCATTCCAGAGCCTTGCCACCCTCATAGTGAAGAATTTCTTCCTAAGATCCAACAGTGTGTTTTATCTCATACTACTGACCTGCTGCCTATGACTGCAAACATACAACCCCTCTGCATCTCGTGTTCTCTGCCTGTAAAACATCTCCACACCAAGAACTGGCCATCGGGTGCTTCGTGCAGAGGCAGGTGTGCAGTGGCACAGTGGAGGGAGCACCTCCTCACCTGGCAGCCAGCTTTCTCCAGCATCTGTGCATACTTCACCGTCTTGGCAATCTCTGGGAAAACGCGGATTTTGCAGGTGATGGGCACAGAGAGCTTCTCGTTAGCCAGCAAAACTGGGGGAGGTTGAAAAGACAGGTAAGTGAGCTGCACAAAGCTGTGGAAAGTCCCTGCTCTCCTCAAGAGCTGACATGGTGTGAAAAAAAATAAAAGCCTGAGAAGTTAATGGTGTGTAGTTCTCACAACTTAACCAGCGGTGTTCCCGGCAACCCTTACTGCATGGATTAAGGGTTAACACTGCATGGATTAAGGGTAAACATGAAGCAAAAACTCTACACTCTAACAAGAAGGCATAAAACAGGTAGCATTTAACAGCCCTAATGTTTCCACTGCATCAAACCTTCCCTTTGATCACCACCTGAAATCATAATGACTGATACAAGCCTACTAACATCACAGGCTCTTGTACTCTTCCTCGTGCCAACATTAACACCTGCTTGTACACCTTCCTAGAAGAAATTCATTGCTTCTTTCTAAACTACACCCAAACAATCATGACAAGTCCAAGAGGCTTATCAACAGAGATAGGCTGTGGACCCATTTAAGTTGTTAGCATAGATTACAGAGTCAGGGTGAAATCTAGAACGTGATAAACTCCTGTAGTCTTCACACGGTGCACCGAACCAGAAAGCTGCTAGGACAAGAGCTAACAGCCAGCAGGAAAAATGAGTAAAGGCAGGCCTGAAATTCTCTTCTCTTCCATAGCTTTGATGTCTAGTGTAGGAAATCACCTGCTGTCTTCTAATGAAGTTCCTAGGAGCTCCAATGATAGGTCTTCCTATCCCCTTTCAAAGGAGCCAGCAAGGTGTTGCAGGGACCCTATTATTTTAAAGAAGGCTAGGACAGCAGGAGGACAAGGAAGCTTTGCCCACCTTTTAGAGAATAGCCTGTTGAGATAATTCTCCTACTATACAGCCTGGGTTCTCTACATAAATGACCTGGGTTCTCTTCTCACCTTGAGACTGTTCTGATTTGCATCTTTCACTCCTAAGAAAAGTGCCCTAACCACCACACCACACACTGGGCAGGGAAGCACTGTCTGGCTTTCACAGTTCTCAGCAGTGTCTTTGTATCAACCATCACTGGAGATTCCCTGGCCTACAGGGAACACAAACAGAAGACTCTATCCTCATGGTTCAGATGTGTGCTTTGAAGTAGAGGCACATTCTCAGCTCTGCACAATGATCCAAACCTTGCTTTTAAAATGACTTCTGAATGTATTTCTTAAAAAAAAAAAACAAAACTGTTCACAGCTGCTGCCAATAGTCTGAAAATGCACATCAGGAGAGAGTTTTGCTGTGGTGTGGACAGAAAATGTACTCTGAGTTGATTAGGAAAGGGCAACTGTGGCTTCAAGCAGAAACAGAAGTCCTGGCACCCAAGAAGTTCAAAGTGAAAAAGCATGGCACTGGGAGTTCTGCTCTTTCTAGAGCTGGAGAGCCACTACATCATCATTGGATTGGGACTAAACTGACTCACTTTCACCTTAAAGTCTGTCTCAGGTACTAAAATCTTTTAGCAGATCTAGCAGGGGTTTGTAGTGGGATGTCACCATCTTGAGGATAGCACTGGAATACAGTAAGTAATAAAACAAACCCCAAACCCCACAAACACAACCCTCCTGACAGAGACATGCTGCATCTCCTTTCACCCCAAAATTGCTAACCCTCCTCACAATGACGCGCTCATCCCATTCTGAGTGAAGCCCCTCTAAAGACTTACTCATTCTCTGAAGAAGATCCCACTCCTCTTGCAGAAATGCCCCGTAGTGACCTACAATAAACCAGCAGATGACACTTTTATAGCAGGGTGAGATTGAGGCATGCAGCTCTCATAAATGTCCACATACAACGATGCAGACACTTGTATGTGTCACTGGCAGAAGCAGAGGTGCTGTGTCCTGTCCAGACATCTGGATCATTCTGTTCCCCAATGCCACCCTAGATTTACAGGGCAAACAATGAATCCCCACACCTCACTTCAACTGCCACTCCCTGAGGCTGCTGTGTTGACACTGGTAGCTCACAGTCCAACTTTCAGAGGTCCATACCATGTGTTTAAAAATTCCCCTCAGGATAAAAACTGATCAGACTGAAAGATCTACTTGCCCTGTACACCACCAACCACTTCCTGTGAGTCTCTGGAAGACATTTTAGAAGAGGAATGGGCAGCTCCTGACCAAACCTTCCTTCAACACCCCAACTGATCCAAAACTTTCAAACACCAGCTCTGAAACTAGCTCTCCTTGCAATATCATTAAGGGATTCAGCAGCTGTTATCCTCTTTTATGCTGAAGTGAACAAACTGTGCAAGTATCAAAGAAACAGGACACTGAATACTAAGTAACTTTAAATCCAGGTTTGCAAAACTGGGCTGTTTGAGCAACTGAAATCAGAAAGAAAACAAAGCTCTTGTTAAAAATACTTTTTCTGAGGGATATTCAAGACACAAGAGCTGTCACACAGGAGAAGCTGGAATTAATTATTAGTACAGCTAATTTTTGTTTTAGGTATTAGAAAGCATTATGTGTTAAAGTGGGTGTAACTAAGTCTGACTTCAGCAGTAGTGCAGCCACCTTCCCTCCACCAAGTTAACCACTTTGGACCTCTTGATGTTTTACTGCCAACGTTCCTGTCTGGAACACCCCAGCTTTCTGGCTACCCAGGCTTCAGGTCTGCACGTACCTCTTTTTGCAATCATCTGGGGGCAACCCAAATTTAGGTCTATGGCATCGCAATAATCCTGAGCCAACAGCGCTGCTTGGACAAACACTTCAGGGTCATTGGCACAGAACTGAGAAAGATAAAGCAAAGTGGAATAATCAGATAATAGCATTCTTCAAGTACTGACAACATCTTATGACATAGTTCAAGGGCTTCGAGGAGACCTTATAGTAGCCTTCCAATATCTGAAGGGGGCTACAGGAAGGCTGGGGAGGGACTATTGACAAGGTCTTGCAGGGACAGGACAAGGGGCAATGGGTTTGAACTGGCAGAGGGAAGATTTAGACTGGATGTTAGGAGGAAGTTCTTTACAGTGAGGGTGGTGAGGCACTGGAAAAGGTTGCCCAGGGAGGTTGTGGATTCTCTCTCCCTGGAGGTGTTCAAGGCCAGGTTGGATGAGGCCTTGAGTGACCTGTACTAGTGGGAGGTGTCCCTGCCTATGGCAGGGGGTTGGGACTAGATGGTCTTTGAGGGCCCTTCCAACCTTACCATTCTATGATTCTATGATTCTAGTTATGAAGCAACTACAGAAACAGTTAATCTGCAGTTCATGATAGTAAGCACCATTTCTCAAAAAAACCAAACCTCACCAAACACAACAATGTGACACCTACCAGCTACAGATCCTCGACCCTCAAATAACAAAACGAAAAAGGTGAACATCCAAGAGGCAAAGAAACATTTGTAGAATATTTACATGTAATAGCCAAGAATAAGAGGGAACAGCTCTTAAAAGCCCCTGCAGAACAAACAGCTGTTGCATTTTCATACAAAAAGGTGGTGCAGAAGGTAAAGAGTTGCCTGTGGTGTCTCTTGGGTCTTGAGACAATTAAAACTTTGTGGATAGTAGTGAGCACAACTGCCTCCAAAATGAACTCATGTTAGTGTGGAGTATTACACAGGCACACTGGGCTGTTAGTCAAATGCTCAGTCTTAAATATAATTAACATTACATTTAGAGTACAGTGCAAAAATCAATTTATTAAGAAAAATTAGGCTAGTTTGAAGATACTTTTTTTTGAGGACAAAGGCTATTCTCTTAATTTCTGCTTTCAAACAGATTAACAAACCCCAGTGCCATCACATCTTTAACTAATACAGATTTAAACTCAAGCAGGTGAGCAGAAGGTGTTATTTAAACCTTACAGCACTAAATAAATTACATCTGTTACCACCTAAACTCAGAAAAGGCATTTGTTTTCTCTGAGATGACTGACACAAGGGAAAGCCTCTGACAAAACGACACTGGTGAGGATTTTTACCTGGTAGACAAAGCCCAGATTGCAGGCTAGGCTCAGATGTCCTCTTGCCTAATCCATTTCCAAGAGTCTGTGACCACAACCTAAACCTGCCCAGAAACACTGCACAACTCAGTAAAAATTGCTGTACTGGGTCAATCCAGAGATTGATTGAGTTAGTCCTGTACCTTAGGACCAATAGTTGCCAGTGGGAAGAACACAGCAAGCCCACAGCAACTGTCAGTCTTCAGGTAGGCTGGCCCAGCACACACAGCTGTCTGAGCTGAAGGCCTGTGCTCAAATACAGCTTTCTAAGACTAGTCAGAATTTTGCCACCTGTATTTTTCTGAGTCAAAAGAAACTTCCTCCCACGGCAAAAAAAATAAGGCTATGCAAAGCTGTACTGAGACCAAAGACCCACCTCATCCTGCTCTGATAATACTCAACAATGCTTAAACAGCAGCAGCTGGAAAGTGTCCTCAAGGCCTCTGTATGCAGGAGTGGTGTTTGCCGTACCTCATGATGCCCAAGAGTTTTCCTTTACTTACTTTCAGCATACAGTAGATCCCATGGGAATGAATTTTGCTGGTGTTAACTGTCACTATTTGTACTAACACTTGTTTCCCATTTGCCATCTTCAAGCCAGTCATACTTTTTCATATCTCTCCCATTTCTCCTCTTGGTCAGGACCTGAGGGGTGAAGCCTCTTCATTTAACATGTGGAAATCAATCCTGCATTATTCCTCAGCTTCCTTCTTTGTGATGGAGCACTTGAAACTCACATGGTACTCAACAAGCAGAGGCAACAATAACTTAAGAGTGTGTCCTACATTCTTTGCATCCTTTTTCTATGGCTAACCACTAATCTTATGGTTTCAGAGAACTACTCAAACACCTGTGATCCTTCCTGAATGGGATCAGCTCGCTCTCTAAAAACGAGATGCAGAGGACTGAAACCCTGTGAGAAGCCTAAAGCTCCAGGCCCCTGTAGTTAGACCTCTTTGCTAGACATGGGATAGACAGAAAAGCACAGTCATCGTGAGCAGCATTTAGGTAAAGAAAATTACATTTTTGTCACCCTATACAACACCCTCTCAGAATCGGGGCGAGACTGACGAGAGCTTGACCTGAGGTGCGTTTGGGAACACCTGGATTCGCTATCCCACAGGGGTGGCTGGGAGAGCATTGGGCAATGCTGACTTGCTTTTGCGGCGTTACCCAAGAGCACCCGGCAAGGTGCTCCGCTCCTCGCCACTGCTCCCAGCGCTGAGGCTGCCTGGGCAGGCGTCGCGGTTGTGGGAGCAGCGCGGGCGGGCCGCGGGGAGCGCCGGTGGCGCGTCCCGGCGGGCCGCGGCACTCACCTGCACGATGAGCGGGCGGTCCTCGGCGCAGGCTTCGCCATAGAGGTTCTCGCGGCGGTAGTTGGCATCTCTGAGGAAGACTTGGGCGTGCAGCATAGGCGTGTAGCAAAGCTGGGCGCCGTGGCGGCGGCTCAGCAGCCTCCAGGCCAGCTCGCTCTGGTCCACCATGGGCGCCACCACATAGTGGGCGCTCCGCAGCGTCTCCCTCCAGAAGGCCTCTCCGCGCAGCTTCGGCATCTCCCGCCCGGGCAGCGCTGCGCCAGCTGCCGCCCCGTGCCGCCGTACCAGGGCTCTCAGCCGCCGCCTAAAGCCCGAAGGCGGGCACCACCGCTGGGCCCTGGCAGGGCACCGCGCCGGCCGGACGGTGCCACCGCCATCCCGCTCCGGCCGGCTCGGTGGTGCAGGTGCGCCCCGTCCCCTCCGGAAACCGCGCCGCTGACGGCAAGGGCCGCGCGCGAAACGGTCCGGGGCACGGCGCTCCCCCGGCGGGTACTGGCTGAGGGTTGCAGGCGCCTTGAAGTCCCGCACCGACCTCGGTCCGCGGCTGTGTTGTAGCCGTTCACCCTAGGTGAGGGGTGGCTGCCATTACGGCGGGCACGGGCGGCCACCCCGCCGGCAAACGGGCAAGGTGTTGCGGCGTGGGGCTGCCCCGCTGCCGGAAACCGCACAGCAAGCCCCAGCCGTCGGCCATGCCGCCCGCAAGAGCCTTTCGCAGCGCGGCCTGTGCAGCAGCAGCAGAAGCAGCAGCTGGCCCCTCCGTGTCCCTGCTGTGGCCGGCAGTGCACACCCCTCACAGCCTCCTCACACTGCTCTCACACCCCTCACGCACCCCCTTGAGTCCCAAGGTGTACTTTTGGTTTCGCTTCTTGGCCTCTATCCCCAAGAAATGCCAAGGTGAAGGTGCTTACTGATCCCTAGGCGCGGGAGTCCTGCTGGTCCGTGGTGTCAGATGGTCAGGGCGGAGGTGGAAATGCTCCACCTGGACGAACTGAAATAACATATGCAATAAAACTGTTCGTTTCCGCAGCACTTCTTAAAGCTGCTGACCACCAGCAGCACAGTGGAAGAGTTGCCAGAACCTTCCAGAACACTGAAAATGCTGCATCTTTTCATGTCAGAACATCCATGTAACTTTAGTCATAGGGCTTCAGATGCTTTTTTTCTCCAAAAGGGTAAGAAAAAACCCTCATTACATGCACCATGAAAGTACCAGACCCTAAGCAGAGCTCAGTAAGCTGTTAAGAGCTTGTCCACTGACTGCCTTCACAGTTCAAGCACACAATCAAAGCCTACATCTCCCCTTCTCCCCACTTGTCTAGTACTCATGGGGATGGACTTTGCTGCAGGAAGTATCTAAGCTGCTTTTTTTTTTTCCTTCTGTTTCCCACTGCCCTCCAAGAGGCTAATACAACCAGTTCTGCTGTTTTAAATACACCCCCCCCCCAACCCTTCCACACCACTCCCATTTCCCCTTAGGCAGTTGCTCCAGGGTTATTGTCTTTCTTTTGACCCCAGATTTGCTCGCAAGGTGTCTCTTAACTGCACTAGAAACAAACACCTCCTTCCTTTATCANTTCAGGTAGTTGGAGACAGCAAGAAGGTCTCCCCTGAGCCTCCTCTTCACCAGGCTAAACAATCCCAGCTCCCTCAGCCTCTCCTCATAGGGCTTGTGCTCGAGGCCTCTCACCAGCCTCGTTGCCCTTCTCTGGACACGAGTCAGCATGAGCTGAGAAGAGATTCCCACTTCAGTTTTGGCTAGAAAGGTAGTTATAGAGGACTTTGCTTCTGCCCCTTCTGCTTCTGCTGCAGAACAAGCAACTGCAGCATTTATTTGCATTCTGTAATTGTTCTACCTCTGTCTCTGATGGACCACTGAGAAACAACAACCAGTACCAGAGCTAATAAGGTTTTTATTTTTGGCACACTGTATTCAGCAGCCAGTTACATAATGGGTTACAGAGCAGCAGCTCGGAATTAGACAAAAAAAATCTTCAGCTTTTCCAATCACCACAAGAACATTGAGAGCATTTAGGCTATAAGTAATTCTCAAAGAACTTCTACTACAAAACCAGTATCCTCAAGCTGTGCTTTGATGAGATCATGCACATTATGTTTAGAAAGAACTTGTTCAATTCCTGCTTTACAGCTGGGCCAGCGTTAGCCTTTGCTCCCTCCACAGAGCCCATTCAGACTTGTCAAACACTTTAAGCAAACACATGCAATAACTCTGTNTTTTAAATACACCCCCCCCCCAACCCTTCCACACCACTCCCATTTCCCCTTAGGCAGTTGCTCCAGGGTTATTTTCTTTCTTTTGACCCCAGATTTGCTTGCAAGGTGTCTCTTAACTGCACTAGAAACAAACACCTCCTTCCTTTATCATTATTCTATCTCAATTTTTTTTTCCTTTTCCACCTCTTACTACCAGAGAGCTTCTCTACTTCTGCTGTTTGAAGTCACCAGTTCCACTGAACCATGGCTGCTTGCATTTTCTTCAGTCTTTGCCAAGAGAGGTTTTCCCCTCAGGAAGGTGGCACCAATATAAAAGGGAAATAATTTAAATGCTGATCACTCCATGTGCTATGTGCTGTTATGTTTTCACTCTCCCTGTTCAGGCTGTATTGCAGATTTAAGGTATACTGCCCACCACTGCAGAACAGCAATGCGAGTTTGTGAGCCTAATTACATTTATAAGGGGCAACAGGGAACTGTTGTCAAGTCTTAAGACTAGCATGGTGCAGAGCTAGGTGAAAGGNCAAAAAAAATCTTCAGCTTTTCCAATCACCACAAGAACATTGAGAGCATTTAGGCTATAAGTAATTCTCAAAGAACTTCTACTACAAAACCAGTATCCTCAAGCTGTGCTTTGATGAGATCATGCACATTATGTTTAGAAAGAACTTGTTCAATTCCTGCTTTACAGCTGGGCCAGCGTTAGCCTTTGCTCCCTCCACAGAGCCCATTCAGACTTGTCAAACACTTTAAGCAAACACATGCAATAACTCTGTGCTAAAGTTTAACCACTCCTTCCTTTTTCTGTCTAGGTTTTCAGTAAAATCAAGGCAAGTAGGAATCTTTCATCTCTTTTCAAACTCACTGCAACTGCAAGTAGTGAAGTTTGAAGTAAACCAAGGAGGCAGTCCATGTTTGTTTTGTGTAGTATCCTATGCTGGAATGTGCACGGATAGTACAGAGATATGCCAGAGTCTCATAGTATGCTCAGTTCAGAGACACTCTTTACTATTTGATTCTTAGCACCTCTAAGGTACCTCACTCCCACATCTTACCCACTTCCCTCCTCCTGTTAACACCTTGTCATCATACCCAACAACTTAATTGCCTAACACTCTCAATGACCTTGAGGTTGATGCTATTAGTCCCATTTGCAGATGGGGAAACTGAAGCATTAGCATTAATGGCTTGTCCAAATCCACAGCAGTGGAACTAGGATTAGAATTTAAGCATTTCCACTTCAGTCTCATGGGTGAGTGTGGCTTGGGTGCATCTAGGGTACCAAAATCATGGCAGCATGAAGCCATGGTCCAGAATAAGAAGTCTTCTTTATTATTGTCATTATTATTTCTACAGACTCCAGATCAGATATGCCAGCAGCAGGTTTTGCTTTATACCAAGAAATGTGAGGTTCCAGATGAAACACAGCATTAAGAAAGGGTGGTAAAGAATTAAGACAAAAAGCCAACCAGTGATCAATTCTGTTTAATACTAGGAAAGCCAAAGAGAAAAAGACACTCTTCAGACCAAAAAAGTATTAAAAAAAACAAAACCAAAAAAACAAGACTTATTTTGGAAATGCTTTAAGCTGACATCATGTTGGTTTTATTTCAGATTTCACAAAAGAAATATTTTATAAAACTAAAACCAGTTAACCCAGCCACTATCAACAGAGGGTGGTACAAGCAAAAGACACTAGGTCAGAACCTGCAGTGAAGAGCCACCCGTTCCTGTCACAGAAATGCTGCTGCACTACCAGGATACTTCACTGGGGGATGGAAATGGAGAGAACAGGGGTTTCACAGCAGTTCCGAGAGGCACAAGGGCTCCTCCTAGTTGGTGCTTTGTTGCTACCCAGGTCTCCTCTGTATCATAAGTGTAGCAAGGATTTACTGATTTCGGAAAGGACAGATCCAGCATAGCAAAGGCAAGAACTTTTTAAATTGAATTTTATGCAAGTTTCCTTTAAAAAGGTACTACAGTTTAAAACCATACCATCAAATTGATTACTTAGCTAACTTATGTGGGATCTCCAGTCTCATTACCACGAGGAAAATGAATACACGAGGCTTAAGCAAGCCCTGTGCTAAATACAGGGACTTTGGGAAGGTGCTTGCAAGGTTTGACTGATCTTTGGTTATGGGACAGCAGGAGTAAGAGTGTTTGTTCAGTTATTGTTGAAAAATTCTATTTCCTGTCCCATTCCAAATGTCTGGTTGGGTGATGAGACTGGAGGTGGGAGGGAACAGGGTAAAGCAATAGCTTTAATGCTTTACTAAGATTCTGATACTGCAGAGCACAGGACCCTGCGTTAATATAAACAAAGTACCTCTCCAGGGACACCTTTGTCTGTTTGTATCATGCCCAAACTAAGGCTGTGCAATACAGTGGCATCTGTCAAACCTTCCCTCCCATCCCTCTCATTCCTCCAAAGAGTGGATGATGTCAAGAACCATCCCTTCTACCTTTTCCTTTCCAAACAGGGCAGAGCAGTTGAAAGAAAAGAAACAAACCCCAAAACCAAACAACAATTAAAACAACAAAAGAAACCAGACTGTTCCAAAGATTCACTTTGGTGTAACAGATGGACAACTTCCCCTTGTAGAATAAACCTTCCCCTCCAAAAAGGGATGTTTCTTTTCTCCTATAACCCATGATAAATTAAAACCAAGTAAGAAGTCTCTGGTTTGACACAATAAATACTTAGAATATATCAAATTAAAAAAATATAGTTACAAAAGCCTCAATGGAATTCTCTTTCTGACTTAACTACAGACAGATTCTTCACAGACAAAAGGTATCTCCGAAATCAGCTGCAGCTCCTCTCCCTGCTCACTGGGCTTGGTCAACAAGTGCTATCCCACTCTGGAATACTGTTAAGACAAAACAATACAAAGCACAAGAATTCTACTCCTAAATTTGTTTTTCATACTGCCAAAGGTGTAGGAAGCAACCATCAGTGGGGTACCTTCAGAGCAGTGCACAGTGACAAAGTCACAGCACTAGAGCAACATGGACAGGGATACCAGGGGAAAATAAAGGATAGGAAGAGAAGGAAAGAGAATCCATGAAGGCTGAGAAAGGAGAAGGAGAGAGAAAAAGACCAAATCAGCTGGACTTCCCAGTTCTGGCAACAGAGCAGATGAGATGTTAAACAACAGGAAGAGTTCCTTGGGGTCTATCATAACAAGGAATGTTGTTGGCAGTTTCTTCCCCGTTGACAATAAGTAAGCAGACATTAACCCTCTCTGACACTGACGCGAGGCTCTGCCAGCGAGCTGTGGATGATCCCAATAATTGATTCAGCACCGTTTCCCTCCAGTAAGGTGTGGTGATCTCCTTCAATGATGTGGACAGATATTTTCCCATCACACACCTGCAAAGACATGAAAAACTTACATTCCATTCACAATTTACAATAAGGTGGTCATTGAGCTCTTTGGGCTTTGGCAGTCAAAAGGTGCTCAGTAATAAATACCACTGTCTACCAAAATCAGCACCGGTTTTACTCTGACATTTTATCACAGACCAGCTGCAGGGCATTGTTTGGAACCACTGTTTTAAAGCACAGTAGTTTTGACAGCCTGGCAGGTGATCCACTCAAATATAAGCTGGCCAGGAAACCAATGAACCTAATGAATACTAACAGAGTAATTTGCCTAAAATATCAAACAATGAATGACAAAATAGCTACTTTCAAGCCCTTAAGAAAACAACAACAAAAAAACCCTCCCTTCCACCTCATCTTTCTCCCACCACCATAAATCTTCCTTTAAGGTAACCTTAATAACATACAAGTTACCCTGGAATCAATAATGAATGTAAGTTAGAAGGGACAAGATGCCAAAACCAGAAAGGTAATTTTGAAAAATCACTTCCTTTTCCCTGCTATGTCTTACCATAATGTAAGACATTTAACCCTTTCATATGAACAGGGGCTAAAGAACAGTGATCTTGTCTGGACTACAGGCCAAAACCCAAATTCTTTTAGGCTCACAGAAAGCCCACATACTAACTTGTAAGTGGTCCACAAAAGCTAAGAAAAAGTCACTTCTACTGTCAGGAGGCTGACACTTCCTCTTCAAAAAAAAACTGTCCTCATGCAGTGGATAAACTTTAAAGGAATACAGTGAATTGGAGGAGACTAAAAGTTAGTTCTGTCATGTTACTCTCTTTTCACATCTTTATTATCTCAAGTGCATCTAGAGAGCTGCAAGAATCAGCTATAGAAAACACCAAATACAAAGGCTACACTTGCTGGCCCTCACTACCCTGAGGAAATGCCCAGAACAAATCAACTTGTTTGCTTTTGAGGGCTGTTAGTTCTTGTTAGACCACAACAGCTGCAGCAGGATCATTTATTTCAGGTTGGTTTTGTCCCTTTCTCTCAACAAGGGTATTTTCCATGTCTTTCTTTCACTCCCCCAAATATCAGAAGAAGCTCAACAGTCACCTGTGGGCCTCAAACTGACCTCTGAGAGTCTGTAGTCTCCGCCCAGACCTTCTTCATATTCATTGTTAGACTTTGCCCGCATCAGTGTTATATTCCCATGATACTTGAACTCTGGGATATACTTGTCAGCAGCCTTCAGTTTATAGTAAAAAGAAACAGCAGCAAAGCTGAGTGCTTCACGGTTGATGTTTGTATGAACTCGAGCTATCAGGTCTGCAGCAGCATTTGCACGAGCCTCCAGATCTTTTAGGGGCAGAAGAACCTCCAGTAGCTGGAAATAGAAACATTTTTTTTCCCCCCATTAGTCTCAGTATCTGGGAAACCATTGCCATTATAGAAACAAAAAACCAAACCACATCCCTGTTGTGCAACATACAGAGATAGGTAAAGAAACCCCCAAAACATCATTACCTTATTGTAGTCAATGCCTGTGAACTGCTGAACAAAGGCACACAATGCTTCAGCCTCCAGTGCAGTCTCACTTCCCTCTGACAGCTTGGCTCTATAGCTCTGGAAAAGAACAAAATGCAAATATGAGAGGGGTGTGTCTGATCTTGCATGTTAGATAAAAACAATTACAGAACAAAGGGATTTGAAATAGGAAAAAGGGAAGGAGGCAGAGGTTAAAAGAAAAAAAAAAAAAGAGAAAAAGGTAGACTGAAGCTTGGGGTGGAGAAGGAATATCCCTTGAGGACAGACTAGAAAGCAATTCCACAGATGGCAATTGCTAAGAGCCTAGTATCCTCTACAAAGTACAATGAAGTGGAAAGGGAGGTTTAAGCAAGGTTGCCTAGCACCCCAACGTGAGGATCTTGCCTTGCAGGCTCCAGGTTCTTCTAGAAGACACGTATTTGTGTCCTAGCCCTTGCCAGTTAATAAAGACCACTCCCCATCTTCTTCCATCCTTCAGTCACCTCTAAGCATCCACTGCTTCCCAACTCCCCAGTCAAGAAAAGTCTGCCAGCTTTTCAGACATCTCATATCTAAAGTAATAAACTTCCAGAAGGTGAGCCCTGATGGCACAAGATGGCCCCCAGACAAGTGGTTTCCTTTGCATTGCTTACATGAGTGTATGCTGCCACAAAGGAATGAGACCCATCGAAGAGGAACAGACTGTTGAGTGCATGGGAACCTTTCTGCTGTGCTTGCAGCTGGGAGCACATTTCAAAGGCTACACAGGCACCGAAAGAATACCCAGCGATGCGGTATGGTCCTTCCGGCTGTATCTGCTTCATATAGCCAATGTAGTAGGTTGCCAGGCTCTGTATGCTGTCCAGTGGAGCAGCTGGAACAGACAAGCAAGTCAGAAACATTTCCATAAGCTCAGAAACAATCCTGTTGGAAACATCCAGGTTATTTTGAAGGGAAGTCTTCAAATGATGATAATGTACATTATGGACAGGGAACAGGCAGGTTTCTGCTTTCCAAAGACAGCTGGAACAGCATGCCTGTTTTTTCTCCTGCATATTCATCTGCTGGCAGGGCCTCAATGCAACATCCAATCATTCCTTTTCCCCCAGGGCCTCAGTGCAACATCCAATATTCTTTTTCCCCATACATGAGCTTTTCAGTTCAACCTAGCACAACTCTTGTTACCTGGGGATGTCTTGACATGATCCTAGGCAGGCTACAAGTACTGAGTTTGAGTGCTTGGAAACAAAGCTCTCTAAAGCAACTAAACCCCAGCATTTTATATGTTTATAAACTCAAGATGCTAAAGAACTGAGATACCTTTTGTGCACTGAAACCCATAGCAGGGTACACGAAGTTTGGAGGCAAGAGTGTAGAAAACTGCAATGGATCCTTCAATGGGGTGAACGAGGAAGAGAGGCCGCTCTGAGCTCTGGACATCGTTGAGACGGGTGACTGTTGGTGCCTCTGGGTTCACCAGCAAGTTGTTCAAATCTAGTTTTGGAGGTTCACCTGGGCCTGCCTTCATCATTTGGGATGGCTTCAACTCTTTGAAAAGAAGCACGGCAGACAAACACAATTAGATTCGGGATCACTCTTGGTCCTGGGTGCTCCAGATTAGTGCACTGGCTCACTACATCATCAGGGGACACAGACAAGATCTTCCTATTGCTGCTCTGCAGCAACTGCATCTGCTTTTAGCTTACAATAAGCATGACATTGCACTCTATTCCTCAGGTAGAAAGTCTCAAATTAGAATCTGCACACAGCTGAATAAGAGTACTCATGTGGGCAGGTACCAGCCAGGCAAGAAAAGCATCCCTCATGCTCTTTCTTACACCCTGCCCCTAGGACTGATGGGCCTGACCCAGATGTCACTGAAGTGCATTGACATTTGCCACTCCAGAGCTGTTCAGCTATAATCTTACTTCATGATCTTGTTTCATGATGTGGTAGAAGATTGCATCAATACAGATGAAAGAGGTACTGGAAGCTTAATTGTTTGGGCTCAGCTGGCTGTTTCCCAACACACTACCTTCTGGTTTCCCAGTCTTGGAGGAAAGTTCCCGCAGCTTGTTGATTGTAAGCAGCCGAATTTCCCTCATGGTCATAACGATGTCATAGTCTCTCTCCAGGGTCTGGCGCACCTCCACACCCATCAGGGAATCCAAGCCCAAGTCTGCCAAGGAGCTGTCAGCATTCAGACTGCTCACGTCACGGACACCTGAGAAAAAACAGCACACAGCCTGCTCAGCTTCCTCCTTCCATCTAAAACTGGATCAAACTGCAGCTGAAGGAAATCACCTTTCAGGATCACCTACAGCACCTAGGGCAGCACCACTGCTTTCCAAAAAGCACCGAGATAGGAGATGCTGCCCAGAAGGACTTGTCTGAGACCACTTACCCAGGATGTGAGCCACAGCTTCTACAAGATTCCGCTGACCGCCTCCCTCGGCTTTCACAGAGACTTTCTCTGCTAGGACAAAACTGGACATGACAGGATGAGGTTGATTCAGGAAGGTATCCAGCACCTCCAAGCATGAGCTGATTTGCTGGGGAATGGTTCCTCCAACGACAATCTCTTTGTTTCCCATTGTCTTCAGAAGGATACCCACATCACCAATGGCTCCCCACTGGATTGCCAGGCCTGGAGGAGAAATCAGAATTCAGGTATTAGGCAATCAATTCAAGTAGGTGGCAGCCACAAAGTGGAGTTAAAAACCAGCTAGGCAAAGGCCTGCATTTCCTTTGTACTGCCGAATGGTTCATCTACACGAGTCACTCAAGGTAATAGCTAGGAGAGGAAGCAGGTTTCAACATTCCTTACGGTTCCAGACAAGTGCTGAAGTTCCTGGTGAGCTGTTCTTTGGATGTTTGGTGAGATAAGATTATTCTGCACAATGCATGAAGTCAACTTACCTGGGAGTCCATCATGTCGTCGCTGCTCACAGATCCGCTCCATGGTAGAATTGGCAAAGCCATAATTACTTTGCCCAGCATTTCCTCTTCCACAGCTTACAGAGGAGAACACAACAAAATAGTCCAGGTCTGGACACTTCTTACGAGTCACCCTGGAAGCAGAGCAGGAAAGAGAAACCCAGTCAAAAAAAACCTGCTAACTGCATGTCACCATGGAAGGGTAGTGCAAGACAACAATGACTGAGTTTGATCAGCTCCGTGACCATAAAGCAGTTCATCTTCTACAGACACTTACTGATCCAAGTGAAGGGTGCCTGAATACTTGGGCTTGTTGACCTCTGAGAATAATTCTGGGGTCTGATTTTCAATCATGCCATCTCTAAGGACCTGAAGTGGGACAGGGAAGTGGGGAGAAAAGAAAAGGAAGGTGCCATTTCAGTATCTCAAATTTCTCTGTTTGAATCTGCCAGGTGACTTGAGATATGAGATTTCACTATACCAGGTGGTTTTGTACCTTTACAGCACAGATGCATCCTGACTGTCCCAAAATAAAGGCAACAAAAGGCTTTTGGCAAATCTAGCATTTTTCACTACTGCCACTGCAGCCTTCAACTGTGAAGTTCCATATGGGATCCTTCCTGTCCCCAAGAGTCTTAGGCAACTTTTTGTCTTATCCCAGAAATGAGTTTGCTAGCCAAACACTGTTGCTTCCCAGGTTAAGGGGCCATACCTGTAAGCCTTTAATCACTAGGTAAGGCCAAAGGCAAAGTGTCCTTTGAAATAGGGCAACCTGGAGCTATAAACTCCTATAGCCCTCAGTCTAAAAGTCACATGAAGAGCTGCTGTCTCTTACAAGCCCTAAGCACTTTTGTCACTTACCACAGCCAAATTAAAGATGCCTCCAACCGGGCCAAGTTTCAAAGCTTCTTCTATCAATCGCTGTGTTCCTTCTAGTGTTCCAATATCACTGGTAGATACCAACACTTGGACTCCCAGTGCCTTCCACTCTCTCACACATTTAGCCTGATAGCCTACAAGAAAAATACAAGGCTAGCAGTACCTGGGATGAAGCATTCAAACCATAAGGCTTTGCTTAATCTCTTTCTTATGCTTTTCTGACTAGACAAAGACTGACTAGCTAAACAGTTTCTGATTCAGCTACAAGAGTAGTACATAGTTTGAGTTTCAGAAGTACTCTAAGTGGGTCAGAGTGGAGAAGGGCTGGGAGGTGGGTGATGTGGGGAAAAAAAAAAACAAACCAAAACTACACCACTGAAGGGAAGTTAGCTTCTCCAGAATTTGGGTACTGAGACAGGAAAGAATGGCTACATTAGAGTAAGGCAACAGATTCTAGTAGCACACTGAGAACTTGAGAAGTAGAAGTATTTAATCTCTGTGTTTGTACAAGTACTACAACTGTGAACTTGCCAATAAAAAGAATAAATCTGAATTTGTTTGAAGAAACACCAAAAACTGCCCAGTGATAAGAAAGCTCAATGCTGTGACTGTAATCATTAAAATGGAGTGAAAAAGCATTCTGATGTTACCAGACAGCAGAGCAAATCTCTACAGACTGACTACGTGAGGGAGCAAGAGCACACATGTAACACATGTGACTCAAGGGACAGGGTATCTTTAGCAAGGAGTTTATAGACCTCTCCTTGTCAGGTGGGATCCACTATGTTACAGGCACTGGACAAAGCAGTGATATAGACAAGCAGGATACAAATCTTGTAGAGGGGGTAAAAGTAAAAAAAAAAAATCCTGAGTAAGGGCAAAAAGGCTGATAGAGTCAGTAAGCATAAAAAACAGGAAAGATTTAGTTGGAAAAGAGGTAAAGTTAAAAGATACTTCCTCCTTTAGAATACAGAGTGACCACAGCTTGAATAGAATATAGAGATGAGAAGAAAAAAAAAAACAGATTATTAGTAGCTGATAGGACAACTGGGAAATGGAAACTATAACCCTGAGGTCTGTTCAAAGACAGTCACGTTCCCTCTTCCTTTATTTTTGCTTACCAGTCCGTATGCCAGAGCGGGATGTCAGTATAAGCTTCTGTGCTCCTCTCTCAACTAGCCACTGGGCCAGCTCAAGCCCAAATCCTCCAAGGCCCCCTGTGATGATGTAAGACTTGGCAGGTGGACAGCAGGTTCGGGAGATGGCAGAGATTTTAACTGGATCGAATGTTCTTAAAGGATATTCTTTTTCTTCTTCTTGGACCTTTAACCCCCCAAGGAAAACAAAGGGAAGAGAAGTCATTAAGATCAGATACACAATGCATTTCTTATCTTTCCAGGCTATGCTCCCCCAGTCAATAAGAATGAGCCTTGTGGAATCAGTGACAGTTCATTCGTTACTATGTCAGCATGAAAAACCAGTAACCCCGTGCTGGCCTGGTTACACAACTTCAACTTGTACTAGATCAAAGTATTCAATACAGTCACTTCCAGATGCAACAGAGAAGGCCATTATCTTATTACCTTAATCATAACTTTGCCAATATGTTTTCCTTGTGCCATGAACCTGAAGGCAGCTTCTACCTCTTCTTTGTCGAAGACTGTATGCTTCAGGGGCTTTACTACACCATTTTTGATGCCTTTTGTCAACAGCTCTGATACTAATGCCCACTCTTGGTTTCCATCCTCAAAGACTGCATCTAGCAGTATCCCATGAAATGACACATTCTTGAGGAAGAGAGCCATGCCTAAAAAAGAGCAACTTGGTTAGGATTTGATGCTGCTGAGACCTCAAAAGTCTTCTGCTTCAGAAACATCTCTTTGTAGGTCAGTAGTGTAAAATCGAGGAGCAAAGTAGCCATTTGTTGCTAGAATTCTACATTTCCCACACTCATTTTTACATATACTCTCTAAATGCTCTATTAATTAGGTTGTTCTCTTACAAGCAGTACAAGTTTAATGGGAACTCCACTCACAAAAAATTGTGTCAAGAGGACAAGCTGCAACATGACCAGTCTGATATTAAAAAGGTCATTTTCTGTCTAGTGACAGCTGAGTGACTCCTCTAGAGCCAGAGGAGCTGTGGAATCCCATGGGAGGAATCCCATGTCCCTCCTGTCCATCTCCACAAGAAACTCTTGCTCATAGGAAGTTTCCCACAATGCTAAGATCTTTTGAAATTTAATTACAGTAAGGAAGGAGACTGTCAACACTTGCTATGTGCAATCATTCTACAACAGAAGAACATTCTTGTTGCTTTTCACTAACACATCCCATTATAACACTCCATTTTGTTTTCCTGTCCAAGAGCAATCAGGTTAATCTTGCCCCTGTGCCATCAAAATCTGGGAGATGCTGCTGACTTTCTTGATGGATAAGACACCTTGCAGAGAAGTCTGGATAGACTAGTACATTGGGCAATCATCAATGACACAAAGTTTAGCAAGAACAAGTGCCACTTAGACTAGATGATCACTTCTGGTCCCTTCCAACTAGAACTAGCATATTCTATTCAAAATGGCCCAGATATTTGTGAAACAATAAATTAAGGTTCTCTCAAGATCAGGTTCTCTGAGTTATCTGAAAAATACCAATTACTTTCACTCTACAAGTGACCAAGTTTACCCAGAAAAGAGCAAAACTTAAGCTTGCCTAACTATGAACTTCATTTGCTGAGTCTGACAGTGCACTCAGCTCTTACAAATGGCTGTGGTACATCCACAAAAATTTCTAATTCAAGTCCAACAGAGCTATGTGCAAGCTAACGGACACAGAGGTAAACAGTGCCACCTGAAATGAATGCTGCTTCTTACTACCTTCCTATTGAAACACTGTGGGCAACATGTCCCCTGTACTGACTTTAAGGAAGACAGTGATTTGAGGAAGGTCATTATTTTCCACGTTTTATGCAGGCTTCCAGAACAGTGCTGAGTGCCAGCTGCTCTCAGAAGGTGTTTGTTGAAAAGAGCACATAAACTGTTTGTGATAAAAATGAAACGAGTATTCCAGCTAAGAGCTTTCCTAGATTTGAAGATTAGTCTGTGTTAAGATAATAAATAGGTTGTGCTGTCATGCTTAAACCTAATGAGATGCATTTCCTGATGATCTTACCAAGCTGACTGTTCTTTGACAGATCAAATTTGCCTATTTCCAAGAAGCGGCCATGTCGAGCAAGACAACGCAAACTGGCTTGAAGCTTTTCTTCTGCCAAGGAATTTAACACCATGTTGACACCTGCAATGAAAGGAGAAGCAAATACTTAAACTCATCTTTGTCAACAGCCTAGCCCTGGTGTTCAGTGCCTCCCTTTGTCTTTAAAAAAAAACAAACCTGCAACTGCATAATACAGCACAGATGGCAAAAGAAGGGAGAAAAGTATTCCTTGAGCTTACCCTTTCCATTGGTAACTCGCAGCACGTGCTCCTCAAAGGCAGTACTTCTGGAGCTGGCAAAGCTGCTGGCATCCAGCTGTGGGAATTTTGCTTGGAGATACTCACGTTTCTCAGTGGAGCCTGGAAGCAGGAGACAGAGTGAATGATGACAGTGCTCTTCTGTTACTTTTTTTTTTTTTTGTTTTATGATGAAACATCCTGTTCTCCCCTGCACATCTTTTCCCCAAGGACTGTAAATATGAGCAGCCAACAAGCACTTGTTTCACAGCTCTCAGGCTCTCAAAATGTCAAATCTTAGGACAAAGGGTGTTTAGGACAAGAAGGAATGGACTGAAGCTTGAGGAGGGCAGAGTTACACTGGATATTAGGAAGAAATTCTTTACAGTGAGGGTGGTGAGACACTGGAACAGGTTGCCTGGGGAGGTTGTGGATGACCTCTCCCTGGGGGTGTTCAAGGCCAGGCTGGATGAGGCTTTGAGCAACCTGGTCTAGTGGAAATGTCCATGCCAGAGGGGGTGGAACTAGATGATCTTTAAGGTTTCTTTCAACCCAAACTATTCTATGAATCTAGTTGTTACTGCTCATTTATGAAACAAAACAAGGACCAGAAACATACCAACCCTTCCAATGGATAAACATTCTTTGATCAATGTACTCAATTTAAAATGAAGAAGCACTGATATTCTTTCATACTTTTGATTATGCAGTGTACAGAAGCAGATACATTTGTCTGTGCTGAGGAATTTTTAAGCACATAGTAACTGTATTTACCCTGTATCCTGATCTCAGTTTAGAAACTAGATCAAAATTACAGGAGATCATATTGAGGGAAAAGAGTATACACATGAATAACTGCTTTTGATACATAGACACATATAACACATGTACACATTTCCTCTATTTATTACGTCTATATATTATGGATTTAGTTTTTTCCCCAGAACATTAGACTCTCAGTACTCACCCACAGTAGTAAAGACACGGCAGCCCATGCTCAGGGCAATGGCAATGGCTGCTTGGCCCACACCTCCTGAGCCAGAGTGGACAAGGATGCTCTCACCCTTCCTAATACCACCTCGAACCACCAAAGCATAATAAGCAGTGGCATAAACCACAGGCACTGTAGCTGCTTCTTCCAGAGTCCTAAGAAGCAAAGTGAAAGAAGGACAATATCTCAATATCTTCAGCCTTGAAAAAGACAACTAAATTCTCCTGATTAATCTTTCCATTGCAGGGAAGTAAATTTAAATTGCTGAGATAAGACAAAAAACTAAAATGGTTCTCAAATCACACAGCATACTGTGGCAGCTGCCATGCACAGCCAAGAGTTTCATCCCTCTATGACATTTCAGTAACTAACTAGCGACATAACCAACAAAGAAATCCCAGTGTCTGCTGAAACAGAGCTGAGAGCCCAGGGACAGAGATGAGAACCTTGTGCAAGCCACTGTACAAAAACCAGTGTTCAGCTCCTGCAGCAAACCTAAGCCAAACCCTGTAGCTGCTCAGGAGACTGTAGCTCTGTTATCACTTCCAGAGGAGACTCTGGTCTGATCAGAGCTGTCACCAGCCTCAGGCAGGAAGGCAAATCTTAACCACATAGACAAACCAGAAAACAGAAGTTGACCTACCAGTTTTTAGGCACCTCCCATAGAAACCTCTTGTGGCAGTCTACCACTGTAGCCAGCCCCTTTGCTGGCAGCAGTCCCATCACCCTTCTTCCAGACAGGTCCCGTCCTGAGAACTCCATGCCCAGCATGCACTGCTGCAAAACCCAGTTACCTGAAAGAATGTTAAGATCTTTTACAAAGGGAATTTCTCTTCCAAAATCCTTTGGTCAACAATTTACTACAACAGTTGTCCCTGAAACTTAGAACCCCAGAGACAAAAAAAGTGCTGTAGTTTACCTACAGCGTTTACAGTTCAGAAGTCACCACAGTTAAAATCTCCCTACAAGAGTAGTGCAAACAGACTGTGTCTCATTAAAATCTTACTCTTTATCCTTGATGGTACTGTTTTAGTTGTCATTTTTTATCTGAGAAATTTCATGGAAACCTCTTGTTTGAGAGGCAATTTTGTTCCTTGTTGAAGAATGATGACAGCAAAAATATCCTATGAGACCTTAATTTCTGCAAACATCCATTTCTGGCAGAGTCTAACCTCAGTCACAAAGGAAAATCCAGCCCTGACCACATCACCCATAAGAATCTTAAACATTTCCTACATGTTTTGCCCCCTCTGCTTTAACACCATTTAATAGACACTACGTTTATTCTTAACTCACTACAGGGCAAGATAATATCACCTTGCATTTTTCTTCCTTAAAAGTAAAGCATGTCCAGTGGCATGGCAACAGGAAACTAACATTCTCCCTTTTGCAGTTACCTTACCCATCTTGGGAACCTCCATCAAGTTGTTTACCTCACACTTGGTATCTATGCTGTGAGAAATCAGCACCAGCCTCATTGCAAGGTTCATTAACATGAAAAAAGAAACTACAGCTGGAAGTGCAGCTTAGGGAGCTTTGCTGCATAGTCCTGCAGCAGAGCTATAGCTTTCCAAAAGGATGCTTTCTTGCTCAGCAAACACCGATACATGCTTTAGTCAGTGCTTAACTAACATTAAGGAGATTATGCAAAGCAATTGTGAACCAGTAGCACATAGATACTTTTTCCTCTAGTGTAATTTTAACTCACCAGGGATAGCATCAGGAGGAAGCTTTCCTGTGGCCAGCATAATGTCACGGAAGTTGAGAGAGGAGTAGTAGACTTTGCAGAGCTGAACATCAGAAGTTGACTGGAAGTGTCGAAGCGGGGAGGCAATCCAACGAAGAGAGGAGAGATCGCCACGAGTCAGCACATTTACATAGGCATATTCTGTCATCTCCTGAGGTTGTGCTGCAGAAAAAGGAGCCATAAGAACCTTATACACCTTAGTAGAGGCACACACTTTCCAGAATGAGTAAATTCCTTCTGTAATTGCTACCTCTTCCTCCATTTGCTCTCCAGAAAGCCCTTTGTTAACCCTGCAGTATCATCCCTACCCTAAATAGCTGATCCCTCCTCCTGGCACCAGAGCATGCCACTGTTCACTGTGAACTGGAGCAGAGTTCCAAATTAGGCATTAAAAAATAATAATAAAAAGTAATTGCAGAAACAATAGCTACTCCTTTTGCATTCAAAGCCCATTCAGACTCACGGTCCTGCAAAAGATCCTCAGACTTCAAAGGAGTTACCTTGCTGCAATGGGAGGTGCCTGAAGGAGCCCCACTTTCCATCACGATACACATTCATCACCAGGTCCTTCTGAACAATCTCCTGCATCTCCTGGGAAGAAGGACTCATGGGTGGGACAGCAGATGAAGGGTTCAAATTGGAAACAAACACACACCTAGAAACCAAGAGTTGGCATTGTTGTTTGTTTTGCTGCAGGATGAAAAAGAAACTAACACAAAAATATCTCTGCTCCACCTGTGACTCCAGGGCATGCTTACACACCTGATTCTGTGGCCTTCTGCTTCAAGGCGGAGGCAGTTCACCATTCCCAAAATTCCTGAGTTCCCACAATTGGTGGCAGTCAACCACACAGGCTGCTCCAAGGGGTCAGCCAAGACCTCCTACAAAACAAACCACAAAGTGTTTTGCTAGGAACCACAAAAAGGAACTAGCCCTCATACCTTAAGGCAGAGATGAGTAACTTCTATCTGAAAGCAATGCCACAGACACACATTTCTAACAGTGCTAAATATCTCATTTAGAAACTGTAATGATTTTGAAATTCAGACATCTCAGACATGAATTCTCACCTTTAAGGATTCAACCCACTTAAAATTAGTCTCATCTACTGGCAGAAAAACAGGGGCTTTGGCAGGGGCTTGCCGGCGACACAGGAAAATAACTGAGCCAAAGAAGGATTTCTTCATGGCAACCAGATTCAGTGAGGCATTGCTGAATAAGGTCTCCCACTGTGCCTGTCAAGTCAGGTAAAACAACAATTAACAGGCAAGTCAGAAGTCAATTAACACAAGTCATGCCTATACTTTATGTTAAGTCTCCTCAGCCTGGCTTCACCAGGAGCAAGAGGCACCTCTCCACTCTTTCTTGCTTTTGCTTGAAATCTTGGCATCTGCTCTGTATTGTCTCAGTACAAATATATATTTGATTATCCTAACAGTATTTTATCCATGTCTAGACTGCTCCTTATGCCCTATAAGAGCTTCAGAAAGCAGTAGTACAAGTATCTCCAAGAGCCAGTTAGGGAACTAGCCGTAGCACACTACCAGGTGTGCAAAAACCAGAGCAGAGACCATGCTGTCAAATCCCAGAGGGTATTTGAGCATGTCTAGAAGTAATTCCAGCAGTAAGGCAGACTTCCACAAATACAATGCAGATTCCAAGGCAGAAAGCAACAGAAGGGGAAACATCAAGTTTAAATGCAACCAGTCTGTCATCTTAAGCCCAGACCAAAATAAAAACCTGTGGGACAGAGGAAACATGGAAAACCAAGTCACCCAAATCCTTCAGCTGCCTGGGGTGGGGAGGAGCAGCTAACCAGTAGCAGGGAAGAAGCACCTACACACATAACTTACGTTGAAACAGCACTTCAGAAACACAAGAGAATGAAAGTGCATGTATGGCATATCCAAGAACACTGAGGCTCTATTTGCATGAAATGAAGTCATGCGAATGACCGCAGGCTCTTAGACAAGCATCCATTTGCTTTTCATAGGCCTGACACCAAACAGGGGAAGGTTTTTACAGCATGAGCCCTTACATCAGAGACTAGGGACAGTGTCCCTGCCTAGAAAACTTGAAGATCTGTAGTAGTCCTGCCCTCTTTTGCCTGTGTTGTATGATTTTCTCTAGAGAAGGTGCACTCAACTCACATCTAATCTTATCCAAGGGATTTATCAACACCAGCTATCAGCTTCAGCAGCATCTCACTCTTCTTTTTACCCCCCTCTTTGCTGGGTAAGATGCAAAGCCAAAGAATCCAACATTTCTTCTTAAATCTCCTTGAAAAATCTTTGCAGAGAGCTGAAGGGCTACAATCAATGTCAGTGCAGAATTCAAAACCTAACTACCACACTTCAGAATTATCAACAACAAAAAAAAAAGTCGAATTATTAAAAGAACTACTCTTTTTTATTCTAGAAGAGCTGAGAGGCTACAGTCCCTCAGATGAGGGAAAATGGCTATGTTCTGTAGAAAGGCAGCTTCCCATTCCTGCTTGAGCTAGCAGCTGCCAAGAGAAGGCAGTGTCCCAATTCCCACCCTTACCCCAGCCACACTCTCCTGTCCTGTGCCAGCGCTGGCATTAGTCCATCTGCATGATATACTGGTTTGCAGATACAAAACAGGCACTCTGCCTTCCCCAGGCTTATTTTGCTCTACCACATTAGATAAAGTGGAGAAGAATGGAAGGAAAGAGGAAAAAGAGAAAAGTACAAGAGGGGAAAAAAAAAAGCCTTCCTTCCTAAGAGCACTCCAATGTTAGAAGAACTTAACTAGCTTCTAAAGTGTCACTTCCAGCAGTGATATCAAAAGGAAGAGAAATACTCTGATACTGAAACATTTTAGGATTCTGTGGTGATAAAACTGTACCCCACTTAACAACACAGCACATCATTTTAGCTTGAAATGTTTGCATGCAGGTTACATGGATACACCAATGACAAGAACAATTTAAAGAAAGGCTTTTCTAACTGAACTCATAGCTTACTCTCCCAGCCTAGTATGTGGAAATTCACAATTCTCTTCTGGAGTCATGTTTATTATACATTCCCACAGAGGGCTCTGATGCAAAGTGATGTAAGTGATGTCTACTCACCACTCATCACAAGAGCATCTGCAAGCAGCAGACTCCAGACTATCCACTGAGAAAGTACTGGTGCTGGCAGGAGGCTTACCTCACTCAGGAATTTCTGTTTCTGCTGTAGATCTGGACTTGTAAGGAAACTGACAGTTTCTGCAAGAGTTTCTCCTTTAAGAAGTGTGTGTACCAGAAGGAAGCCTCCCTCTTTCACTGCAGCTGCCAAATTAGGGATGATTTCCTTGGTGTTCCCTACAACACTTGTTGAGTAGTTGTATACCACCAGGTCAGCATTGGTCAGATTTCCAGAGGGGGGGCTAGATGGGTCCCACTGGCTAAAGGAAATTCCAGCATCTTGTATCTCTGTTTCAGAAAGAGCTTTCTGGCTGGTGTCAGTGGCAATGTATTCCAGCTGCAACACAGGCTGAGCATTCAGAATCTTTGTGACTCGAGGGAACAGATGTCCATTTCCTGCAAGAGCCTGGGAGAAGAGGGAGGAAAAGGGCAAATCAAGTTGAAACATCAAGTTGAACCCAGAATTATAACTGGAACAATAGGAGTATGGGATTAGGTTACTGGAAGGCCTATAAACACCAGCTATGGTCCTATCCCAGGCTTCCAGCTAACCTCTATTATCTTCATCCTGCGACTGGTCATGTTTTCCAATGCCACATCAATGCAAGTCCTCAACTCTGTAGAATCCAGCAACCCATTGAGAAGAGGATCATCCAGGAAGTGCATTTTCTCTCGAGTCACAATCTGCTCCAGCTCAGAATGGAGGTTTCCATTCAGCTCCAGGTTGCAGATTTCAGCAAGGATGTGCTGCAGGCCCTTCTGCTTGAGTGAGGACACCGTAGCAGCCTCTGCGTTTTTGAGTCCAGGGACAACTAATCTGACCCCATGCACTGCCACCTTGGCCTGTAAGTTCTGGATCAGATCTAAGGAAGAGAAAGGGAAACAAAAGGAAGAGTCAGATTTTTTTCAGAGAGTTTTATTTTCCTCTACTTGCTGTACCAGCTGCTCAGCACCACAAATTACATCATCTTCTATGATGAGCCTAGGTACAGACAGTGCATGCTCCTGTACAGTCTCATATATGTATTATGCAGCAGCTGTAGCCCCTTAGGCGAGCAGGTTTTGTGGCAAAACAGTCCTAAAACACCAAAATGACCTGTGGCAAGATTCTGCCTGAAAGAAGGCAACCAACAGAAAATGTCTGACTGATGTAGTGAGTTGTGGAGGAAAACTGTAAATTTTCCCTGATATAAAAATAGTAAAATGCTTTTTTTTTTTTTTTTTGCTATATAACCAGATGAAAAATAGCTCATCCTGACTTAGATCACAAATAGCATTACCAATTGAAAAAAAAAAAAAATCCCACTACAGCACTTGCAAAAAGCTTTGGGGACATTATTTGGATATTGCAGAAGAGAAAACAAATCTTTAATATTTATTGCCAAAACAAAGGATGAGTGTGAAGATGCTACCAACATAGAATGACAAAACTACTGTCTCAAGATACAGCAAAAATCATTGCATCTTAAAGTGAACACTTCAGGAAAATAGTAACTTTTTTCCCCTTTGATGTAAAGGCACTTAAAAGTGGTGAGCTGGGTGGGTGCCTCCCTATCCAAAGAACATTGTGCTAGGTTACAAGTTCCACAACAGATTAAGCTGCTCCTATTCCTGCCTTACAGCAGACACAAACTTTTTAATCTCCTTGCATAAGCTCTTGGTGCTCAAAACCAAACGGAAGCAGACATGTCAGCTAACCTATCCTGGCAGCTCACAGGGGAAAACAAAACAAGAAATCTAAACACTTGAGGAAGTAGGCTCTCCTGTCAATGTCTAGAGAACGAGGCTCAATTTCCCCTTAAAGATGATTTGAGTCCCTACTTACAGAGCAGGTGTGGTGGTTTGCTGGGACAGAGTTGTTAATCTTCATGTGTTTTGGATTTGTGCTGAAAACACTGTTGAGGACACATAGGTGCTCTAGTTACAGCTGAGCAGCAGCTGCAGAGTCAGGGACTCTTCTGCTCCCCACACCACCCCACCAGTAAGGAGGCTGGGCATGCACAAGACGTTTAGAGGGGAAATAGCTGGGACAGCTGACCCCAACTGACCAAAGGGATATTCCAGATCATATGATACCATACTCAGTATATAAAGCTGGAGGAAGAAGGGAATGGAGTTATGGCATTTGTCTTCCCAGGTAACCATTAGGTGTGATGGAGCCCAGCTTTCCTGGAGATAGATGAACACCTGCCTGCCAATGGGAAGTTGTGAATGAATTCCTTGTTTGGCTTTCCCTGCACATGCAGCTTTTGCTTCGCCTATTAAACTATCTTTATCTAAACAAACCCATGAGTTTTCTCACTTCTACCCTTCTGGTTCTCTCCTCCATCCCACCGAGGGGGAGTGAGCAAGAGGTTGTGTGGTGCTTGCTTGTCAGCTGGGGTTAAACCATGACAAAGGCTTATGTCATCTGAGGCTCTTGGATGTTCTCAAGTAGTATGAACAGCCTCTCTCAGACATTTCAGTCACACTGCAACATTCCCCTAGTGTGACAGGAAACCAACCCCATCTTACCTTTGCAGTGGTCCAGATAGGTGTTAAGATGATCACTGGAAGACAAACAGCTATTCTCAGTATAGGGCACAAAGCAGAATTTTTCCAGGGTGGGAGCAGTTCGTTCCTGTTGTCGCCGTGGTGCCACAGAAGCATGAAGACCATTGATCTGAACACCTCCTGCCTTAACACTATTGAGACAGCGGTCCACAAAAACATCAAAAGCTGAAAGAAGGGAAAGAAACATAAGTCTGCACCAAAGACTACCAACAGTTTTATTTAAGGTGATCAGATGAACAGTGCTATGTCAGACTGTTACAGAACAGCTTGCGGACTAAGAGGATCCCCCAAGGTCCATCCAACTTCTCTGCAGATCACACATTCATCCACACAGCCATCAAAGCAATTAGCAAAAGCCCAAGCATATGAGATGTTACCTTCTACATTGTCCTGGTACTGGCACACCTGCTGTTGATGCAGCACTGGGTCAATGTGCACTGAGCGAATCCTGGTGGGTAAGCGCAGGCTGCGCCCAGTCTCGGCCAGGATTATCATGTGCAACAGGGTGTCAAGGAAGGTCACCCAGTTCCCATTCCACAGAATTTTCCCTGTGTTTGCTGCAGAAGAGAAGGAAGGGGAAGGATTATTGTGATTTTGTTACTCAGCAGATGCCAGAAGTCATTGCTTAACACACACAGAGACTGCTGTATGTGCCCAGCTCCCCTGTGTACTCCAACAGACAGCTCCACGATGGAGGTAAGAGCTTCTCAATGCTCTATCCTGGTTGTTCTCCATTATCACACAAAGTATAACTACCACACAAAACATGGCCAGGTGGACTGCTAATTAAAAGATCAAATATTCATCGCTAAAATTCATCATTATTCCTCTACAGAAAGTAAATTCACCTTCACTATCGCATTCCAGAACACCCTGAAAGGTTGGTCCATAATTATATCCACGCAGATGCAGCTCTTGGTAAATGTCATCTTTCAAGAGGCCTTTCGAGCTCTTGTCTGCTTGAACCTGAGAGTCAGCTGGCTTTTGGAAGTCCTTCAGAGCTGTGCTTTCTAAGAGCAAAATCCTTCCTGATGGGCACAGTGGCAGGAATAAGAATTAGTGTCCATATGTAGTGGATTTTAGTAGGACAGTTGCATGCACTTACACTGCCTTCACTTACCACTCACAGCCAGATTCCCATTTCCTGACACCTCAAAGCAGTGGGAGGCAGGCATGTATCTCACTTCCAGCTTTACTGATCCTGCAAGAAACATTGAGGAAGACAGGACAATGAGGTCATTCATTGCTGCCATCTAGCAGAGCTTTCTCTTGCACCATCTCCAGACTCACTGCATACAGCACAGAGATAACCATAACATGTGCTACTTGGCTGTATGAATTCACTTCTTTGCTCAGTCATTGCACACTTTGCACTCCTTACTCACCATTTTTGGGAAGGATGGTTGCCTGATGAATTGTGACTTCTTCAAATGTAACAGCTACTTGCTCCATGGCTGTGCCAATGGTCCTTGCCAGAGTTCGCCAAGCCAGTACTAGGTACCCAGTTGCTGGGTACAGGACTCTGCCATCAATGCAGTGACCAACCAAGTAGTGGTCAGGAGAGCCAGGACTCACATCTGTCAAATGATAAAGAGCAGAATAAAAATAATAAAATCATCATGATAAAGAGATCTTCTCCCTTCAACATCTAAATGAGGTTTAGGGGCTTCCTCAACTGTCCTGCCTGGCAATATATAGCTCTTTAAACTACTGCAAGCCTGAATCATATTCCTTCATCCCATCTCAGAAGCAGAGTCAGCCTTTTTCAATCTAAGCATTAGGCTTCAGAAGATACCTTCAAGAATGCTGCTTTGAGCAGCCTTTTCCTAGTTTTACAGCAGAGGCAAAGCAGGAAAGAGACAAACAGAAAACCCCAAATAAGCAAACACACCAATGTTGTAGATGGAAGCAGATGCAGAGCCTTTGGAACCTGATGGGAAGTCTTCAGCTTTTGGAACATCCCAGTCCTGGCTGTGGTCCCATTTGATGTATGGAGAAATAAGGGGTGTTCCCACTGGGACAGGGTATTGCTCAAGTGGGAACAAGTTATTTCCATGAACATTTAACCTAGGAAGACAAAAAAAGATCAAGACAATGGGGAAAAGGAGAAAAACTGACCACAACACTTAGAGGTCAGACAGTAATTGTTCTTGGGTTCCACATCTAAGATGTCTCCAGCAGTACCAGTAACACTGCAGCCAAATTTGGAACTCAGTCTACAAGATGCAATGTTCCTTTCCAAGAGCTAGCTCCAGGTTCCTAGGCTCCTCTTTAAGAGTCACCTGCTCGGACCAAGAAGTCTCTAACCCAAAGTGACACTCCCAAAAGTGAGTGTGTGGAATATGTAAAGCACAGATCCAAGACCCATTTTTTCCCAAATTTTTCAAAGAAGTATTTCAATCTCTGTGAAGATATGTATGCTACAGAAGGGGTTTAATTCTCTCCTAACTGATATCCACACCACCCTCCTCCCTGAAGTCTCCTTACCCAGTTAAATGAATCTTTCCAATCTGTGTTAGGAGAAACTCCAGATTATTTTTCTGCTCTTTCTTCATCAAAGGCAGGATGGTGCAAGTTGATTTCAAAGTCCTCCTCAAGATACCCTGGTCAAATAGAGTCCATGAATCACTGCTGGAAAGCATTACTTACGACTCAGACTGAAATTTTCTCTATAACTGTGCCAAGAGCTTGGTGCTAGGTGACACGCAGCATTTTAACAGGGAAGAGGAAGGGCAGCACAATACCCTTCTAGCTACCCAAGTTGCACATCTGGTAAAGCAAAGCCTATGTAATACTCATGAAATTCTGCCAAAAGGCTAATCTCCCTTTCCCAAGGGAGATTGTTAGGTGGAATCAAAAGCTGCACTTTGAAAACTGTAAGGTCACCTTCTCAAGCCTCTCACCCGCTCATAAACACCACACACAACTTAGGCCCTAGCTCCCAGGAGCAGCCCTTTTTTCTCCGAAGCATCTTACAGCATTTTCCAAGTGACAGTTATTAAACTTCAAAATGCAGCCCTGAACAGCTGACTCAACTTTCATGTTCTCTTCTATTACAGCTCACAGTCTTTAAATGGAAAAAGTAGGGGAGAGAAGAAAAAAGGAGAACACTCTCAAATCCAGATGATGAAGTCTTGAGTCACTTGTATCAGAGTGTGGAATAGTGCAATGACTAAGTGCATAATATTTTTACGGAGGAAAAATATTTGCCCAATTTAAAAGCTTTGCTCTTATTCTCCCTTCTAGTCACTCTTGAAGCATAAATAAGACCAACATCACACAATAAACACACACTGGACTGGAACTCAAAATCCCTATATAACTACTAAACTTGATTCTCAAGTAACTGATACTTCTTAAGACTTTTCTCCTCTTGCATGCCACAGATCAAATGAAAAAAGCGCAGGCCTTGAGACTTAAGGGCACAGCACTGGTCTTGTGGAACATCCCAATGCACCTTATGCTCTGCATCCTCTACTATGGAGCTAATGCCACAAAGAATTCTCAAGGTGTGGTCTCAATTCTTGGTCTAGGAGAAGAGGAGAAAACTCTATTACCAGCCACCACCTTCTAAGAAAGGAATCCAACCAAGTTCAGTGTACAGATGGTGTTAACATTTTCCATAAAGATTGGCAGTCAGGTTTGAATTTCTCCCTCCAGCCCAGTTTTCACACACACTCTCCCATTAGATCCAAACAATGAAATGATTTTCTTACTCACTACACAGTTCAGAGCTGATTATCAGCTATCTGACATGTATGACAATAAAGAAAGACTACAATGTGAAGGTCTGGATAGGGAATTGATAGTATCATGGAATTATTTTTTCAAAAGAGTATGAATATACACTATGCTCCCCAACCAACCCTGAACTAAACTAAACTAAGCCAAAACATCACAACAAAACCCACTAAAACAAACAACAACAACAAAAAAAAAGGCACCAAGAAAGGTTTAAAGCTGGGGGAAACTCAGAACTACTGGAAAGAGGAAGTGTGGGTGGACTAAGGGAAAAAAATATCCCAAGCTTCAATATTCCCCAGTCCTCAGGCCCTCAGTCTCCTTCCTGCAGCAGTTATCAAAGATGGTATCATATTACCACAAGCAAACACAATACCTGGAGAAGAGCATGTGGAGCAATCTCTACTACGATAGCGTTCTCTGGAACATGCATCAGACCTTCCTGGAACAGCACTGGGCTCACAAGGTTGTTCACATAATAGTTTGCAGAAGAATGCTTTGCCAGTTCACTCTCCCACTGAGATTCAGGGATAGAGGTACTGATCCATCGTGCTGAACGAGGTTTGGGGGATGGAATGACCTACAGACAGACGAGAAGGAGGGATAGAAGAAGAGTTCCATGTCATAGATAACAGTAAGACAGGAAAAAGCAAGCAGCCACTTCTTTTTGCAGGCCATTTCCCTCATCTTGATCACTCAGGAGATCCTTCTGCCTGAGGTCATAACACTTCAAACCTTAGGTCTCAGAGGCATCTCTGCACTCAAGAGAATTCCTCCTAAAGAAAAGAACCCCCTTAAACTCAAGATCACCTAGGCTCAAATCCAGGTCCCTGAGTGCAAGCCATGTAAGCCAGAGTTTGGCAGCCTTACCTTTTTCAGGGCACTGAGGAGTGCCGGTGCAATGGAGTCCATGTAATAGGAATGAAAGGCAACGCCAGCGCTGCGCACCTCCTTTGCAAACACTCCTTCCTTCTTCAGCTTGGCCACAAATGCATTCACAGCATCCTAGGAAAAGAAGGGAATGAAAAATAAAAGCTCACAACATTGTTAGGATCTGCGTCAGTCACTGTGCTCCCCCCCCACCTTTCATCACTTGCCACTTAAGGGCAGCCATATCTGGGATGAGGTAATCACCCATCTCAGTCTTCAAACTCATCACTCACTATGCCCATGGCTGTGAGACTATTCAGCACAGAGACACCTTGTCAGTAGGTCACTGAGACTGAGGCACTGACACTACCTCCTCTCACAGAACATTTGAGTGTTTAAGTTCGTACAAAGCACTGTTTTCCTTCCCATCACTTCAGTCCAGCTCCCCTTTGCAAGCAGCTGAGCTTTAACTCAGCTTCACTCTTCCCTCTTGGGTCCCAGTGACAACTCCAGCTTGCACCCAAATTTGAGTTCCTTGCTCACCAGAGGCCCTGAAATCGTGACAGTATCTTCAGAATTGTGACAGGCTGGTACAACAGTTGGAGGACAGCTCTGCTTACATTCCTCCCATGTCAGACCTGCAGAAGGAAGACCACAGGACAACACAAGTGTTTTTAGCAGCGAGTCTAATAAGGGGAGGAAATCTTAATACACCATCACTGCACTTAATTCAGGAATCCTTCCCAATTTAGTAAAATGCTAAGAGAAAGATGGATCTCTCCACAAAAGTGGTTCTGCAGAAGATAAGGATATTTATCTCAAAGCTTTAAGATGGCATTTATCACTCTATACTAAGCACAAGAACAGAGAACTGAAGCTTTGTACCAGCCCATTAAGGGACAGGGTGGGGGGAACCCACACACTTTCAAAGAAGCAACAGAATTGGTTTGTCTGATCTTGCCATTAGCAATCTGAGCTAGAACAGAAAAAAGAATTTGCCAGCCTGACTCACACAGCCTGAATCACAACTTGAGTGGCTTAAACTAGCTTAACACAAGCAGTACCTGGTCATATATTACATGGATACAAGTCACAGGAAGACCTTGGTATCAGATTATAAAAACCATATTATACCCAGCACTCTGAGATAGGTTCTCTATTATCAAGTATTCAGTATCAAGGAAAAGAAGCTAAAATTAGGTAGGTAGTCCTCCATAGCATCACAGAAAGCAGTCTAGGATTATATCAAGTCCTGCATTAGATCTGCAGCAGCTTTTCTCTGAAGTGTTTCAGTTTCTAACCAATCACTGCATCCAGTAAGAAGAAACAGAAGAACAACAATGCTATGACTAAGAATTTTCTTTTTTAAACATTTAAGTCAGCATGAAGCCACAAGGGAAAAGTGCTGAGTCCATCCAAAGCTCAAAATTTCACCCAAGAGTGGACAAAACTATATAGTTTACAGAAACAGTGAGCAAAGCTGGGTCAGGAGAAAGCTGCTTCCTAAGTGTTACTAAACCCATTAAGTTCTAGTGGCATCAAGTTCCACTACCCAGTTGCCTACTACATAATGAGCCAAATATTTCAGTGCCTTAGATTTTCACCTCTCTTCTCAGGGTGATTATTTATCGGGCTTCTGTCACTTGTCAATAAATGTCTCTATTTCCACTTAGTCTTGAATGGATTACCAAAGTTTTGCTGTATTTCAGGTCAGAACTGATTGTCATTATATCAGCTCTCATAGTTAATAACCTGTCCTACATCAGAAGGAAAGAGGGAAGAGCAGCCAAAAGTTTACAGAAATTGTCTCCACCAACACACTTCTATCCCAGTGCCACAAAACAGATCAGATGAGCTATCCTGTATCATTCTTTTGACAAGGGTATACTTACCAACAGCAGCCATTCCTCCTGCAGGCAATTTGCCCTCTTTGACACATTTTCCTCGCCAGTAAGCTGCAAGAATGGCTTCTTCATGACTTAAGGAATCATCTGCATAGCCACAAGCTACTTCTCCCACTGAGTGGCCCACAATCCCATCAGGCTGCAGACCTGCAGCCTTCAGCAAATCAATCTGAGCAATCTGCAAGGAAAAGCAGGGATCAGTGATTCCATGCCAGAGTAAGGTGGTGTCAGGCACAGCAGTAATGACTACATTACAAAATGGCTTTTTGGTACAGATAATTCTTCTTAGTCTTATGGTTTCCCACCTGTCAAAACTGCAGCTCCAACCTCATTTCAAAGCTATATCTATTATGTCACTCCAGTACTGCTTGGGCCTTTTCACTACATAGCTTTCCACTAAGAAGCTATTTTCAACAGTAAGAGGTTGCCAAGAGCATGTCTGTACAAAGCAAGAGGCACAACCAGTTTTCCAGATCACTTTAAAACCTGTCTATATTAGAAACAATTCATCCCATACTGACTCTCAGAATTAGTATTATTTAGTTCATTTGCAGAAGAAACTTTGAAAGGTATTCAATGGAACCTTGCTCCTTGGTATGAATAAGCATAAAACATAAAAATGAAAGATATTCCTTAGTTTCTTAAAAGAAGGCAGCTCCACACCCACACACGGATGCACAGGAAAATCATGGAGTGGCTTAGGTTGGAAGGGGCCTTAGAGATCATCTACACCAACCTCCCAACCATGGGCAGGGACTCCTCTCAACTACACTCAGCTGCTCAAGGCTTCATCCAACCCGGCCTTGAACATTTCCCAGGGAGAAGGCATTCACAGCCTCCCTGGGCAGCCTGATCAGGCTAAAATCCGTTCTAAACCTACTCTTCCTCAGCTTAAAACCATTCACCCTTGTCCTATTCTAGACACCCTTATGAGAAGTTCCTCTCCAGCCTTCCCGTGGGATCCCTTCAGCTATAAGGTCCTCCCAGAGTCTTCTCTTCTCCAGGCTGAACACTCCCAGCTCCCTTAATCTCACAGCAGAGATGCTCCAGCCCTTGGATCACCTTTGTGGCCTCCCCTGGACTTGCTCCAACAGCTATGTGTCGTCCTTACAATAGGGACACCAGAACTGGACACAGTATTTGAAATGGGGTCTCTGGAAGTGGCAGAGTCCAAAACGGTCTGGAAATCCCTCTGAGAGGGATATTTCTAACAGCTGCCACTTGCCAGTTACACAAAAGAAGCTTCCACCAACTGGTCTGAAATGTTACTGACTGGCCAAACAGACACACCAGCAGAGCATGCTGATTTGTGGCCTCCCCATGATAGGGACAACCAGTCATTTCAGTCAATGACCCCTTCCAGCAGTCATTTCAGTCTTACCTGAATAGCAGCCAGTCCAATGAATGCATTGACAGTGTCATCAAAAGTGTTCTCATCTGCATGCAGAAGCAGCTCTGAGACCTTTATGCCTGTGCTCTTCAAAGCCTCATCTGAGCGCAGTATAGACTGACGGAACAAATCCAGCTTCATAAGGCTCACGCCCATGTCTTTCCACTGCGTACCCATGCCTGCAGGACAGGCAAGGAGAAAGTGAGCTTTAGTAATGCTCCATGAAAGGAGCAGACATCACACACTTGCTCTGGCAGTGAAAGAATTCTATCTAGGAACAAAACATTGCACATTTCTAACACACTCTGAATTAGGCACTGGGGTTTTTTTATTATCCTGGACTTTGCTATCATCAGAAGATGGCAAAGTTAGAAGGATTAGATAAAATGCAAGAAATATGAATCTCCTAGACATATCACAGGGCTACAAGATAATTCCTTGTGCTGGAGTGGAAAGCATTAGTGTGCAGAATCCAGTTAATTGCTGAAGCCTCAAATCTAGAGGAATGCAGAGGCCTGGACCCGCTGCTGCAGGCTTACCTGAGCAGATGTACCAGAGCGGTCTGCCAGATGCCTGAACTTGCTGAATCTCTCGTATGTCACTCTCACTGCCAACCAGTGTGTAGCCCCTGTAGGGCATGGAGGATACAGGAATTGAAGAGATCTCATTGAGCAGGCTTAGGTATGCACTGCACCCTACATGTTTCCTGCTCTCTTGGATTAGTGTTTCCACAGCTTCTGGGGTTCTGCCGCAAACTTGAACCAGTCTCGGCGCGGTGAGAGGCTCCACAGGCTTGCGTTTTTTCTCATTTGGCCTCAGAATGACATGAGCATTAGCACCTCCAAAGCCAAAAGAGTTGATACTGCTAAGGCCACCTTTCACTGGTATTGGTTTACAGACTACCTCCAAAGAGCCGTCTTGTAAGGCAGGAATATCTGGGTTTGGGGTATTGAAATGAATATTTGGAGCCCACACTCCATGTTCCAAGGAAAGAATGACCTGGAAGAAAAAACAGAGTGTTCTGTGCTCCACATTTCCTTGTAACAAACAGGTTTCTGTTATTGTTTTCCTATAAATGAGATGTAGCACACACTAAAGCAGCTGTTTGGATAAAGGGACACTTCAGCAAATAGCATTATTGATGTTACTGAGGCAGTACCTACTTTGTCTAGGTACATTTCAAGTCCATGCAGCAAGTCAGCAGTGAGAGTGGTAGCTTTAAGTTTAGCTTCCGGACCCTTTCTAACTGGAAATCCATGCAGTCTGGCTGCTATGAATGCGACATCTTCTTTCTCCCCTTTCAGAACCTGTCCCTTCATTACATTCTGCTTCATCTTGCCCCAGTCACACACCACCACTCTCTTCCTCATCACAATGAATGCTTCTGCTTTTGCTGTCAAAGAGACAAGCTGAAGCACTGGTAAAGGAGTCTGCTTGCTGCTTTGCACCCATTTGTTGTCTTCCTGATCCAAAAAAGCAGGAACAGCAGACTGGTCAAAACTGGCAGAGCCAAGGGGAAGTAGACAAAGAGCGTGAGAGTTAGAATAGCTGTGCCAAAAAAGCAAGAGCTCCTTCTCTCAGCAGCATCTTTATAAACAGCCCATAACACCAAGCCCATAATCCTCTGTGGCACAAGTCCAGCAAATCACAGACTACAAGGTCAGTTGCAAACACTCTGTGCTCTGCATGTTTGGCCATTCCTTCATTACCACAAAATGGTCAGAGAAACAGGTATTGGTTCAGGAACTGTTCTTCTGAGTTGACTCTCAGACATGGCAGCCTACCTGGGAGAACAACCAGCATAAATGCACAACTTCAATTCCAGTCAGCATGGCTAAATTTGCAGTTTAAGTATTTTCATGCATGCTGCTCCACACCTACAATACTGTACACCATGGACTTGCTCTTACTTTACACAGCACACATTTGTACTTTCAAGTCTGTCAGGGTTCATACACAAGTTTGAGAGTACAGTACAGTGAGCATACACCAGAGCCACCAACAAGCACTGTCTTTGCTGTGCAGCATGTAGCTAGACAGGCTGAGTAGCTCAAAGGTACACCAGAATTTAACTGCAGTGGCCTTGGCAAGCCATAGTCCCTTTCCTACCTAGCCACATAATTAATAGACACTTTTCCAATCTGAAATCTGATAACTTCAAGACCTATTTTCCTCACTGCCATCTCATATAAGAGCATTTTATGGAATTCCAAAAGAAAACATTTATGGAAACTGCAGACTTTCTGAAATAGTTGAAGTCTAAGAGAGGCTTGGTGCAGTTTTTGGCTTGGTCTCAAGGACACCTGATCTGCCATTCTGAGTAACTTTTAAATCTTGAAATACCAAATGCTGCCCAACTTCCAAAGAATCAAGAACAGAGACAGAGCTTCATGTGCTTTCTCAATATCAGATCTGGAAACAAGACTTAGCACAAAAAAAGCAAAAAGATGTTCTAGCAGGCATAATAGATGCCATGGGCTCTTGTCTGCAGCTCCAAGATTCAGTACAAAGTTAAGCAAGAAACTGATGATAAAAAGTGAGGAAAACAGAATCACAGAATTAACCAGGTTGGAAAAGATCTCTGAGATCATTGAGTTCAAGCTATTGCCTAACCTTTCTAATTTACTAAACCATAACACTAAGTGCCTCATCCAGCCTCCTTTGAACACCTAACAGTGTAAGTGAAGTCTTCAAAAAGAAAATGTGACCTTTGCAGTTCTGCAAAACTGCAGAAACAGGGGAAAAAAAAAATACTTCAAAGTTATGATCCGGTCCTGACATATCACAGCAGAACTGCACTAAGCAAACTGTTCAGAATGTCCAACACAGTATGAATGGAGAGCATTATACCACAACTCAGTTACTACTCCTCCTATGAAGAAAAGTGTCAGTCTGAGGGACAGAGGTGCTAAAAGTAAACTTCCCTCTGCAGAGTGACACTGTCTCCACGATTTTATTTGCAGATGAGGTCATTCACAGCAAGTTGTATGTGTTCAGGTCAGAACACCCACTTTGAAGACCCTGAAGTTGTAGCAGTAACAGCACAAGCATACGTGACTTCAGCCCGTGTGGCTCTGAGGCTGTCAGTAATAGGCTTACAACCAAGCACGAACATTAGCTAGCTCTCTGCTAAGCAGTTTAGCAGCCAGAGCCAGCAGATGACTGTCTGCCTACAGCAGTAGTTAGCAGGCTGGTTGCTAGGACAACCAGTTTATTCAAGCTGGTAGCTTCATCCCAAAGAACTCACCTGGCTTCTTGCCAACACAAGAGACTAGAAGAGGAGATGATACATCTCTGACAAACAGCCAGAAGGTTCAGCTACTGTTTTGGCACTGAAAGCCCACACTGCCTTTTATCTTTGGTCATTGCCAACCACTCCAAACGTTTAAATCCCTCTCCTTGTATGCCCTTCAAACCCAAACGACTTACAGGAGAGTTCTGTTGGAAGGTTCAGTGTAAGGATAATCAGTAAAGTGATCCCAAAGCCTTTATTCTGAGCAAAGCTACGCTCCTGTAGAATTCATCAGGAAGGGGGAACTAAAAGTATGTGTGCATATGTGCACAGAGCACTCATGTCTAGTCACCTGAGCTTTTAGAAGTATTTGCAAGTGAAGCAAGAAGTAGAATTCTTATTACCAGAGAACATCTTATCCTGGATCAGTGCAAATTTTCCTTAGAAGAAGGAAACATACCCCTCACACACACTTTTGTGTTGCCCTCCCCCCTGCAATTTGCTGTCTCAGGCTGCCTGTTACCTTGGCTAATGCAGAAAGCCCAGAGGCAGGCTCTGGATGACCCATGTTTGACTTGACTGATCCAATCAACAGAGGCTTTTTCCTATTTTGACAGAAGAAATTTGCAATGCCATTTACTTCCTGTGGATCTCCAACCTAGTAGGAAGAGAATCAAAATGGCTATTAGCCAGCACTTCCAAAACACATCATAAGAGAGACATGAGAAAGATGTTTGGGCAAAATTCAGAAGTAGTGTAGCAGTACATCCTCTAGGAACTGGGAGAAAGGAGAAATAGAGAGATATAGTACATCTGAAAAGGAGGAAGACAGAGAAACAGAGAAGACATTAATTTAATAAGAAAATGCGCTAAGTGATGCAAGGAAATAATATAAGGGAGAAGAAAACAGGCCAGTCCCAAAGGGGCTATGCTGACCTTGGTGCCTGTCCCATGAGCTTCAACATACTCCACTTCTTCAGGTTTGACACCGCATTCTTTGTACAAAGAGACGACCAATTGCTGCTGCATGTCTCCAGAGGGGAATGTTACACCTAGGACAAAAATTGCTGTCAATTCCTCTCTCCTATGAGATGCTTCCTGTTCTGTTTTAGCACCTTTTTGGGCTACTAGGTCCAAAAGAGCCAAGAGAGATCTTTTCAGGATTTACACCCAAGTCCTGAACACCAAACAGAGTAAGTCTCTCAGGCTCTCTGGAAGGAGAGCAGAGGAAGCAGAAATGGACTTAAACCAGTAAGTTAGACTAGTGTGAAAAGATATTGGTTAACAAGATAGTAAGCCATGCCTAAATCAAGCAGAATATGTGAAACTTGTGTGTGCACAACTCAAGAGCAAGAAGTAGGGCAGCAGCAGTAAAAGAGCCTTACAGTCGTGAAACTACCTACGTTGCTACCATCAGTGCAGAAGTTACTGCAGAGGTGTGCTGAAGAAGGCTGAACTAGTGACAGGATGCTCCTATTACTTTCTACTGCAGAAACCACCACTTATTTCCAACTTCTTTACAAAAGAGGGTCCTGAACTCTGCATTAACAAATGCACAGAAAAAGGGAAAAACCCCCTCAACTAAAAAACCCTTCACACATCTAAAGAGGAACTCTACAACATGCCATTTTGGATGGCAAAGATGTGGCAAGTACCTCATTTTCAGAGGCTCAGGGCTTACCTTGCTCCTTAAAGCCATCAGTGTTAGTTCCAGCATTGACTATTGTAGCATAGATTCGCTTAGCCATGGATTTCTTGGTCAAAAAAACGACCACAGCAGCTTCAGAGCGACAATATCCATTCCCTGAGAGCAGAGAGAAAAGAACAAGTCACTAATTCTGCTCTGCTTTGGAAAAAGTTGCAAACCACCACGCAAGTAAGCTTCTTCCTGAGCTACCACTTAAAACAGACTGATTTAAGAGTCTGACATATCTATTTCTTTAGAAAAACCCAACAAGTAATGTCCTAGAAAGGCTCACTGCTCATGACAAGTGAGGACAGAAAGTTTCCATCAAGAGGCACATATTTCCCCTCCCCAGTGGCTAAGGACTGAGCCATACAGTTTCTTGCATGCAGTGAGCTTGCCAGGTTCAGTGAAGGATGCAACACAGATCGGATTCAGGCTATGACCCAAACAGAGCAGCCAAGAACTTCAAGAGAAGTTCTTTGCTCTGTTAAAGGAGCATCTGGTCACAGATTCCACTGGAAGCTCCTCTTACACAACACAACAACCTTTTGTACTAATGTCTTACCTGAAGCATCAAAAGCCTTGCAGGCACCATCAGGACTAAGCATACCCAACTTCATGAACTGCACAGAGGTGTTGGGTTTCAGCAAAACATTGACCCCTCCTACGAGAGCTGCACTGCACTGTCTGTTCCGAATTGCCTTATAAGCATTTTCCAGAGCGACCAGACTAGAGGAGCAGGCTGTGTCAATAGCTATGCTTGGCCCTTAGGAAACAGAAAGGGAAAACAAAAAGGAGATTGTTTTTTTTTTTTCTGTTTGTTTCTTAAGAATTGCTCTCCAAAGTCTACATGATGGAATCACAAGAGAAAGGTATTGTTAAAAATAAGAGTTAAATGAGAGCTGCTTCAGAAGGTAACAGCTAATCCCAGTACAGTGGGAGGTAAGAATCACATCTCTGCCTGCTTACCAGGTAGTAAAGGATGAGAAAGGTGGAAAAAATTTGTGAAGTTTGGCTTGGCATTAAAGGTATTTTTAAAAACTCCACCTGCCTCCATCAAAAAGAGGTACTGCAGCTTCACAGGTAACTCATCTATTTCCATAGCTTCACCAAGAAGAATCTCTTCCCCTCTCTGCTGCTATCCTGGCCATTATTGCTGTTTTGTGCTGTTCCTCAGAGCAACTCCCCATCCCTCCAGTCCTCTACACCACACATGGTCAAGTCATGTCTACAGCTTCAGTCACAATTTCAGTGGCTCTACTGCTTCTCGCACTTGATTCACGAAGAGGCAGCTATCCCAGTGAGCTTGTCTCTGGGCTAGCTGACTTCTGCATAGCTTGGCACCAAATAGCAGTCAAATGCCAGGAAAGACCTAGGCCTCCTAGCATCATTCCCTCTCAGATGAATGTCAGCTCTGCCCATTAGCAGCAACTGAGTTACAAAGGATTACAAAGAGTCTCATCATGCAGTTGCAATACATTCTCACCTTCCCATATGCGTCTTTACAATAGTTGCAGGTTACTTTCTCAATCCAAACAGGGTCTACATCATTATATCCACCTCACTTCTCTACAGAAAAACTGTGGTAGAATCATGCCCACTTACCTTTAAAGTCATAAAAGTAGGAAATCCTGTTGGGAACCATAGCTCGCTGGCAGCCAGTCATACTGTATCCCAAAAGCTCTTCTGGATCTTGGCTAAGAGCTTCACCAGCTTCTGACCCACTGTTACCAATCCATACCCCTGTGTCTGTGCCACGGAGGGTGGATGGGTCAAAGCCTATGAGGATATTGGAAAGCAGATTACAGCAGACAAACTTTGGAGATGCAAACTGGGGAGGTATCAGGAAGTATGTTGGTACCAGGTCATGAAATACTACTTGGTGTCCCTTTCTGGTAGGCCTTACCTATTACCTGTTTCAACTGCAGATATAGCAAGGCTTACTGCAGAGCCCACCAGAACTCTGATAGGGGCTTTTGGTCAGAATATAGCGCTCCCAGAGACAGCTTTTTCAGCTTAGCTGGGCATTGCTACAGTCAAGACCTCCAGACTGAGGCTGACCAGCAGAAGAACAAGTGTTAATTTTAATAAGTCAGTACTAGTGAGGTGGTTTTGACTCTTTCCTATGTGTTTATATTCAGGCATGAGACTGATCAACACAGAAAATAAACTTTTTGGCTCTGGCTTAGGTAAATCAAAATCTCCAGACACTGGCAGTAATGGAGGAAAGAGGCTGCTATTTCTGAGAGCACACTTCCTGGGCAAGCCTTCTACGGTAGCAGATCAAATGCCACAGATTTTCCACGAACCTGGCCAACAGACAGAAATACATCAGGCCATCTGCCACTTCTAGACCTCTGATGAGAATTCTAACCAAGTCAGCTTCCTTCTGTGCTACAAATATGCCCTTAACAAAGGGATCTATTATGCAATATTAAGGTAGAGCAGAATATAGAAAAGCTCTAGAAATGTTTTCTGTTAACTAGTATGATAGAAACAGTTTCACCAGATGAAGCAGGTAGAGATTTCCTGGCAGTCAGCACAGATTTCCTAGTTTGAGCTCCAGGGGAAACAGCTCTAACTCCTGTAACAGTTCTTTGGTCTCCTCTCTAATGTGACTGCTTTCTCTTATTAGCCACCTCACAACATAAGTCCATGTCTACATCTGCTGCAGAGACAGAGGCAATACAGCAAAATTCTCCCTCTTCAAACATTCAGCTGCTTACCTCCATCCAAAATAGCTTCATAAGAAACTTCCAAGAGCATGCGAAGTTGAGGATCCATTGTATGAGCTTGTTTGGGGTGAACTCCAAAAAAGGATGCATCAAATTTGCTTAGGTCCTTGAGCTTTCCATTTCTCTTGGGCAGTCCATAAATTCCTGAAAAGAAAAATCCAACACTGAGTCACAGAGTATGGAAGTTTGCAGCAGCTTCCAGGTGAGACAAAGAACAGAATGACCACAGCTAGCTCTCAATTACATGTGAGCCTCACTTCCCTGTTGCAGTATGAATATCCACCTACCCATCTCTCTGAATCTCATTTAGAAATGAGAACACTGCATTAACAACAGCAACTGTCATTTTTGAGACTCTCCTAGATGTGAGAGCAAAAGACATTTAGCTAATCCAAGCAGTTTTGCTCCGGGAAGTTGTACCAAGCAAACAAACAGAGGTTCCAGTCAGTCACCAGTCAGAACAGAAGCAAAAGCTACTTTTTAGTTCTGCAGATTACGAGCTTGAACTGGATAGACTTACAACAAACACTTCAGAAAGATAATTAGACCCAAAAAGAACACTGCAAAAAGCCAAACATTACAGGGCTGTCCCTATGCTACTTCTGAAGCCAGAAATATATCAGAGCCATGCTCCTGCAACAGCTATTTACAGCAGGTACAGGATTCATGGTGTCTAGCTGCTCTGTCAGCAGCTTTTATTTGGAAATAAGTTATATACTATTTATAAGCTACTACTGTATGGGACATAACCTTAGAAAACAGATTGGATGAGACCTTTGTAAGTGTTCTGTTCCTGAATTTCTTGATGCTTTATCAGAACTGAACTCAGAAGCTCTGTCAGGGTTCCACTTCTGATAAACCACTTTCTTTCATAGATAACTCCTCTAGAACAGTCAGAACTCAGGGCTTCAAAAGGAGACCATAAGCACTCACCTGGTTTCCACCTCCGATCATCCTCTGTGACCATATCAACTCCATTCATCAGGTTCTCCCAAAACTCTTGCAAGTTCTCAGATTCTGGCAGCTTTCCTGCTATGCCTGCAATCACCACGTCCTCCATCTTTTAACTTCTCCCTGTTGCTGAGATCCACAAAGCAGTAAGATCAGTAAGATTTCACAGAGAAGGATTATATGTGTCTCTTGTCCTCCCAGCACCTTGTGACAAACAAGTGTATTTGCAGGAGAAACACCCACACAGGAACAGCCCACGGAGCCTGAGCTAAAAGACATCCCAACTAATCAAGTGGACCATGAGATTCATGGGGTCAATGAGGATGAGAAAACTGATCCAGAAGCAGTGTTGGGTTCCAAGAACCAACAACTTCTACATGACAACTAGAAAAAAGAACAGGTCTATCCCTACTAAATGCAGAGCCTCTGTGAAGTCAGCAGAGAAGAAAGATTAACATGCTGCAGCAGAGGTGGGTGGAGAAATTATGAAATGCATATAGTAAAATACATAATTACAAGGCAAACCTAGCAGGTAGCAAAACAAGTTCTACGATCATTCCAACGTCCAATGCTAACTTAAGAATCAATAATCAGAAAGTTTGGAGAGGAAAATAAAATAAACCAACAAAACCCCACAGAGTAAACACAAAACCAACCAACCAAAACAAAAACAAAACCAAAATAAAAATCACCAGAAAAACCCCACCAACAACCAACCAACCCCCAAAACAAACAAAAACAACTCAACCCAAACCAAACCAACCCAAAAGACACAGGAGAAAACCCACACAGAAGCACAAAGGTTACAGTACAACTTGCATCATTTTAAATACCCGAAACGAGAAGGAAGTTTTACATATGAAGGATTTCCTAACTGGACCCTGTGCCACCACACATTTAAGAGGACTAGCAATGGGGAACTGAGTACACGTGGTACACAGTAGTGCTTTGAGGTTGGCAGAACAGATCTTGATTCCAGATAGGATGAAAAATCTTAGCCTTGTCCCAAGAAATTTGCATTCTAAGACCCTAATCTCAAACGACGCAAGTACAGCAGGATGCTGTACAACACAGCATGGCAGGACACCTATACAGATCACAACAACAAATTCTGGCTCATGTATTACAGTCAGCACACTCATTTATTGTCTATTACACTGAAAATGTATTAACAACCAAGCAGAGAGAATGCAAGCTAACCTGGCATTTCAGTTAAGTTCAAATTAGTTTGTAGTTACTAAGTAGGAAAGTTAAAGAAGGGAGGAACGAAATACATGGGTTAGTTTTTATATATATAAATAATTACATGTGTGGTTACATAAACAAAAGAGGTAGTAAGCATTCACAGAACTTCCTTAAATAGTTCTTCTGGTAAGCAGAAGCAAAATATTGTAGCTATTGGAAATACTAATGCGTGAGAAGTTAACAAGTAAAAACCACAAAGAAACCTGAGCATTTGAATAGCCAAGACCATGCCTTAATAACTTTGAAGCAAAGACTGCTATGGAAGACCTCAAGTTTGACTTCCACAGTGCTACATAGGCACTTTGCTTAAGCAATGGTGGTGCTTGATCATCTCCTCCACAAAACAACACTCATGGATACTCTTGGATGAGAATTTCATAGTTGTTCTTCCAAAGCAAGACACTTCACTTAGGCGTAACTTTGCAGCCTCTTTCAGGAGCTCCTTTCAGGAGTGCTTTGGAGCAGGCAACAGGACTCTTCCATCCACACATTGCTCAGCTGCAACACCTTCCTACAGCTGAAAGAGGTTGGCATGTGCAGAGGGGAAGCAAAGCCTCTGGTTAGCTGAGGTGTAGTCCAGCCAGAACGCACCACCAGAAAGGTTGCCTGATTTCTTTTCACAGGCTCACAGGATGTCAGGGGTTGGAAGGGACCCAAAGAGATCATCGAGTCCAACCCCCCTGCCAGAGCAGGACCAGACAATCTAGCTCAGGTCACAGAGGAACGCATCCAGACAGCCTTGAAAGTCTCCAGAGAAGGAGACTCCACAGCCTCTCTGGGAAGCCTGTTCCAGTGTTCTGTGACCCTTACAGTAGAGAAGCTCCTTTTATCCTTCTTTCCTTCAGCAGTTATCTTGATTCAGATCTGTGGAGTAACTGTGGAATTATGCAACTTGCAATACTGAAGAGGTGATTACCTCATCTAGTCCATTCCTTCTGGGAGCAGAAACAGAAGTGCTCCCAAAAGGACATCTTGGATTTCTCAGTCTTATGCTAAGCACCCAGACACAAGAAGTTCCATTCCACTCTGGCTGCTCCTTTAAAAAGGGAAACACTAAGCAGCCAATGTACAAAGCCCTTCCTGAGAAACTGTTCCCCAAAACGGAGACTCAGCCCAGACTCTGCTCTGAAGAGAAGGTTTCAAGTTTTTCCACTCACATAAATCAAGTCAGTTTTATTGGCATCACTCTACTTGGAGAGCAGAATCAAGAGCCACAACTCTGCTATGCTTGCAGTTCGGTGCTAGGGGCAGAGAAGGAATAGATTTCAGGCACAAAGCTTACAACCTAATCATAAGAGAAGAGACATATTGTGATATGTTTCAATGATAAAGTGATTATAATTCAATTTTATGCCTTAGCTCTTTGGGCAATAATCTCTATGGAAATAAATAAAGTTTGTATTTCAAGGGACTGAAATTCCTCTTCTGGGATTGCTACTTCCTATGTCTTTCCCTGAAGTATCAGAAAAACATCATCCAGGTACAGCCAATCTTGACAAAATGGTCCTCTGAGACAGTGAAATAACAGAATTTATAAGCAGAGTAATTTTTGCCAAGATCTTATGAATGTAGTTGAGCAAGACTGTGTCAAAGGTGGAGAAAAAGAAGCTGTAGTAATCAAAACGTACAAACAACAAGAGCCAAAAAGTTAATTTTAGCTGGGTACATGGACAAGAGGAGCCACAACTTCAGAATTTTAATACACAAAGTAAGGAAAGATTTTGACTTGACACAGAGGTCCAAGTGTCTATGTTTAAGATAACACAAAAATTACAGATTTAGCAGCAGAAAGAGCTATGATTTGTTGTGGAAAAGAGTGGGAAGACAAAAAATCATTACTATTAAGTCATCTTTGATTAACTAGTGATTAAAGTAGATGTCCTGGGTACCAACAATGGCTTTGGTCTTCCTTGGCAGATAACAAGCAGGCAGACCATTTTAAATTTGACTGACTTTACCCCCAAATGAAATATTATTTTACTATACTAGAGACTCATTTTTTAATCTGTAGAGCTTTTCTGGACTATACACAGTACACTGACAGATTTTCAAGCAGAAGGCATCACACAGATCAAGAAAGAAAATTATTTCTACAGCTGTATTAAAGAACATTGGACTTGGAGCAATTAGGGAGATTCTTCCTACTACATCTTAAATCTGATGAACAAGGCGATGAAAAGCAACAGGTCAAAAAAGGAGACAAAGAAGAGGGACAAACAGGATTCTCTGATTTCTTAAGGTTGTATTTTACTGGATCCAATGACCACTTCTAACATCCTTTTTCCTCTGCTTACCCAGTTTCACTTGAATTGAATTCTGTGAACTCTTCCCAGGCAGCCTGCACTAGCTGAGGGAACAGGAGGAAAAAGCAAGCACCCCCACATCAGTCCCAACACACCAGTCCTACAGACACTTCAGTTAGGCATAAACTATCACCTCACTGGATTTACACAATATTTTTTTGGCAATGATATTGCATTGCTGACTCATATAGTCTGCGACTGGTAATAATTAACAATCCTTTCTGGTATTATTGACCAGTAAAAGCTTTCATCACTTTATACTTGTGTTCTGGTTATCTACCTCCCACATTAGCCATTTGACAAGGCTGGTTTGTTTGTTGATGCCAGCTCCTTTCTCCAATCATGTTATACCTTCTTAACCTTTTCTCTAGGTATTGGACATCTGTTGGTATCATGTTTGCTTAATGAGATTATTAAAGTTAACTCTGAAGTTGGAATACTGATCCCTACTCCATTTAAAACATTTGTCACTACCTCACTAATTCAGCACCAAAAAATTATTCAAAAAGAAAACCATTAACCATCATATTCCACCATCCCAGGCAGCTGCTAAAATTTACTTCTTGCAATGATTTTATCTACTCTTGACCTATAAAAGGATCTCTGTGTCCATTAAGTTTGTAAGCTTTTAGAGGGGGAAAAGGAAAGACAAGGAAAAATTTTAAAAGTGAAGGTAGATTTGATTTCTTCTCCCACTCATACCTACTTTGCCAAGCACTTAAGAGAACACTTTTTTTGTTCTGCTCTATATTCACCTGTATTCCTCTTTCATTGAGGAACGAGTGAGGAAGAAGAAATTGTTTGTAAAGAAATAGCAAAGAAAACTTAAATTTTGTTTTGTCTGATGCATGGTTCATCAGAAGCATATTTCTTTCACTGTTATTTTGATGGCTGTCATCAGAGTGGGACAGACTCAAAGCTATTTCTGCTACTGTTTCTAGGTAGTCCAAAGCTTGATAATTTTTTGAAGTTCCAGTTATTGTAACACGCTACGTTCAAAATTTCCTTCACCACAGACACTGACAAAAGCACTATCTTAGTTTTGCAGTCTGACTACAGGTCTTCCAAGCTCCATCACTTCTAAAACTCATAATTAAAACTATCATTATATAGTAATTTCTCTTGTAAAGAGCTATAATGCCTGCCTCCAAAAACCCTTCACCAAATCGAGGCAAACACAGAATGCTTTTCATTTCCTGAAAGCATTTGGCTACAGTCAATCTGTGTGCTATAGCTTCAATTTAACAGAGACTTTTTAACTGCCTTTGTTTCAAGGCTGGATTTGTCCCAATGACCAAAAGAGATGAAAAGTGGCAGTGTGTTTTCCTATTTAAAATGCATTACTTAACAGGAAACACACTCTGTCAGAGTTTGCTATCTGAGAGAAGTAGGTGAGAATCAACACGGCTCCACTGATTGCTGAATGATCTGAACCGATTTGTATAAACTGATTTAAATCCCCAGCATCACTACATCACGTTTGTAAACTCTGTTCAAAACAGCCCTCCACGTTGGGACCTCATCCTCTGAGCTCATCCACTCAATGCAGCCTTTCACAATGTATTATTCTTTCCAGCTTGCTTCAAGAAGCACAGAGGCTGCATAAAAAGGTGAACCCTTCGCTCGTGCAGCTTGAGGCTTTTCCATTCTTCTGTCTTTTAAGACAAGAAATGTTCCAAAGGCTTCAACATTGCTCTGTGAAGGTGTATGCAAGTTAACAGATACAACAACTTCAACAGTGCCTATTTCCGTTTAAGCATCCAAATAAAGCTTTTAGCAAGAAAAATATGCACTCGGCATCTCAAAGGGCCCTATGTCAGGGAAGGAATAGGGAGTAAAAACCAAATCGGAGCAAAACCAGCGAAAGAAAGAAGATGAGCATCATGTTCCTGACAAAGTCGCACCATCAAATCCAGACTCGTGTACGACCAACTCCATGTGGGCTGCTGGAGCATATCGAAGTGAGGAGACGTTAAGGAGTACATTCGGTACCTCTCCTGCGATGGTTGCCTCGCACCTATTGAGAAGTCACCTTTCGCAACAGCCAACGCTCGCTCTCCTCCCGCACAAGCCTCCCCAGCCTGCCGCGCCGGTGCTTTCACGCTAACGCGCGGGAGCGCAGCGCCGCCGCCCCGCTGCCAGCACACAGCGGCCCCCTCAGCCCCAGGAGACAGCCCGGTGCTCCGCGCCGCTCGCCTTGCACCCGAGCTGGGCCAGCTCGATCCCGACGAGGCCGCCCGGCCCCGCGGCGAGCTCTGATCGCCCCACACCGGGCGCGGCCCTCGCCACCCACCGGCGCCGCTGCTATGGATCGGCACGTTGAAGCTCGAGAAGAATGGAAGTAAGGCTCCTGGTCGTGTCACCGGGTGCGCCCCTGCATCCCCCGAGCCCGCCTGGCCCGGCAGCGAGGGGTCGCGGCAGCGGCATGGTCCCCGCCCGCCGCCAAGATGGCCGAGCGCCAGCACCACAATGCAGCCGCTCGGCTCCCTCCGCGCGGGAGACAGAGCAGGAGGCTGCGGCTCGGTGACTACCGAGCTGGCGGGGATTCTCCTTGCCGTGGCCCCGCTAGGCCACGGGATATGGGCCCGCGGCAACAGGGCGCGGCGACCACGACGCCGGCGCGCAAGAACGTTCCGGCCGTGCGCGCTGGGCCCGCGGACCCCGACCTATCCTGCGGATCCCCCCCCACCAGCCCAGCGAGAAGCGAGCGCAGCCCCGCACGACGCAGGGGGCAAGATGGAGCCTCCTCAGACGCGCCAGCCAGGCACAGCGGCCCGCGGGAGCGGGGGATGCCGCTGTTCTGGCCGGGCCGCATTCTTTGTCTCGCCGGTACCTGCACAGGGACGGAAAGCTTCGTGCCGGGAGGACTCTGGCTTTAGCTCAGCACTGGACCGGACTGCTGCGGGGCGGGCTCTGTGGGTAGACGCGGGCGCTGCTGCGGCGGCCGGTACCAAACTGCGCACGGCCGATGCTCCGCACTCTCCTCACTGTCTCCCTCTAGCTCCCAGCGTATTTAAGCAGTCGCCACCTCCAGAGGCCACGCCACATGGGCTGACGGTTTACTCCTCACTGCAGTCCAATGAGAGCTGGGGCAGGGCCGCTCCGAGCCGGCCCCGGGGTGATGCCAACCCCTGCCCGCTAAAGCCGCTCAACGGGAGAAGGGGGCCGTGGCCAGGCCGGGGCGGGCCCAGCCGGGCCCCCTGTACCCACGGCACCGGGCCAAGATCTCTTGGCCCGCCCCCTGCTGGAGGCCGTGGAAGGCCGGGCCCTGTGGGGCGGGGAGGGGCTGCCTGCGGGCCGGCCTGGCCAGGTGGGTGAGGCAACGCAGACCCTCCGCGGGCGCGGATGAACTCGAGTCCCTGTCCTGCTTCTCCCGGTGCGCACACCGAGGGACACACAGACACACACGCACTAGTGCCGCGTCGCCTCTGTGCCGCGGCGGGAGCCGCGTGGGTCCCGCGGGAGCCGGGCCAGGCTGGGCCGGACTGCGGAGCACCCGCGGCGCACAAAGAGAAGGGGGACGGGCCGGACGCGCAATCCCCGGGCTGGCACCCAATCCGGGGGCGGCAGAGTGTGGGCGGGGGCGCGGCGCCGCCAATCGCGGGGCCCGTAGGGTGTTGCTAGGCGATAAGGCGATGTGGTGACGGCTGAGGGGACGGCCGGCGCCGCCGGCGGAGCGAGCAGCATCTTCGGCGGCGGTCGTTCACCCCGGCGGAGCGCGGTCCCGGGGTTACCACAGGGCAGCGGGCACGCCGGCCGAGGATGCGCAGCCCCGTGCCCGGGCCCGTCGCGCCGTCGTGACTGGCGGCAGCGGGAACCGGTCCGGAGGTGGGGGGCGGGCCATCGCGCACCCCGCCGTGCTCCCGTACGCCCACCATGCCGAGGGACGGAATCGCTCTGCTGGCGGGCGCCCTTTAATCCAGTCTGTATAATGCGCACTCCTGAAATCAAAGCGAAGGGGAGCGATCGGAGCGCTACTGGTTCTACCCACGGCTGCCACGCCAGCACAACCGCCCCGATCCCGCCTTCGGCCGCTGAACGGGGGTCCGGCCGGGAGGAAGCTCTGGCCTTGCCCCTCGGCTGTGGGCAGAGAAGGCTTCGCTCGGAGGTCCGCTCTCCAGTGGGAGCCCTTCCCTGCTGCCACGCAACAGCTCAGTTGGGACCTTCTCTGCAGGGAACTTTTGCCCTTCTCCCTATATTCCTCAATACTACCACAGCTTTTTAACCCCTTGACTTCAGCAACAATCAGCAATTTACTCCGTTTTATCTTTTCAGTAGGGAGTGGCTGGAAATCTCTTTTTTGACAGGCTCTCCTTTCTTTGTACAATTCAACAGCATCCATTGCACTACCTTGCCACCACTGTAATCTGTTTTTTCAAGAATCAATGCTTAATTTGTTAAATATTTTGGTCATAAGAGAATGTTAGTATTTAGCACAACCTCCCCACACAGGATCCAAGCCATATGTTTGCATTCTTTATTGTTATTATGCAGACTTTGTTCTTTTTCAGCATATTTATATGCTATGTTCTTATAATGACTCTCAAACAAATGTACAATGATTGTGGTAGAAAAAAAGTAAAACATAACAAAATGAAACAACCAAGAGCTATCACCTTCCCTTACTTACAGCTACCTTGAAGAAACCAGTTTCTCAGAGACACAATAAATGGGAGTTGCATTCCTGTCAAGAGGTCTGCGTGACCAGACATGCCAGGTGACAAACTCGGGGCGGGGGGAAGAACCAAAGAACCACCAAAAACCACCCAAACCCCTCAAATAACCAAACAACAACAACAACTTCTAAACACCTGCAAAGAAACCTACACAAAGGCAGTTCTGAAGTTTGCAGCCCATGGGGTTTTATCTATGATGTAAGGAATACAGGGTAATGTTCTCCCTGCTCAGATGCAGTTTATTATTACTAACATTAGGAAACAAACTGCTCTTTTTCTAAGGGCACACTACTTTTAACACCTGTAAATGCACCAAATTCCATAGCACTAAAACACTGAACATCCCCAGAGTTCAAAATTAACCATGGAATTGGAAATAAATTACGAAGGAGAAAAAAAAAATCAGGATAATCTACAACCATTAAAAACTTTGGAATTTACACATTGTGTTCTTGAAAACCAGTGAGAACTGTAGCTGGTGTGATCTGGGCCAAAATTCCTCTACTTGTTAGAAACCACTATGCTTTGAGCTACAGAAAGAGCTCATTCAAGGCCTGGTTCAGAGGAATGCATCATGTTGTTCCGGCTCATGAACAATGTTAAATGTTGAATCCAGTGGCAGGATTTTCAAGTAATTCAATGATTTAGAAAGAAGCTCACAAAAGCCTTTCAGGCCTCCTATTGGCTTGGTAACACCTCAATGAAATTTGTTGCAGATTTAGCATTTGGCTACAGTATCGTAAGTACCTTTGCACTGAAGCAAAGCATTTGCAGCAGGGAATAGAAAAATAATTATTCAAATGCTTAAAACGCTTACTCTACCAGATTGTCTGGTGCCCAAAGAACTGCTGGTAGCAAAGAGCATCTTTCTGAAGCCTTTCTGAAAATGAAAAGCACTACAGGAAAAAAAAGTGCTCCTGGATAAGTAGCTCTCTTCCTTCACGTTTAGATTTAGTATGTTTTTAACAGCAGATGAGAAGTATTATTCACTTCAGTGATACCAGTCACAAAACCACTTGGTTTGGAAGGGACCTCATGAGATCATCTAGTTCAATCACTCTACTCAGCAAGGGTCAGCTGGAGCAGGTTGCTCAGGACCACATCTAGTTGGGGTTTGGGTATTTCCACAGATGGAGACTCTATAACCTCTATGGGCAATCTATTGTAGTGCATGACCTCTCACAGCAAGACAGGCTTTCCTGCCAACTTTTCAAGTGTATTCCTTTTCCTTGTAGCAAAGATTGTCACTGTACTAGCCCAAGACAGCTCAGCATTATTGGAAACATTACAAAAATGCACTGATCACTTGTTTCAATGTCCTGGCATGTTCATGACTCTGTGGATATCCCTCACTACATCACAGCTCAGACAAGCTTTGCTTCAGTTTCATCTGTTGTAAAACTTATTTCTTACAATGCTTCTGCACAATTCCAAGTGCTGCTAAAGGACATATTTTTCACTGTTTTAAACTCTATGCAACCTCTTGTTAAAGAATATATAATTAATGGTGTGACAATACAGTTTAATTTCACACTTTTTCATGCTGTCTGACCAAGTGGAAATTGCTGCAGAAGGTGAGAATCAGTACAGGCCCAGGTGTAATATTTTCTAACCTCTTTCTTTCACGTTGAAAGATAGCTGCCCAGGATTAACGGTTGCATTGCTAATTAAAAGAAAACAAATAGGTTGAGGCATCCCACTAAGCTTAAATCACATCTACAGTTTCTCAACAAAATCTTTGCCAAAGACCTGCAAGCCCTGCCTAAAGGCACAAGGCTTTACATGTGTCTTATCTGGGCATTTCTAAATTCATGACGCAAGCAATATTTAACATATATAATTAAAATAAACCAGTACTAGCAGTGAATTCTGTAACCTCATGATGTGCACAGATTAACCTTCTATTTTAGGGTTTCACAGTATGAAACAGGGTATTTGTTCTCTCTTCTGACTGCAAACATCTCAACTCAACATACTTAAAAAATGAAGCTGGTGTTTAGATCTGATTTATAGGTTTCCAAGTAACTTAACAGCAAAAGGGGACCTGGAGCTTGCTGCCCACAAAGAAATCAGTCTTTAATGTTATAGTTGCGGATTTTTGCCATTTTAGAAGAGATTTTTGGGTTTATGGGATACGTTTTATGGGATAGTCCAGATACACTCCTGGATTTTAACTTCTGCTGAACTGCCAGCCTGGTCCCTCTGACTCTCAAATCCGCATCTGGCATTTCAAGTTTATCCTTGGCTTTGCTATTTGGCTGAGATCCTTCAGATTGCTCAGTTGACTGTATAACTCCAAACTCCACTGCTAAAAAAAAAGAAAAAGAAAGAAAAATACTTTGTTGCTGTGTTTGTATTTAATGCTGAGATTGGATAGCTGAAGAGAACCAGTTTGTGTTTTTCTCTAAACACATTTCTACCATAGTGCCTCATTGTCTAAGTCTTGTATTGAGTAACAGAACCATTTCTGTGCATAGGAGGCACAGAACTCCTCACTAAGGCTTGCTACACTGATGGTATAATAATACATCAACATCTCCTGCTCAACTCTTGCTTCATCTGTACCTGTTCATCCTCCATTAGCATCAGACTGCCTAAGAGAGGAGGAAGACAGCTGAAAGGTCAGTGTAACTGTTCCAAGTCTAGTGCTATCTGTTCAGCTGTTTCTAAACACCACATTGTACAAATTTACCCTTCTTTCCATTGTCAGAGGACATCTGTATCAGTCAAGGCAACACCAACACCCTGAACAATGATACAAAGTCAGACCTACCTGTTCCTGTATTGTGAAATGGTGATAAAGTAGCTGGCTGCAACAGTTTGATCTGTTTCAAGAAATCACCATCAGCCACAAAAACTGAAGCAAAACACATTTGGATGTGCTTGATCCAAAGGGCTCAAAGGAATTTCTGTGGGCTTGACAAAGCTGCACTACTGCCATTATTATTGGGGTGTTTTGTTTCATCTTCTCTCACAGAAGGTGGCACTTACTGTAGAAATCTTCCTGTTTACTGTCTAAAATACTTGTTTGTACTAGAGAGGACTAACTCAAAACAGTAACATCTTTGGTTGGGAAGCAGGGAGACTGCTCTTGATAGCAATGGAAGCCCATTCTGCAGCCTCTCACACAATTCTCTGAAAATCACTAACTGAACCTTAGTCTTCTCACAGGTTTCATCAGGCAAGAGAAGTGGAATTGGTCAATCACAATATTCATTGTAAGCTACAGGTGGCATTTATAGATGCTCAACTCGACTGTTACTGCTTATTTTTCAAGGCACTGAGATTTTAACTTCAGATTTTCTGTGAAGTGCCAAAGCAGACAGCAGAAGTAGTCATAACACAATTGTGGTACATGCCGCAGCATTCTCTACTAGCTGAAGTTTCTAAGCGTGACAGGTTTGAATCCCAGGTACTATTCAATCATGGAGCAAGAACAAGAGGTGCACAAACTGGCAAAGATCAGTTACCAGCAGGATAAGGCAAGTTTTCATAGTCAACAACATGGTAGAAAGTCTAAACAAAGGAAGGAATCATGGAATGAATTAATCTATTGAGGGTTTATAGCTCCGTGCAAATCACGACACGGTGGCTACTGTCAAAACATGACACTTGGCAGAACATGTTTTTACGTTCGGGCTCAGCTTGAGGCAGCTGTCGGCTCGTGTGTGCGCAAGCCCTGAGCTCCCGGCTTGGTGCCATTTGTTATTGCAGGTGGCAGCAGTCAGGGAGCTCTGCTGCGCGATGCTGCTGTTCAGCTTTGCCACCTAGTGGCTACCTACGGGTGCAGAAGGTCCGGAGGAGGATGCTTCGGCACATGCAAGACCTTCGGGTCTATTTTCCTACCCGGAAAAACGACTTTAATAATGCATTACCCAAGAGCTCTACCGCATCTGCCAGATGCTAAAGCAGAATTTTACAACATCAGTGCTTTAGAACAGTGTGGGCAGCCTGAAGGGTAGTGGATACAGCTTGAAAGATTCTTTTGCTTGAACAGGAGCATTACCAGTAACAGCAGCGAGCGGATCCATAAATAGCACACAGTCAATACTGCTTACAGACAGACTGGGGTTTGATTTACTCCCTCAGTTTTGAAGGATCTTTTGTATTCAGCTGAGGGGATACTTCCAGGAATAATGTGGGAGGCCCTAATCCTGTAGATCCAAAGGCAAACTAACCAATCCCTAATGCCGCAACGCATCCGTTCCTCTGAAGTCTTCTATATGGTTGTGTCTTGACATTAGTAGAGACACTACAGTTATAACTAGCAAAAGCTATTTCCTTAGGTGTTTGGAGCATCAAAACACACAACACAAGCATTCTGTATGGCTATTGTTAAGTTTGGGACTGCCAAAAAACCATGTGAATGCAAACTGCAAACTTGTAAGGTTAGTTCTACAAAATAGAACAAGAGAACCAATACCCCAGAATTAAAAAAGTTATTTAAAGTGAAATACCATAAGAGAACACTCAACAAGGACCTTCAGATGTTACTTGGTTTTGCTTGGGCCTGTCCAAGTGTGAAGGACCTTGAACAAAATCTGCAAGAATGTGCACTGTGCAGTAAAATTGAAATGCAGTAACTTGCTTTTCACAAGCAAACAATGCAAAAGCACACCTAATTCACAAGCCTGTGACTTGCTTCCAGAAGTGACCTAGGCAACAAGATCTAGTAAGATGAAACTCAAGAGTCTAAACTGCTTTTGAAAATAGACCTAAATGTTTTGTGTATCAAAATGCTTAACGTAGCTTCTATTTCATGTATGTAAATATAGTCAGAAATTAATATTCACTGATTTATTTTTTTTCCCCAGAACTGAAGAGATACAGGTAGATGTATTGCATGAGCAAACTGAAACTGCCCCAGATGGAAAATTTCACTTAATAAACTTGTCACTAGATATTTGCTTATGGCTAACAGTGCTTCTGAAGGTACACCAATTCAAACAAGTTCCTATTCAAGAGCAGAACATTTAAGTGAAGAAAATGTAACTAGAGGATTAGTTAATATTTGTGAAACACTCCAAAGATGAAGTTTTATGTAACACAGGAAAGAAATCATGAGTCCTCCTGTGATTGGAGCCGGAATGAAGCCAGAACCAGAGCTGTTTGTTAATATTTTACCAGATTCTTTCTCTGGCCAGCTTTTTACCCACATGGATTGCTCTTAGAACTGTCAGTGATGTCAAAGCTGTTGAAATTCTGTCTAGTGTGGAAACACTTAAGATAACTCTTGATCCATAAAGTGCAGAATTTCAGACCACAGAGCTTTGCAAGTAACAGTAAGAATGAGAACTACAGTAGAAGAAACTCCCCTAAGTTCAAGTAGTAAACCAGAAAAGTTACTTGGCTTAAATGCAGCTCCATCTCCTTGGTGAGGCTACAATGTAAACTCAAACTTGTTGATCCAGGACACAGTTTTGCGTATCTCAAAGTGATCAGTGGGACCATCCATGACAACTGCAGCTTTCCTTTGGCACCAGAAATATAAAGTTTCATCTATCCCAAAAGTAAATAAAAGAAGTTACTAGTGGGGACATTCCAAGCACACATACAGCTTGCCTTACCCCTTAGCCACCTTGCACTGACCACACGCTCTGACAGTGCTGATCAGAAGCATTTCACATGGTACCACAAAGCACCCTTCACCGTACTGGCTCCACTCCGAAGGCAATCTTATGGCCAAACTTTAATAGGTGATGTTTGCTTTTCTTTCCAGAAAAACAAGTAAGTGTCTCCAGTAACCAATAAAAAAATCCATTAGGCAAAAGTATTTGAAGGAAAAACCAACAACAATCCTAGTTTTCTGTATATTTTGCAAAGCTTCCTCTTCTCCTGCCTGACAGGAGCCCTGATAGCCCACATGTCAACAGAGCAACCTTGCAGCATGTACAGGAGCTAATTGCAGGTTTGTACACGTGTCATCATTTTCAGAGGAAAACATACAACTCTTCTGGTAAGCAGCTTTCCCCTGAAGATGGCCTGTCACCAGTGCTCAACATGCACATGGCACAGATCACCAACTGAAGTCTCCCACCTCCTCTCAACCTCTGGGATGGGACATATAAAAAGGAAAGAAGCATAAAACTGTATTTCTGACCAGTACAGTCTATGCGTATAGCACTGATGCTCCTAATATCATCGTAGCTCATACTTGTCCACTTCTGTATCAGGAGCTTTTTCTTTCACTAACACAGAAGGATTAAACCACCTGAACAAGCCCTTTCTTTCTGTCTGCAGAATTAACATGTAAATTATTAAGTCCAACCGATTCCTGCAGTACAAACTAAATATTCATCAGTTAGAGTAAGGAGAGAGAAAACTAAAATATCTCACAGCCTTCTCACTTGCTTCCACAAGTTCTTAATTTGATGATAGAATCATAGAATCAGTCAGGGTTGGAAGGGACCACAAGGATCATTTAGTTCCAAGCCCCTGCCATAGGCAGGAGGTGTTTTAAAGCCTCATCCAGCCTGGCTTTAAAACACCTCCAGGGATGGGGCTTCCAGCACCTCCCTGGGCAACCCGTTCTAGGGTTTCACCACTCTCATGGTGTAGAACTTCTTCCTAACATCCAGTCTGAATCTACTCATTTCTAGCTTTGTTCCATGATGAAAAAGTATATATCAATGCACTTCAGTAATACAGTGTTAAGATAGTCAAAACCACTTCAAAATGCACTGAATTGTGTCAGCAAATTGCAGGGCTTACTTGACATGGCAACCATTTTAAGTCACAAAATACTGCTTTGTATATGGAAAAAGTGAATGAAGCTTTTCAACAGGTTAGGGAAAAAAATGGATTCTCACATCACAATTGCTTCTGTTTCACCAGAAATGTCCATAAAACACAGCTACTGGACTTACAGATTTGTACAGAGTTGAACTTGTAAAGAAACCATTTGAATAAGCAAAGAAACTTGCTTGCTTTCTTGCAAATCATTTTTTTGTTGCTGAGCTTTGAGTGTGTGCATCACTTGTATCTGAAAACCCAGCATCAAGTCACTCTGTCTCAGGGATGGTTCTGTCCACTGTAACCACGTGTTTGATGAGTGTGTTAAATTCAAGTGAGTAGTTTTAAACAGGGAAGATTGAGTTAATCTTCCATATCTCAGGCATGAAAAATAGTGGAAGCCACTGCTAAAAATCAGAAGCAGAACTCCTTGGGAATTGTGTATATTCTGCTCTGAGATGACATTCTTGCCAAAAAGGAAGCTTTTCCTTTCACAATCTTGTTTCCTGCAATACAGAATTCAGACTAGTAGACTTTAAGATACCATTTGGATCATTGCCTGGAGGAGAAAGCTAAGCAACATAAGAGTTTTAAGAAGTTCCTTTGTTGCAGTGCAGTATTTCAGGGTCTGCACATCCAAAGAGTAAGAAACTCTGCTCAGGTATTCTTGATGCAGAGATCAAATCTGGATGCGGAGATCAAATCAAGGTTGTCCTGGGGAAAATATCACCCCTTATTGATGTTTCATTTGTTTCATCTCAGCAATATCACTTTCCCTTTTGCTATTTCTGAACCCCCAAAAATCTGCAGTAAGTTTTGCAATGGTGGTTGGAAATTTCTAAACATTAAGAAACTGATGTCCTTGTAAGGCTGCCAAGTGGCGTTGCATCACGCATACAGCAGCATGAAGCTGCGTGGCACTATCAGTAATGTTTCAAAGACATCCTTTTGCTTATCCTGTCAATATAGGCCTGACCTGAAGTAATCTTTCTATTTCAGTCCCAGGCCCACAAGTAAAGCACATGCATCACGACTGGCAGTGCTGTGTCCATTCCAGCCCTACAGGTCTGTCCATGCACATTACTTTGTCTCTGCAATGCAATGGTGTTGTGAATAAACACACTTATAAGCCATCCTTCATTTTGAAAGCCTTCTTAAATATGATTATTTTTTTCTTGCATGCTGCTAAAGATGGTTCATTGCATCTATAACCTAATTTAAAAATAGATGTGATGCAGGTTGGAAAAGACCTCAGGATGAAATGTCACAGTGCTTATTGCTCCCTACTCAGAATGGATCTTGACACAACTTGTATCCGTTGCCTCTTTTCACTGTGCACAACTAAGATCCAAAATCCCTCACTGGGTATTTAAACAGCAGCAATCAATCCACCCACTGACTCTTTCTTTTCCACACTGAACAACCCAGGTCTCTGACCCTCTGCTCATGTAACATGTTCCAGCACCCCAGCCATCTTGGTACCTCTTCACTGGACTCCAGTCCTTTGTATTAGAGGGTCCAAAACTTGACACAGTACTCCGGACATGGCCTCACAAATACCATACAGAGGAGAGCAAATAACCACCCTTAACCCATCAAATGGATTCTTTGTGTAGTCTGGCACATGGTTAATGGCACACAAGTATCTATGTAATGGTAACAGGTCATTATGAACATAAAGCTCATTTGGAAAAGCTCATTGGTTGCCATATTACTCCACAGCTGCTATCAGATCTCAGGAATAATAATGCAAATAATAATATTAAACCCCAAAACCCAAACAACCCACACAAGCCCCACAGAATTCTAAAAAGTAATTTATTGAATGCTGTAACTCTTATTAAAAAAATAGGAAAAATCATCTTAACTTGGAACATTCTGGAGAAATTTTTGTCTGTCATCTATCAAGTTCTTCAATAAAGAAGTTTCCTTCTGGGGAACATTCTCTGGTATTAGCCATCCTTAAAGTTTTCTCTAGTATTATAATTTAAGACCTTAATTTTCTTCCATCCACAGCAGCTGCTAGAAAAGTGTTTTCCAGTCTATTGCTGTTGAAAGATTATTTCATGAACAGGCCAACAGTTTGGGACACCTAACATTCATCTGCAGTACACTGCTCAACATAATGGCTACCCTTCAAAAGTTCCTTGACAATTTGCCTATGAAGAGGCTACACTTACTGCACACACCTTAGAAATTGTGATTCTGCTGAAATTTCCAAGAATATGTAGAAATGTTACATCAACTAATGGTTAGTCTATGCCCTAGGTTTTACCTTTTCCTCTCATTCTACCCCTGACACTGTCTGGCACGTAAGGTCGGGGTGCTGTGTGCTTTTATTTTCTGTATTCCAGTTTGCTGCACTGGACTGTAAAATTCTATATAATGCTTAGTTCACTGTGGGTGCCCACAGCATATACCACATGATGCCTGTATCTCACTCCTGGCCTTTATGTCTTAGCACACTAATTAATATTGCAGCTACTAACCTGCCACAGAAATAATGATTAGGCAAGGATATGCCAAATTTCAATTTGATCTAAGCCACTTGGCAATACATGAAGTATGCAGTTCTTAGAGAGACACTTTCCTATTTGCCTCAGAGGTTTAGATCATGCCAAAAAAAAAAAAAAAAAAGGCTATCTGCATTTCCCAGGAATATTTAAATAAAAGGGGAGGAGTATTTGCAACAATGGCATTAAACCCAGAGACCTATATAGGCACTCCTCTTATTTTTTGCTTCTGATGAAAACAATTAAACTCCCATCAGGTAATTCATTAGATCTTCAGATTCTGATTACAGGACTGTATCAGACACATTTAGTGGAAGGGGGGCTGCATCCAATACCATACTTCTATCCTTCTAGAAGAGTCAAATACTGTGACTACTTTACAAAACATGCTTACCTTGGTCAGTGTTCTTTAGAGGACTGAGAACAGAAGGGCTTGATCCCATTTCTAAAGTCTGGCAAATATCTTGGCAGCAATTATGTGCTCTAGATAGAGGAAGTTGGAGCTGCTGGACTTGACTAGGACTCTGCTTGAGTGGCTGACTTTGAACAATCCTTGAGGATGAGTCTGTCTTTTGTTGCTCTGACCCATGATTTTTGGTGGAGAAATCTTGCTGAACCTGTTCAAATTCAAACACAGCCTTACAGAGATACAGACTTCTCATGTCAAGGAAAACTGATAATGGCATCTTGATCTTACAAAGGTAGGTGATTTCAGCAAAAGGCAAGAAAAAAGTATTATTTTCCATATTGAAAGGTTGTAAAAGAAAATTAATTACTACATCTTGGATATAAAAAGGGTTATCCTCCTTTCTAGTCTCAACAGATTCCAGCAGTAGCAGAGATTATTCCAAAAGGTACCAGAGATGCAAAGATCCTCAATGACAATCACTTCAATCATGACCTACCAGCTACTCATGAGCTGAAGAGGGTGGACTGCTGCTCCTGGAGTTTAGTGCACCATGTGGAAACTCACAGTCAAATCTACCTCTCCAAGAGCCACAGACACACTGTATTTTAAACTTACATTTTTTTCTTAGGAAAGAGTCATCTTCAGTGATTTTAAAAAGAACCTGGGGGACATGAGATGTCAGAAAACAGCAAACAGTCTCTAGCTTGTTAAAAATAAGGCAAGGGAAGACTGGGATGGATGGGCAATGAATAGCCAGCAGTCTCAGTTTAAGAATGGGATAAGTTCTCAAATGAGTTGTGAAAGAAAGACAAACTAAAGAGGTGGAGAAGAAAAAAAAAAAAGGGTTTGAATTGTGGCTATTTTGTCTAGATCTGAAAATCACTTTTATAGATGTTTAGTATAAGCATTTAACTAATCCTTTTTTTTAGACCTCAATCCAAGCAGTGCACAGATTAAACAAGTAGGCTACAAAAAGTCTACTTCAATGCTTTACTGGACCTGAATCTCCTTTGTAAAATTATTGCTGGTGTTAAGAGTTTAAGAGCTTAAGAAACACTTCACTGAACTGAAAGTTCGAGGGAACAAAGAATGCCAACCTTGTGATTTCAAGTTAGTAAAGACATTCACAAGCATCATGGACAAGTTATCTGTCCACAAGCACACTGAAGCCTTCCACAGTCAGCTCACCTGTTGGCAGACAACTTTCCAGGCTTTCTGCACGCTTTAACAGTTGCCTTACCCATTTCCTTCTGAAACTCCACAAAAGGAAGATTGCAATTGTATGCTCAGGAGTGACACATAGGACCAAAGTCCACCTTTTCACCTAGGAGTTTGAGAAGTTTAAGACTTCCTGCTCCAGAAGTAGCCCATCCCACTGTTCCTAAAGTGTATCACTGATATGCCAATAAGGTTATTTATTTAATGCTCCCCAGTTGTTTGTTTTTTTTTTTTTTTCTCTGAGGACCTTTCTCAGTCTGCTCAGTCTCTCAGTCTGGAGAAGAGAAGGCTCCAAGGTGACCCTGTTGTGGCCTTTTAGTATCTTAAGGAGACCTACAAGAAAGCTGGGGAGGAACTTTTAAGGATGTCAGGTAGTGATAGGGCTGGGGGGAATGGAACAAAGCTAGAAATGGGTAGATTCAGACTGGATGTTAGGAAGAAGTTCTTCACCATGAGGGTGGTGAGACTCTGGAATGGGTTGCCCAGGGAGGTGGTGGAAGCCTCATCCCTGGAGGTATTTAAGGCCAGACTGGATGAGGCTGTGGCCAGCCTGATCTAGTGTGAGGTGTCCCTGCCCATGGCAGGGAGGTTGGAACTGGATAATCCTTGTGGTCCTTTCCAACCCTGACTGATTCTATGCTACAACAGGATTCTAATACTTGTGACAGTGCTACTATGACAACTCTTTACCAAGCCCTCAAACTGTCAATGAAGAGTGGCAAAACAGTGCTGTTTTCCCAGATCTGTTCTCACAATGCTTGAATAATTTGAGCCTTCCCAGCTTTGGAACCCAGATGGCCTTCACTACAGCATGTCCTAACTAGCATTTTTGTTGCCCTCACTAATACTTTTTAAGTCAAAAGATCTAGATTAGATAAATTTGGCAAAATATCTCCAGCTCATGCTGCATTTACCTGACTGACCTGTTGCAGTTCTCCATTTCCATTATCTCAGACTATCTGCTATATCTAAGGAAGAGTAAGCCTCCATTAGCTCTGCAAAGGTACACCAGATGGCATTCTCAGTTTATCACTGTCTGATGGTTTACAATGTTTGCCCACACTGCAACCTTTAAAACTTCTTCATTGACTAATGAGCAGTAAAGAAGAACAGGGGCTTATTTTCACTCATGCAAGCTGTTCAAATTTGGTTCTAATTGACTCTAACAGCACAGCCTTTTGGACTTCAGGCAACCCTTCTCTATCAAACAACAGTGCCCCTTCTGGGGATCTTCTGCTGGGAAGAAGCTAAGAGAAATTGAAGCACCTGTGACAGGGCATCTGAACAGGGAGTTCTTCTCTGCCAGATTCCCTTAGAACATATTCTGAAATATTGCCAAAGGTTCAGCTTGATAAATTCATCTCTGCCAAGAAATGTTTAACTGAATTCTTCCCCAGTATGTGTCTTTCCCAGCTGAAATAATGCTTGAATGCTTAGAGAGCCTTTTCCTTTCATATGCCAACATCTGAGCCTTCCAAACAAGTACTGTCTGGTTTTACTACTATTTTTTAGCCAAGAGAATAGTAATCCTGTGAAGAAGCTGGATAACTGTCTGCCTAAACACCTGATGGCAGAACACTGAGCTTGATCCTGTCAACGCTCATGCTTCAAATTCAGTCTCTGGATGATTTTTGTACTTCAGCTTCTCACATTATTTTCTCGAATCTACTGACCCAAAAGCTTTTGTAATTAGTTCAGCTAACAATCCTCATGGGTACAATTACATGGCTAATCTGCAGTGCTCTTTTACTTCCCAGGGGAAATTAAAAAAAACAAAACAAAACAAAAAACCAAAACTATTTTCAGCAGAACTAAATCGCAAATTGAAAGCACATCACCCCCGGATGCACAGCTGGTGAAGTTAATGTCAGCTGAGTCACTCAACCTTTGGTTACCTGATTTGTAGCACTTATTCTAAGCAACTACAGTTTGGTTTTTTGTTTTTTTTTTTTTTTGTTTTTTTTTGTTGTTGTTGTTTTAATTTAACAACATTATTAAATGTAAGAAAAGAAAATATTAATTAGAATTTATTTCCACTCTCTCTCTTCTAAGAAACTCACCTTCGTCATTCCAACTATCTGGCCAGACAGTTCATGTCCTTTGTAAACACCCAGGCCAATCAGATAACATTTGAATAAATTAGTGATAACTTCAGGCCCAGGAAACCACAGGGTAACATGCTCAGAATGAATACATAGAATCATAGAATGGTAAGGTTGGAAGGGACCTCAAGGATCATCTAGTTCCAACCCCCCCATAGAGGAGATGTCCCCCAAAGGCAGGGACACCTCCCACTAGTACAGGTCACTCAAGGCTTTGTCCAGCCTGGCCTTGAACACCTCCAGGGAGGGAGCATCCACAACCTCCCTGGGCAACCTGTTCCAGAGTCTCACTACCCTCACTGTAAAGAACTTCCTCCTAACATCCAGTCTAAACTCCCCCTCTGCCAGTTTAAACCCATTGCCCCTCGTCCTGTCATTACAAGACATGGTTATTCCATTTTTTCTTTTTAGAATGTGTCTAGATGGAAAGATGTTTCACACTTTTTTAGGTCATGCTCAGATAGTAAAATTTTCAAGTAAATGACTGATGGCTGTGATTTCCTAGTGCAATCTGACATCATGATAGGATTGTCTCCTGTGCAGTTTCCTATCAATGCCAAGATCTTACTATGCATAATGAGAAGCATTAAACTTCAGTCTCCTATGTATTCCTGGATGAACCTTAGTAATCCACAAAAAGACTCCCAATCTGTTCTTGATTTCAGTTAAGATAACTAAGAATGCATAAAGAGAGAATTAAAAATAAACAGGTCCCTCCAGAGGAAATTATCTTTAATTCAGTTGATTTTTCCCCAAAGGCAGTTTCAGTCTAACAGTCTGGAGGCTGACTGCTTGGGAAGCAGCTCAGCAGAAAAGAAACAGGAATTCTGGTGGACTACAGGTCAACCATGAGGCACTGATGTGTTCTTGTGACCTTTGGCCAACATCACTCTGGGCTGCATGAGGAAAGCACTGCCAGCAGGTCAAGGGAGGTGATTATTTCCCTCTGTCAAGCACTGGTGCAGCCATATTTAGAGTCTGGTATGTGCTTTTGGGCTGCCCAGTACAAGACAGATGTTGACAAACTGGAGCATAAAGATGCCTAATGAATTGAAGTGTCTGACATATGAGAACAGGTTGGGGAAGTTGGCCTTGTTCAGCCTCCAGAAGAGATAGGTCAGGAGTGATCTTTTCAACATGTATAAGCCTTTGATGGGGATGGTGGGAGGAGGTAAAGATGACTGAGCCAGATTCTTCTCAGTGATATACAGTGGGAGAACAAGAGGCAACAGGCAGAAAGTGAAGTACAGGACACTCACAAGGGGTAAAAAAACCCAACCCAATCTTCTTTACTGAGAAGGTGATCCAACACTGGAACAAGTTGCCCATAGAGGTTCCCAGAGGAAGTATTTCCCCACTTGAACTTGGTTAATAATTCTACTGGAGTTTTATACCTCAGAGCAACAACCTCACTCTTTCTCAAAGAACATTGCTTACCATCCTCAAAACTACAACAACAATCAGCTGCTCTGACTCAATCCTCACAGGAACAAACCCACTGATCAATTAAGTAAAGTACACAGTGAAATCCTGCCTGTTGAAGTCATGGGGAGGTCTGCCACTAAGTGCTAGGGATTCATCCATTTGTTCCTCTGATGAAAGCTGCAATTTAACTATTAAAAGTTGTATTTTACTTACAAAAGACAAGAGACAGGTTAATTACACACCTTGCTTTCACAGATAGAAAATGTGCTGTGACAATAATTTGGATAAGGGTGCTTAAAAATCCCAGCACTGTGGGTATTTGGAAACATGCTCACTGATTAATCATTTTCAACTTTACCTTAGAACATAATGCAAAGCTTTCCAATGGCCTATCTTACTTAAAATGAAGCTTTATGATACTCATGTCTGTAATTCAGGAATACATTTATGCTGCATTAGAATCATGAAATCATAGAATCATTTATGCTGGAAAAGCCCTTCAAGATCATCAAATCCAACCATTAACCCTACTCTACCAAGTCCACCACTAAACTATACCCCAACACAAGTACTTCTGAAAGTCCTTGGGTGAAACATAAAGAAAGATGATTTTTGAAGTCTCAGCTACAGCCATTTATGTGAAAGGGATAACATCTGGTTGGCAGCCAGTCACAAGTGGTGCTCCCCAGAGCTCAGGTTTAGGACCAGTTGTCTTCAGTGCTTTTATCAATGACCCAGACACAGCAGTTGAGTGAACACTAATTAAGTTTGCCAATGATGCTAAACCAGGATGACTCAATGATTCCCTTGAGGCTAGAAAGACCTTACAGAGAGATCTCAGTAGAATGGGGCACTTGGCTATTACCACCCATATGAAGTGTAACCAGAGCAAAAGCTGGTCCCTGCAGCTGGGACAGTGTAATCCTGCTTGTCTGTATGGACTGGAGGACATGAGCCTGGAGGGCAGCCCTGCAGAAAGGGATCTGGGGAGTTTGGTATGAGCCAACAACGTGCCCTGGTGGCCAAAAGGGCCAACTGTGTGCTGGGAGGCATTAAACTGAAAAGAGGGACTGTCCTGCTGTGCTCAGCACTGCTGCAGCCTCACTTTTGAGTGCTCTGTGCAGTTCTGGGCTCCACAGTGCGAGGATATAGAAATATCAGTGGGTGTCCAAAGGAGGGTATTGAAGAGGGTGAAAACACTGGAGGGCAAGATAGAAGAATCTGAGGATACTTGGCTTGCTCAGCTTAGAAAAGAGGAGCCTGAGGGATGACCTCATTGCTGTCTACAAATTTCTCAAGAAGGGGGAGCAGAGAGGGAAGTGGCAATCTCTTCTTTCTGTTGTTCAGTGATAGGATGCACAGGAATGGCTTAAAGCTGCATCAGGGAAGTTCAGACTGAATACTAGAAAGTTCTTCTCTGAGAGACTGGTTAAACATTGGAACAAGCTCCCCAGAGGGTGATCACAGCTTCAAGCCTGTCAATGTTAAAGTATTATTTGGACAATGCTCTCAGATACAAGGCTTAACCTCTAGATAGCCCTGTGTGGAGTCAGGGCTCAAAGATCTACATGGCTGTCTCCCAGCTCAAAATTCTATGAAACCTTTCAAGGTACTCAAGTCAGTAGAAGACATTCAAATGCAGAATTTAAAGTGAAGTTATACTGATGGAATTAGATTTTCCTTGGTTGCTTCCATCACCAGATTTCAGAGGGTACATCATTACCTGTGTTACAAGGCTGTGCTGCAGATGCTTTAAAGCCGACAGCTGACACCGTGTCCTTCTGACAAGCTCTCTTGGAAAAAGACTGCCAGAGGCAAGACAAACTGTGCAGTGCTTAGAGCTAGCAGGATGCCAAAGTCCTATAAAGGAGGGAAAACACTGAGGAAATGATTCTATGCTGTTGCTTTGTCATCAATATTAAATTCCCAAGAGGTGTCTATAGTGGATACAAATGAATGACACAACACAGGCCTTCCCATTGCAGATGCATTTAATGCACTGGGAAAGTGGGCCTGATGCTTTTTTCCTTTGCTTTGTTGCTAGAGCAATTGTTGCATAGAACTTAAATGTCCACAGTGAAATCTTTTTACATTATATATACTCTTGATTCAAGTTTACTCTGTAGTAAGCTCATTCTGCTTTCTCTTCCACTTCCACAAAGCATTAGGTTTTAATTCCAAGACATAAACTACTTCCTTTCTGCTCTTAGTTCAAACTTCCAGTTCCCATACTAACATTTAAGCACCAGTGAGTCCTTCAACTAAGATGTTCATCAATAAAAAGTTGCTGCCTACAGACTCTCACTGTTCTGTCTTAGCACCTCCCATCACCAGATAACCTTACTTGCAACAATTAGCTCTGCAGTCTCACACAAAATATGCAGATCAGGAACCAGTCAGGCCCAGCAATTTCTTTTCAAATTAAAGCCTAGCATTTTCCAGCTCAAAGAATTAACTAACTGCCAGGGTTTACTCTAAAGATATAAGCTAGCACTCATCTACAGAATAAATTTACCTTCCTTTGCAAGTTCTGCCCTGAGCCTGTTTCCCATTTCAATCAGCTGCTGCTTCTCTTCGTTCAAAATTAAAATCTTTTGTGCTGCTTCCTTCAGTTTATTTTGCATTCCTTGTAGAGTGCAGTTGACACCATACTGAAGAACAACACCAGGACCTACATCAGGTAACTGTTGTCCAAAATCTACCATCTTTTCTTCAGGAATTTTGGGGTTTGGTCTCTGAAAAAAACCCAAACAAACAGATAATGCATTTAATCCTTTATTTCTCTGGATAGTTTCACATGTAATAGGAGGCTCTTGAGAACATACATGGAAAGCATGCAGGCCTATCTTTAAAGAAAAGTCTAAAGTATGGACTTTAAGCAGAGGTGAATGGTGGTAACCAGCATGGCTTTACCAAGGGCAAATCTTGCCTGACAAATTTGGTGGCTTTTTATGAGGAAGTCACAGCGACAGTGGAAAAGGGAAGTGCAACTGATGCCATCTACCTGGACCTGAGTAAGGCATCTGACTCTGTCCCACATGACATCCTGGTCACCACTGGAAAAACATGGAATTGATGGGTGGACCACTCACTGGATAAGGAATTGGCTGNCAAGATGCTGAGAGGGCTGCAGCAGCTCTGCTGTGAGGACAGGCTGAGAGAGTTGGGGCTCTGCAGCCTGGAGAAGAGAAGGCTTCCAGGAGAGCTTGGAGTGGCCTTGCAGGATCTGAAGGGGGCTCCAGGAAGGCTGGGGAGGGACTATTTACAAGGTCTTGCAATGATGGGATGAGGGCAATGGGTTTAAACTGGCAGAAGGGAGATTTAGACTGGATGTTAGGAGGAAGTTGTTTCCAATGAGGGTGGTGAGACACTGGCACAGGTTGCCCAGGGAGGCTGTGGCTGCTCCCTTCCTGGAGGTGTTCAAGGCCAGGCTGGACAAGGCCTTGATGACCTGTGCTAGTGAGAGGTGTCCCTGCCTGTGGCAGGGGGTTGGAACTAGATGATCTTCGAGGTCCCTTCCAACCTTACCATTCTATGACTGATTCTGTAACTTACAATGGCAAACCTGAGGAGGTGATGGATGGTACTTAAAGGATTTCCAAGTGAAAGAAAAAAAAAATATCAAGAAGGGCTTGAAAGTTTTGGAGTGACTTCTCCTTCCTTGTGATTCTCTCCTTTGTAGGAGAGAATGAGTAGTCAAAACTTATTCCCTAGAAAGAATGAGCATGAGTTTGGCTGAAAAAATCATTGCTGGCTTTCATTGAACTTAGACTCATTATTAACTGACCACTTGCTTCAGTTTTTAACATGTATTCAAACAAAATTAAGTTGCTATGTTGCTACATATTACACACATACAAATGCAAACATATATTTAGGTAGTTTAAACCTCTCCATACCTTTTCTGTGTCAGACTTCACTACACAATCTGAGATAGCTGAGCTGCCTTTGATATTGCTCAAAGTGGTCCCAGCTGAAATTTTGTTTGTGATCAGTGAACCTAAAAGAGGAGTGTAATATGAATGAATATGTATTTATAGAGAGCTTAGGCTTTCACAGCAACAGCTGCCTCAGACCTTTGCCTCTTTAATAGATATCTATACCACTTTGGTAGATAGACAGTAAACAGAGTTGAAGAAATATAGAAAATAGAACAATCTTACAACACTCAAACACCAGCTCCTAAACACAGAAGAGACTAGAGGTGGCACATTAGAAAGTTCAAGTCATGACTAAAGAGTACAGAGACATTTTTAATTCTTCTCTTAACACTGCATTACTCAGTTATTCTTGGGGAAATGGCAAATTGTAATACAGAAATTCTCAGAATGTCAAGCCTCTGTGTGTTTGTGTATTGTGGAATCCTGAGAACTCCACAGTCATGATCTTTGCACATACAGGGGTTGGGTAGTTCACATACGTCATGACCATGACTACCATACTTCCTTATTTGAGTTCTGTGGCAAGCATTGTCACCTTGCTCTGCAAGCTGTCTGTTTTCTGCTGGAGGAAGGGAGGATGATGTGTGTTCATCAAGGCTCTCCATTTCTTTCCTCATTTGTGTAATGGCAGCCCGAAGGTTGGCATTCTGCTCCTGCAGCTTTTTTATTTCTAAGGCAGAAGCATCTTTGCTCAGAGAACTTTTATCATCATACTGTAATATCTGTAGAATAAAAGTACAACACAGAAACTACCCTTTGTTTATGAACAAAGCATATTCTGTCCACAACACACACAGAGATCAATAAACAGATTTGACAGAAAAGAACCATAGGAAGAAAAGAAAGAGGTCTGTTTATTCTGGGGATTTACTGGGGAAAAAATTGCTATGATGAGAATTTGAGATGGGAGAGGAGGCACAGATGGAGAGAAGCATGGCCACAGAGGGAACTCTGTCTTATCCCACACTCTAAACACTTCAGTTCTAAAATAAGAAGCAACATCTTCCTTTTGTGCATTTGTTACAGATTAAATATTAGTGAACAACGTAAGAGGAGCATTTGTCAGCTAATGGTTGAAGCTCTGCCTTCACAAAAGCCTTGGAGCCTGACTTTTGGAATTATAGACAGCCTCAAACACTACTCCTTTTTTGTCTTCTCCATCATTCCCTAATTCCTTCACTCTCCTCATTTCCTCAGTCATAAATCTGTTTTGTGAGGGTGATCTGAAGGCATGAATGCTAAAGGACTTCAAATTAAATTCCCTCTTTCTGCTCTAACAGTACAGAGTGTGCAGAAGATGAGGATGATCTCTCTTCTCCAAGGCTGTAAAGGGAAATTGAAATGGCACAAAGGGAAAGAGATTAGTAGTACCAATACACCACCCAAGTATGTTTGGAATTGTAGGGTCCAGCTCTGACATTAACTGCTCCGTGCTGAGCTGCCCAGCAGGGTGCACTGCAGCACACTCTTTAACTTCTTCCATAAGAGTTTCCTACTCCTAATGCATAGCTTCAGATCAGCCATGTTTGCAATTTTGTTTGCAATCTCCAACGGCTATTAAAAAAAAAAAAATTAGTAAGTAGCAGTGAACGGAGTGCTACTAAAAGACCTTATTTTAAACAGTCGGCAAGTTAGTATTTGAAGCATTGCTTTACAATTTTACCGCTACTGCATCAAAATCCACCATGAACTGCAACTAACACAGCAGCTCAGCAACAGTCCAGAAATTAATTTTTCCCATTGTGATGTGCCATGATGGTACAGTACATTGTCCTGTTTTGAAGCATCTGTCTACATCCACCTTGCTCCTTTCGCAACTGAGTAATAGATCAAGAGTGAAAATGAAGCCTGTGACACCTAATCTATGTGTATTCCACACTAGACATGTATGTATTTTGAATTAAAGACATGAAACTGAGAAACAGCTTATAAGAAGTGAAAACATGCCCCATAAATCTGTCATCTCAAAATGAATTCACACAAGCTAAGACATTCAGTGTTGTCTAACCTGTTTCTCCCCTTCAGGTAAAATACTGTGATCAAACCATGTTTGTATTGTCTATTCTCTCTCAACGGTCAAAGCAGAAGGAAGAGTCTTCACTTTGTGCAACCTGTCCTCTCTTTTCTGTAGCTCATTTTCAATTTAAGAGGGAAGGAAGGAAACCAGAGAGCCCTCAGTATTTCAAGCACAAAGGCTGTAGAGATTAAATAAATTTTAAATCAAGGAGGAAAAAATAAAACAAAAGGAGGAAATAAAATTTTTTAAGATTTTAAATCCCAGGACAGGGATTTCACAGCATCTCTTTTGGCTCTGTCAAAAACTGCCTTCATAAGAAAATAATTTGGCTTAATTGTCTCCTCTTCTGCTGTGAAATGGCCAGTGCTGATTTATCTCTCAGATGCCTTCCTGTGCTACACCTGCTGATGCCTATGAATCACTTTGGGAAGACAATGGCAAAATAAAATACCAGAGAAAATGCCTGCATTCTGAATCTTGTAAAGCAGGGTTTCCTCTGTACCCATGAGATTATGAGGCAGCTGGCCCCTGAGAATTACTGGTAGCCTTTTGTGTCACAGTCTCTAAAACAATAACCATGCATTTAATTTTTCAGAAACAGAAGCTTTAACACTTCACAAAATAGGATTTTTTTTTTTTTTCATACAAGAATACTCTGGGGTTTTCTAGGCCTAATATTTTTCCCTTCATAGAGGTCAAACAAACTCTTTTTGGCCTGGGGCTGACCTAAGCGAGATCTTTTTCCTTCTGCTACAGCCTGAAGAGAAAAGCAGTGGCATCCCTCAAGCTGACTTAACTTCACTACAAAGGAGTAAAGGCTGCTGTTACAGATTGCCCATGAAAATAAATCTAGTTTTTGATCAAACACATTTGAGAACTGCTGCTCACAACAGAGAAACACTGGTTTACAGGTCTCTGAAAGAAGCCTGAAGTCATGCCTCCTCCGAGAAACACCATGTTGGAAAAATTCCATAGCTCTTTGTGCAACAGATAGTTCCTAAACAGTGTTAATTTGGAATTCTTACCTGCTCTCCTGCTGAAGACAGGCTTTGTGTTAGATCCTCTGATTTCTGACACTGATCACTTTCAGCATTCTCACAGAGCTGCTGCTGGTCCTGTTCTGCTTGCACTTTATTCTGCTCAAGAATACACTCTGGCTCAGCTGCCAGAGACAGTTGCTGTTTATACCTATGGAACAGAGCAAAGCTGTTGATTTTAGCAGGAGAAATGCTGAGAATGTTTTCCATTTGGTTTTTGGGTTTGTTTTTCAAATCTCAACCTTGTTTGCTGTCCTCTTCTTCTCTCCTCCTTCTATTTTCCAAATTACCTATTTTATTCTATTCCACTGTAAGCATTTTATTGGACAAAAGCATTTTAATTTGCTTAGAGCTCAGCAGCCTCCTAAGGTCCATCTGTATGGGTATTTAGAATCAGCTTTGGAGGTCACCTCAGCTCAAGCGGCATAAACTGCTCTTCAACTCCAATACTGCTCTTGGCAACACCATCCACAGCATGTTTTCCATTTGCAAATAATGGAAATGAGATGTAAAAGAGCTAAGAATTAAAGTTGTTGGATTGCCAGGGTAGAATTCCTAAGCTCAAAGCTTTAGCATATGCATACATTGAAAACTCAGTGAGGACCAATGGCATATTCAGAACTGAAAGGTTTTCAAGACAGATTCAGTTGTCATATGGCTGAGCTTTGCAAACACAAAGCTGTTAAGACTTTGGGACACTCTGAGGATTGGTTGTAAATGTCACTTTACACAAAGTCTTAGTCTTCTTTACCACTCTGCATGCTTTCTGGAATTTGGCCAACTATGCCCTCAGCATCTCTTCCTCTCCACGCATCAATTGAATTTGGAATTGTTTAGAGGCAGGCTCCTTAGAAACCTCAATCAGATGAGAACCTTGGCCTGGTTTTAGCACTACCATTTCTTCTTGAAGTTTGCATACAAGAACAACCCCCCTCTCATGTTTATATATACTTTCTTAAGGCAATTAATACAAGTGATGCAATCTTGGATATGAAACTGTTCTCTAAGGAGAAAAGATCCAACTCCTTCAATCTTTCCTCACAGGACAGGTTCTCCTTCCCTTCCATCACCTTTGTGGCTCTCACTAGTTTGTCTGAGTCTTTTTTTCAATTGTGGGGACCAGGACTGGACACAGTACTGCAGATATGGTATCTGTTTAACCAGGAAGTACTGTGAACTTTTCACATAAATAAGCTGGACACAAATCTGGTGTTTTGAATTTCTTTACCGCAGCTTACAAAACAAGATGAATCAAGTCACTCACTTTCTAATAAGAGCATCTTTCTCCCTTAAACAAATGCTGTGACTCCATTCTCTTCTGAACAGCTCAATTTCCAGACTTTTATGTCTTGTCTGCAGCTCTCTAATCTGCTGCTTCAAGTTTTTAAATTGCTTGACTTGTGCTTCTTCCACTGAAGCTGGCATTGCAGCCTTTTCCTTTGCAACATGAGATAGTTCTTTGTGCTAGAAGGTGTAGAGAGACAATGTAGAGAGATGTAGAGAGACAAAATAAAGTGAAGTTTCAAGCAGCACCTTACTGATAATCCACTCTCTCATCAGTTTGGTTCAACAAATTCAAAGAATCAGAAGCAGTGGCAATAGAAATCAGTATTTGCTTGCCAGTGGTACAGGGTGTGAGGTGGCCTTTTTGAATGCCATTATTTTCCCCCTCTACCTATGCACATTAGTTTCTTGAATTATTAATCTATCAGTGAAAGCACCACTGAAGCAAACAAACACAGGCACCAGAGAACCACCTGCCTTTAGTGAAGGCTAAAGATGTAGACAATACAGATTTTGGAGGAGGGAATTCCTCATTACTAGCCTTAGAAAGATGAGACAGTCCTTTCAAAGACCTGTCTAGGTATTTGGTTGTGCAGGGAAAAAAATTCATTAAAAAAACCCCAGTCACTATGAATGAAGATGGTTACTACAAATACCCCTGCTTCCTGCTATCCTGGAAACAAGGAGTTCACTACATAGGTGGAAGAAAAGCAGCACCAACAAGAGTCATCTTTTCTTGTGTTTCACACAGGAATTACTAGATCAGAATACTAGCAAATTTGGCTACCAGTTCCTACATGAGGACCAACAGATAGCTAACATTAGTACAATGGTACAGATGGCAACCTTGTATTGTCAGAGGCTTTTCTGAACACTGGACAAGGGGTTTAATCATTGCATAACCTTTCTCTGCTCTAATGAGAAGCAGAATGTGGTGAGTGAAATTTATCTATGGTAGGTCACCTAACAGAACCTGCAGCAAAGGGGGACTTAAAGAATGGCATCCTTTGCAAAATATTAGATTCTATAACCACAGGGGAAAAAATAAAAAGATGGATGGATGGAGATGGGTTATATTAGCAGGACTACTGTACTGAAGCAGCAAGGTGTTGGGTGCAAGATGTAATTGCCTAACAATCTCTTTTACCACTTTATAAGTGGTATTTATGTTGTATCATACATTTGTATTACACATTTATATTACACATTGGATTGGCTGACAGGTGAAAAATAAACCATTCTGGTTCTAATGATCAAACACATTTGCCTGTAAAGAATTTAAAGTAATTTTAATATCAAATACACTTATATACAAAGCCAAAGGAAGGTAGGTTTGGTTGTTCTTTTAGGTCTGTAATGTGTATAGCTGCTATAATGCCCCTCTAAGGTATCACAATTGAAGGCCAAATTTCAGCATTAGTAAGTTTACCATTTTATGATGAAATTATAACAATATAAGAGGTAGAAATGGAGGGAAAAGTGCCCTGTAGTTAGGAGTATGACAAACAACATACATCTACTCATCCTGCCTAAGGCTGCCTCTGCTTTCTAGATGCTGACCTTTCCTGCAGTTTCAAGGTTAAATTTAGTAGTGTGCTGCCTACATAAAATAATCTTACACAATATCAGATTGCTAAACATATTCCTAGCAGTCCTTTACAAAGGGCAGCTGCAAGACAAGCAAAGCAATGGCTGTGCACAAGTAATGCATAATTTTCTAAAGTGTCCTTACAGATCTCATCAATTTAGGAAAAAAAAAGAAGGCAAAAAATTAAAAGCNGGAATTACTAGATCAGAATACTAGCAAATTTGGCTACCAGTTCCTACATGAGGACCAACAGATAGCTAACATTAGTACAATGGTACAGATGGCAACCTTGTATTGTCAGAGGCTTTTCTGAACACTGGACAAGGGGTTTAATCATTGCATAACCTTTCTCTGCTCTAATGAGAAGCAGAATGTGGTGAGTGAAATTTATCTATGGTAGGTCACCTAACAGAACCTGCAGCAAAGGGGGACTTAAAGAATGGCATCCTTTGCAAAATATTAGATTCTATAACCACAGGGGAAAAAATAAAAAGATGGATGGATGGAGATGGGTTATATTAGCAGGACTACTGTACTGAAGCAGCAAGGTGTTGGGTGCAAGATGTAATTGCCTAACAATCTCTTTTACCACTTTATAAGTGGTATTTATGTTGTATCATACATTTGTATTACACATTTATATTACACATTGGATTGGCTGACAGGTGAAAAATAAACCATTCTGGTTCTAATGATCAAACACATTTGCCTGTAAAGAATTTAAAGTAATTTTAATATCAAATACATTTATATACAAAGCCAAAGGAAGGTAGGTTTGGTTGTTCTTTTAGGTCTGTAATGTGTATAGCTGCTATAATGCCCCTCTAAGGTATCACAATTGAAGGCCAAATTTCAGCATTAGTAAGTTTACCATTTTATGATGAAATTATAACAATATAAGAGGTAGAAATGGAGGGAAAAGTGCCCTGTAGTTAGGAGTATGACAAACAACATACATCTACTCATCCTGCCTAAGGCTGCCTCTGCTTTCTAGATGCTGACCTTTCCTGCAGTTTCAAGGTTAAATTTAGTAGTGTGCTGCCTACATAAAATAATCTTACACAATATCAGATTGCTAAACATATTCCTAGCAGTCCTTTACAAAGGGCAGCTGCAAGACAAGCAAAGCAATGGCTGTGCACAAGTAATGCATAATTTTCTAAAGTGTCCTTACAGATCTCATCAATTTAGGAAAAAAAAAGAAGGAAAAAAATTAAAAGCTTATACAACCACAGCAATGTTAAGTCAGAACACTCTAAGGAAGGGGGGAAAGGAGAAGGAAGGGGGGAAAGGAGAAGGAAGGGGGGAAAGGAGAAGGAAGGGGGGAAAGGAAAAATGCAGAGAAGAAAGGACAAGCAAGCTCTCCTTACAGTTCCTGGATTTTTCTTTCCATGTGATGTTTCAGGTTTACATACTCTTTATGCTGATGATCTATGTGACTATTTCTAGAGCTAGAAACAAAAATAAAACAACTTTACATTAAAGAGCATCTCTGGCAACCTATTGAGGCGCATATATGTAAAAAAATCTTGAACAATAACACATAACTATAAATGGAAGATGCTCTAATTTCCTAAAGTAGTGCTGATCATAACATTTTTTTTTTCTTCATAAATCAGTTGAAACTAATTGTAACAGTATTTGTCTTTTCTTAAATCTTAGTTGCACATAAAATATCAAGGATCTGCTGAAAAGTGGTGTAAGACTTCCACCTAAGTATAATAGTTCCTCCTCCACCCCAAAATTTGTTACAAAAGAAGAAAACTGCAAAACAAGGGCTGCCCAGCAGAAATTTCAGCTTTCAGATACACAGAAAAATAGAGGTAGCTTCATCTCTTAGCAAATAAAAATGCTGGGGATAGGATATCTACAAATATGTTTCTCTTGGATACAGAGGCAGACCAGCAGTAATGCCAACAGTTCAAACAAATCTGAAGAGCTGATACTCCTACCATGAGCACTAAGGTGTTTCATGATACCCTAAATCTTTGCAACCTTTGGATTCACCCCTGCAAGACTCAGCAGGCTTGGTGCAGCCTGATACACAGCCACAGACAGACCTAGACAGTTCTGCAGCCTTCTGATTACTTTGAGGTCTGCATTACAGTTATTTTATGCAGCTGAATAAGTATTGCATTTGGTTAGGTAAGATTGATCATATAATAACATAATATAATACATAGACAGAACTGCAGGCTTGACCTGGATAGTCACAAACAGCTATGTGCACATTTACCTTCATACTCTGCTAGGTTTTGCTTTTAAATTTTCACTTCACCTGAATTAATCTGAGTCCTATAGCCAACATTTATGCATATAAATGAAGTCTAACAGAAGTGCTGTCTGAGTATAGTCTAGACAGGCACTTTTACACCTCCCTGTTCACCCCACAATTCTCCAGGGCAAGGCAGATCAGAAGAATAATTGCTGTACAGCTCAGTGATCAGCATCCAGCTCAGCCTGGCAAAGAGGTAATGCTGGGTGTAGAAGACTCAGACTCCTCCTTCTATTCCCAAAAGATATGCTCCATATACAATTCCTGAATTTACATGTCTTGGTATTGCTTTTTTGGCATCTTGCAGCATTTTCCTTTGATAGAAGAACTGGCAAGCATGTAGCTCTTTCCCTTCTCTTTCTTTCCAGTTTCTTTCCAGAGACAATTTAATTCTTTTGCCATTTGTAACACTACTATAAATCTGAAATAGGAGCTGACAGGTGACACTGAAGACTGATAACTCATACAAATCAAGTATCTCATCACTCCTAATCAGATATATAGAAAATAATTAACTGCCAGTGAAATTTAAATTTAGATTGCTAAGTTTCCTGGATCATCATGCACTGGCCACTTCTAGGTGCAGAATTTACTTTCATTTATAATCCTATATTGACCACAGGTAAGACTTCCCAAATTAGTTATGAAATGTCACTAAATCTTGGAGTGGCAAAACATAATTTTCTCCTTCCTTTATATAGATTGAAAATAGAGGCATATTAAGATGTAGTGACTGTAAACTGCATGTACATTTCTCTTTTCTTGAAGACATTTGTGATAAGTCAAGTCACAGTCCAGCCCTCTTTTAATAGTAACAATATTAACTGCTGTGTCCCTCTTATCTTCTTTTCCCACAATTACTCACAGGACTACAAAGCTACTGTTCTGTCCATGGTTAAATCCCTCAGGCACGAGGAAATATGTATATTTCAGTAAGATATTAACTGTATCCTTAAAACTGAAAACAAACATAGAGATTGTACTTTTACTGGTGAAACTCTTTACCTGCTTCACTTTCATCTCTTCCTATCATTTACTCTCACTATTTGTCTCATATTTGATTATAAACTCTGTAGAAGAAAACTAAACAAAACAAAACCCCAAATACATTGTTCCTAAGCAAAAGGAAAAAAAAAAAAAAGGTAATTTTTGCTCAGATTTCTCCAGATTGGAGAGAGATTTGGGAAAATCTCTGGAGAGAGATGAACAGAAATGATCATGTTCCCATTTCCCCAAACCTCTGGAGTCAATACAGCTTCTCTCACTGTACAGCATTATTTATTCTGTGTCAGTGGTTACAGCTAATCCCATCTGGATAAGCACAGGGGATGCAGAGAACAAATCAGACAAGCATGCCTTGCAAACAGTGTCTCTTTAATCTCTTTAAATGAAAGAGAGATTTCCAGATCAGCAAACATGATGAGCTATCTCTATGCTAAAGGATGTCACGATTTAAACAATGTTTTTCTTCACAAAGAACCTAGACAACTCTAATTCTGCAGCATCAAAAAAAGAGTCTCTGATCGTTGGATATGACAAGAATAACAAAATCCAAGCTTGCTGTTCCCAGGTACACCAAGTAACAAACACTGCTAGAGGACACAATGACCTGGTGGTCTTTCAGTTCTGCTGACCTAGATTCCACATTTATCCCTAAGGCAATTAAAATAATGTTTTCTCGTCATATCCCGTGCCATGCTGGCAGTCTTCAAATCATGCTACCATGTAGAAAATGGTAAAAGCAGCATCTTCTTTAGCTGAATAAGCAGAAACAGATTGTTTTTTTTTAAAGTCACTGTCATAGACATTTATGAACAGTAGTCTCCCTGCCTACAACATGCAACACCTAAAAGATCTGTTCTTTGTATATATTCCTTTTTCAGCCACTACTGTTCCAAATGCATCTGATGGCTACCACAGTTAAAAAGATTAACTTAATCTGACTCTTTTCCGCCTGTACCCCAATCATAAATACATTTCAGTTGAAAAAAAAAAAGCTATGAGATGCTTTCTAGAGTCAAGGCACTGAAAGAAATTATGCTCAGTCTATACACATTAAGGTATCAAAATACTGTTGTGAGGGCCTTTTAAAAGCATGACTTTGCTTCAGTAGCTCAGATTAGCAGGAGATTATTAAACAAGACCTTTATGTAGGAAATCAAAACCAAGCCCACAGCTCCATTACTTCCTTAAAATCATCAAACTGATGTCACAATTTTTCTTGGAAATAGATAGTTAAGAAAAATGAGACATCTTTTACAATCTTTGCCTGCAATTATCTTAAAATTAAAAGGCACCACACAGTTTCCTATAAAAACAACCTTCCTATCTCCACATAGCTCACTTCAATTAATGGCACTAGTACATGGAAAGCAACATCCTGAGTTTGGGTGACCCATAACATTGGAATTATTAATTTCTTATAAAAATACCAATGAATGAGCTTTCTTGTAATCTTAAGACATTGCTTTCCATCACAGAGAGCTGCAGTTCTTATAAATGCAATTTAATAGCATTTTGCCTTTGACAGCAGCAGTATTTACAGTTGCAAGTTGGTTTCATTAAGGATCTTAAGGAAAACAATGGTGTAATTTTAAATAGAAATGCCACCAATTGCCTGGGTGTCTTGCAGCTAAAAGAAGAATAGTAAAGCTATATTTGATGATATTAAAAAGATGACCTACAAAACAACGTACATAAAAACATAGACAACATCTTACAAGGAGAACAGCTTATCCATGCAACCTAAACAGCAGACACCCATTACAATCCAACCACTTACTACAACCATATCCAAAAAGAGATGGTTGGTAGATAGTCCTGTTCCTTCCCATAACAGCTTAATGGGACTCGGCCTTTTCAACAAAGGAAAATGATGGCTTGGCTGCGAATCACACACAACTGAATGTGGTTGGCATACCTGATTCAGTGGAGATTTCACAATCACTGGAGATATTCAAAACCCACCTGGACACATTCCTGTGTGATCTGCTCTAGGTGATTCTGCTCTGGCAGGGATGTTGGACTGGATGATCTTTCAGGGTCCCTTCCAGCCCCTGACATTCTATGATTCTCTGCTATTAGAATGCAAATTCAACGAGAAGTTAGATACCACGTTTGAGCTACTCAGTTTTCAATAAAATAAGAAAATAAGAATAAAATGAGTAAGTTTTCAATAAAATAAAAAATAAAATAATAATAAAATTATTATTTCAATAAAATATCACAAAGGTATAAAGCTTTATGATTTTGTTCAAAGCATTGAGGAGCTGTACTTGCTTATCTCCTCCTCACCATCCTTACAATGTATCCTTCTTGTACCAAGAATCAGATGTGGGGAACAGATTAGCAGAGCTAATTAACCAAGATTGCTTCTCTTCCTTTCAAAACCACAGAGAAAATGAAAATGCCATGCAGCCAGTACCCGTTAAACATCTCCAGCCACAAACGTTTTCCTCGGGAAATAGTAACAAACAGAACTAAGACGACCTAAGTATGATCACAGCTGGTTCACTATGTGCTGCCAGTCACCAGGAGACAAGCAATGAGCATCAGTCACAGCTGCACTATCAGGTGTGAAAAAAAAAGTGACAACGATCAAAGTTAGCATCCCTTTGTGTGCTTGCTTTACTGTGAGTAGCTGGTTTGCTACTTACAAGTAAGGTTAGGCACGTAACACAGCAAATATACATCATGCATTATACAATGTTATCAGAAGAGATAAAATATAGTAGAAGCTAAGGCATGGGATAAGGACCAGTAACATACAAGAGAAACCTGGGATGTCAGGTACTGAGTAGCGACACATCTCTTGGGCAGGGTAGGGTAGGGTGTGGTGTGCTGTGGGGTATGGGGTATATGTTAGCCTGGTGTTAGGCTCTGCCATTATGCAGGGCAGATGGAAGACAAAAGAAACAACTTAAGTAAAAGACAAGATATGGTGGGAAGAAACAACTGTCTCTCGGATGCAGAAATGGGTGCGTATTCTAGAAAGTGCCTAGGAATGTCAAAAGAGAACAACACACCACGAGAAACACTGACACAGAGTCCTTATAGCAAATATCCTCAGGGATGACAGGAAGGGACAGACATTCGGAAGGAGGAAGGGAATGCTACTGGCAAACTAGGAATCAAGTACCCTGTAAGACTAGAGGTTTGTACGCCTGAAGTACCGAGAGGGAGAGAAGGATATAATAGAGCAGGAGTGAAAGAAAACCGCCAGTGGAACAGCCAGCAGGCAGGAAGCAGATCCGAGGATGGGGAAGAAGCACCATAGGGGACCCAGAGGGTCAGATGCTCTGAGGCAAAAGAGCAGATGTCAGGCTGACTGCCGAGGTCAAGTCCCTTAGCGGAAGGCAGCAGAGAGGAGCACACAGCAGCACAAGATAATGCTTGGGACACAGAGGATGTACTCAGAGGGTACTCGATAGCAGGAAGGGTGCAGACAGAGCGGGACCCCCAAGAGAGAAAGGCCGCAAAATGCAAGAGAGCGCACCGAGTGCTCTGAAGGACAAGCCGCGGCATAAGGTGATGCCGTGCGGCCTCTCGGCCCTCTGACGGCACGGGAGGCGGCGCGGCTCGGCTCGCCCCGGCACGAACCTGCACGTTGGTTCCGGGGCCGGCCGCAGACCGCGTCCGGCGGGAGCGGCGGCGACACCGCCCGGGCGAAGAGGGTGGGGCCAGATGTGGACCTGTCTCCATGGCAATGTCGACCCCGCCCACCACCCAGTCCCGCCCACAGACGGCTGTTACCCCGGCCCCGCCCAGTGCCCCAGCGCGGCTCCGGGCTGCGAGCTCCGCCTGCCCTGGTCCGGGCTCTGCAGGCATGGCTGCTTCCCTTCTCTGCCCTTTCCTTGCTCAGCAAACCAGCCCTCCGCAGTTCCTCCCACTGCATTCGCTCCCAGGCACCTGGTGCCATGTTTTCCTCCTCCTGTCTTCCCTGTTTCACCCTCCGTTAACGCAGCATCCCCTCCTCTCGCTGCGTGGGCATAGGCACGCTCCCCAGTAGCCCGTATCTCTTTTAGTAACACCTCCCAAAACACAGTCGACACTTGTTTCACAGCCTCGGATCTCACTTCCTTGTTCACTTGTCTTCCTGTACGTTTTGTTTATCAGGCCGTTCAGCGTTAGTTCCCTCTGCAGCTCAGAAAGGGGGACCCTTGGCCCGTTTCAAGCACAGCTCCAGGCATGGGAGAAAAGAGAGAACAAACTTTGCACTCTTTCCTGAGTCCCACCGCATCATGTGAAAAACTTTGTAAAAGCTTGTAAAACAAGCTCAGGCTGACTGCAGCACAGATAAAAAGTTCTGCTACCAAGGTGTTTAATTATTAAAACAGGTATCTCTCAAGGAAAGCTGGCTACGTTGTCTACGTGAGACTGAGGAAGATGTGATAGGTGGACTGGACGTAAAACATGATTTTCCCTGAGTCACTGTGGATGACTTGCTTGTCTGGGAACCATGAGGCAAGCTTCCTGTAATACTCGTTCACTTTTTCATGTTCCTGGGTTATACAAAGAGCTTTGCCAGATGACAGACCTTTCAGAAACCTGAATGCTGCATGAATTATATGCAAAGTACATTGATTCAAAGGAGATAGGTTATCAATACTTCTTACATTTCTTTCCTTAGGTGATCAGAAGACAGCTGTATTTCCTGATCCTATGCCATGTAAATAAAGAAGGGACTTACTTCCATCAGGAACTGTTTCTGAAAATTGGAATCAGAATTAATAACTTAACTTCTGAAATAAATCAAGTTTCACTGTGCTACATGAAGTGTACCTACATCTAATTTCAAACCACCACATTTAATTTAGTTCATTTGTTTATGTGAATCACTTTTTCTTTAAAATTCAGCAGTGAAATCTGGCCTCAAATAATTTTACAAATCTGAGCACAGAAAAATTCTAGCACCAGTCCTATCATAATTTTTACTCTGCAGTAAGTCTCTGAAAGCACTCCTCAGAACCAACACATTGCATGTATTGATTGATGCCTACATCTCTACACCACACTGACTGGTGGCATTCTCCTTTGTCCTACCCCAAAGCTGCCTAACCTATCAACTGCATTATCTTTTGCAACCCTTCCTCACCACCCAACCCTAGCTGTCATCTTCTCCAAGGTACCTTCAGAGAGTCCATAGTCATGTAGTTAAACACATGTTAGTTCCTCAAATGAGTAACTGATGGTTTTTAGTGATTCAGTAGTGCCCAAAATGGGTAAATTTTAGTCTTAACAGTGAGTCAAAGATTAGTCAACACAGCACAGAATACAGAAACCTGTATACACCTAAAATAAATGCAGAAAATGTCCTGGTTCCATAAATGAAAATTAAAGGAACCCTTCTTTCCTTGTAGCCAAAATGAACAGGAATTTGGAAGAGAGAGATTTTCTGTTCTTATCAAACACTATTGAGGTCAATACAATTTAAGCAAAAGGTAGATTTCAGCCACCTTTAGAACCACCTGGCCCCAGCAGTTCACTGTGAAATGGCAACACGTAGAGTAGCTTCACAAAGAAAGAATGAAAATGGACTCACACTCTGAAAATGCTGCATTTTGGAGAGGGAAAGCAGGGTATATCCTGGCTACAAATATACTAATAGGCTCAGAGCCACTTAACTGTCCAGTCCAAAGGCTATGTCAAACTCATCATGGCCCAACTGCATGACAAGAAAAGACCCAATCTATCCTACCACCTTCTTTCTTTTTTTAATGGAAAAGCAGTTGCAAGCCACAGGCCACACAAGAGCCATGGCACTCTCCAAAGATGCTTAACTTGGACGGGCAGAGGAACAGATGTATGAGAAGCATGATGCAAGACTTCAGTAAGAGAACATGGACATAGCCTGTCTTGATGAAACATAAATGCAATTCAGAAAGGTCTTTCTTCCAAGTGCAGCTTTCCTCCAATGAATAAATTTAGTTTCACAGAACCTGGAGGAATGTGTTTGGTGGACAGTATGCAAACAATAAATATAAAAACCTCAGAACTAACATTTTAAAGATGATATCCCAACCAAAAGTGGCTCACCGTATATCTTACAAAAGGACTCCTGAAGAATTTTTGATCCCCTTTGAAATCTGCGTCCTGTTATTTAGGAACTAAATGACACATTTAAATTCCAGTTTCACTCAGGCTAGATGAATTTGATACCCATGTCTCTTTTCCATGTACACCTTTACAAAAATTGTGGATTCATGTTTTTGAAGACTATATACATCTTTACAGGTACACTTTGTGTTCCTCAACTGCATCCTGAAAGTCTTATAAAAAGACCTTTTTTTCATACATCAAAACCAAACTGGAAATTACCAAAACCTCAACTCTGAATATTACTGGCCTTTCTGCAATAAAAAACATACAAGGGCTCCTTGTATAATGTGATATGGTGCCTTTACTTTCTGAATCCAAGGCAGAATCCAATGTGTATGCATTGCACAGTGCACAGTTAGCCACGTATGAAACCACTTGAAATGCTCCAAGTTACCAGTAACATTCTTAAAAGCACAGCAGTGGAATTCCAGAATGAACACAACAGACTCCATTCAAGTGCAAATAGGAAAATGCAGACTTAAAAACAAAATATGTAAAAAAGCTTAATAAGAAAAACAGTTTACAGGCACTTGTAAGGTAGTATTTGGGACTCATCTACACTGTGCTGGAACAGCAAAGAGCACAGCTGGAATTTGGAACAGGAAGCGGCAACCACACAAAACCGTTACGATACACAGAAGAGTTTCTACAGTTCAGGAGGTGCCAGAGAAGACATTTGCCATTGGAATTCCTAAGTTCCAGAGCAATGAAACTTTGCCCTAATGTCGGCTATCCTCTTCCTATTTATATTCTGCAACAACAATATTCCATCACTTCTGACTTTTTTGGAAACCTGTGATCAGGTAAAAATTTCCACCAGTCTCTGCCTGTCTTTACTAATGTGAATGGCAGTTATTGAATCCACTACATCACTGTTTTTAATGAAAACAATCTAGGAATCTCATGAAGCTCAACAGAGGAAAATCTGAAGTCCTGCACCTGGTGAGAAGAACCCTGTGCACCTATACAGCCTGGGAGCCAACCAGTTGGAAAGGTGAGGGTCCTACTGGACAACAAATTAACCATGAGGCAGCAATGTGCTTTTCTATTCAGTACTCAGTATGTCATTAGCTTTCCTTAGCAGCAAAATAAATAACAAAGTCAAACAAAATATGTAAACAAAGAACACACTAGGATCATTATTTCTTAGGAAACTAGTAAGAAATTATGGAGTGAAGGACTTTTTAGTAGTGGGCTGGTGGAATGTACCATCTATTATGCATAACCCAATGGCATATTTCCCCATTAAGAATCCCCTTTAGCAAGAAACTGAGACTTGCACAATGTGTTCTCAACAAAGAATATGCCTATTTAAGGATTCCTCATGAGTGCAAAAAAACATTGAGAATATTTGCAGTAAGTGGCATGCTGACATGTGAACAATACTAAGATGCAGAAAAAAGCATATTTAAACTGTAAGGAATTTTTCAAAGCTGTTTTCATAGTTAGATGCCTCAAATCACTGTGTTCTGAGTTCTCTTTGCTGCATTTTAATTCCATCTACTCCTAAAGTGTGCTGTAGTATATTTAAATGCTTAAGCATACACAGCACAACCCCCCTAACAGATAGGGGGCTTGTGCCTTCATCTCAGTTCCAGGTGTTTATGAGGTTGTCCAGACTCTGTGCAAGCTTCTGCCAGCACAGCAACCCTGTGTTCTGCTCACTTACACTGCTGCCTTGTTAAGAACTGAATCATATCCAATCATCTGGGTGCTGACGTTGAGGGGTTTCGTTTGACCCCGGCATGTCACCCTCTACCAACACATCTCTTTTAGAGAATGCTTTCTTCAACAACAATAGGGGCCGTCAGCTACCAAAGTGAGACCATAGGCCACTGGTGATTTTTCTCAGCAGCTGTTCTTTGCCAGTGGACATCCACTTCTGAAAACCAGACCATCTGCAGTGACACTGCTCTGCCTCTAGCAAAAAAACAGCCGATCTCTAAAACGAAGTGAGTGTTTTCTACAGCTGAATGCTATCAGTGAGCACACTGCACTCTGCTTACTAGGCTGCAAGGATGGCAGCTTCAGCAGGGGCAATGTGACAGATGTAAAGGACACACCTGTCCTCTTCTAACACATTCGGTTAACACATCTTTCCTCATCTAGCCTCTTACATGATGTGAGTAAAGAGGGACTAATGGTTTACATATTTTGCCAACTTCATTTTCAGTGTTGCTCCTCTCCATTCCCAGGCACCTCTGTCCCTTCTGAAAATATTTTCAGAGTAAATACCTCTGAGGTTTGAATTGAAACTTCTACTGGTGGCTACACATTTCTATGATGTAGTGATTCAAGTGCAGTAACAAAGCAGGAAAGTCTGCAGGATGGAACTGTCCTTCGTAAGAAATTAAAGCCAGAGGGCAGGGTCATGACAAACACAACTACCTCCCTCTCAAAAACCGTGGGAGTGTTTCCAGCTCTTTGGTACTGGCAACAAAGATCATCATTCCTTTTCCTGGAGAACCAACACTACCTGTAAAGACATGTAAAAATGTCTTCAGCTGATAGACTCCACCAATTTTGCAAGTCCTCAGGCACTGTACTGTTTGTTTCAGAAGCTCCACAAGAATCATTGGGTTTTGCTCTTCTGCCATTATCTTCATGTAGCCTGTAAGCGAATGGCTTAAATTCAGGTGGTGGTAGACAGTCAAAACCTGGTTTTACTGATCCTTAAAATTAGCGGCCTATGTCTCACTGGCTGTATGCTACCTGCTCAAAACAAACCACCACAATCGCTTAGGTTGGAATGGACTTCTCAGATCATCGAGTCCAACTGTACACTTAACATTGCCAAGTCACCACTAAGCATGTCCCCAAGTGCCACATCTGCACATCTTTTAAATATCTCCATGCCTCAACCACTGCCCTTGGCAGCCTGCTCCAGTGCTTGACAACCCTTTTGGGGAAGCAGTATTTCTTAATATTCAATCTAAACCTCCTCTGGCACAACTTGAGGTAATTTCCTTCTGTCCTACCACTTGTTATTTGGAAGAAGAGACAGAGCCCCACCTTGCTACAACCTTCTACTATTCTGTGATTCTGTGTCACTCCTTTCTTAGTTGTAAAGTTCTACCCTGAGCCTCCTCTTCTCCTAACTAAACACCCTCAGCTCTCTTGGTCCCTCCTCAAAAATTTGCTCTCTTAGACCCTTTACCAACTTTACTGCCAGTTCAGCACCTCAATATCCTTCTTGTAGTGATGATCCCCAAACTGAACCCCGTATTCAAGTACTGTCACTTCCCAATACACCGGACTGTGTGCTGTAAGCACATGAAGAACTTGAGCACCAACTCCTGAATTTCCTAATCCCTGAGCAGCCTACTTTCTGTCCAGCACTTTAGAAGCCTATCATGATTTGCATGGATGCTAAATAATAGCAGTATCAACATAGACTCGGTTTTACAACACTGCCTGATTTGTATGAGTAACAGTGGAGCGACAGCAGATCAGTAGAGAAAAAAGCTCACTCCATCTGGATGTAAAAGGAGATATCCCACAGAATCCCAGCATGCTGGGGGTTGTTAGACACCTCTGGAAATCATCTACTCCACTCCTACTGCTAAAGCAGGGTCACCCACAGCAGGTTACCCAGGATCACAGTGTCCAGGTGGGTTTGGAACCTCAGGGCAGCTTGCTCTAGAGCTCCAACACCTTCACAGGAAAGACATTCTTCCTCATGTTTGGACAAAATTTCCTGTGATCTACTTTGTGCCCCATGTCCTTTCTTGAGCATCACTGAAAGGAGTCTGGAGTCATCCTCCTGACTCCGACTTTTTAGATATTGGTAACCCAGAGAGGTCGTGGAGTCTCCAGGTGAACCCGTGTTGGACCAAATGATCTCCTGATGATCGCTTCCAACCCCCACCGTTCTGTGAAGGCTTATTTGGAGGTGGTGCTCCCTTGGCAAAGGGTGAGGAGCCCACGAAGGACCTGTGCCCGCTTTCCGGAACGCAGAAGTGGCAGCAGAACACCACCCCCACTACAGCTACCATCTGGCCCATCGAGTCCCTGACTTCGGTCCTGCTGCCTCCACAGCCGGGCAGCCTTCCCCGCAGGCAGGATCCCCCACACCGCCTTGAGTACTGCTGGCCCGGTGCCTCCCGCGCTTCCCTGCCGGAGCCCAGGCTCCCGCGGGGGCTCCATTTCGGGCAGGCTGCAGCCGCTGCCCAGCCCGCGCCGGCGGAACCCCTCCACACGCGCCCGGGGAGCCCCTGCGCGGGCGCCCCTGTAGCGGCGGGAATGGGTCACGTGGCGGCGCTAGGACCCGGTCGCCCCCACTCCGGTGTGGGAGGGGCGAGCAGTCACAGACCTGCCGCTCCGGAGCGCTCACCAGCCGGTGAGGCGCAGACAGTCTGGGGCGGGTCTGACCGGGCGCAGTGGGGAAAGCGGACAGTGGTCCGGCGTGAGCAGGGGCATCCTCACGCCGAGCGCCGAACGTGACTCAGGTACTGAGGCGGAGCCGTCGTGCGTGATGCTATGGAGCGCTTGGCTGGCGCACGGGGTGGGGGCTCCGGAGCCGGGTGAACAGACCCCGGAGCGCCGGACAGGCTGGGAGGATATCTCTGCCTAGGGGTTCCTGATGCTGGCGAAGCTTTGGGCGAGCGCTGGGCGGGCGTCGCGGCTTCATCCCTCAGCCAGAGGCTGCGCGGGGCGCCGGTGGGGCGGCGGGCACGGCGCGGACTGTCCTCATTCTTCTGGGTGCCACCTCCCTGTGGGACTCGCTGTGGGACGGCCGGGTGCCCCCCGTCGCCTGCGTTGCCCCCAACGCGTGGGACTAAGGGCTTGCTTTTCTTGGTCGGGGAGCCCGCTCTACCGTACGGGTCCGCCCGGTATTTCCACCACCGTCAGGCTGGCAGCGCTGTCCGGACTCTGAGCGGTGCTGGCCGCCGAGCCCCGCTCTGGCTGCTGCGAGGGAGCGCTGCTCCCCGCTTCCCCCTTTGGCGGCCGGGTCACACCCAGGGGAGCGTTGCCACCGGCCCCGGCGCACGTACAATGCCACACCGGCGGCTCGGGAGGCACACGCCAGCTCGGGCTTTGTTCCCGCCATCGCTGCCTTCAGACCGGTACCGGGCAACGAGGTTCCCGGCGTCCACCCCCGGCTCCACCACGCCTTCACTGCTGCTCACCTTGCATCTAGCCCCGGGGGCGTCAATTCCGGAGTTTCCTTTGTCACAGCGGCGACGTGCGGTCTGAGGAACCGTCCCCTCTTTAGGGCATCGCCGCGGCCCCGGTCTGGGACTCGGTTACTTAGTGCGGCGAACGCTCAGAGAACGGCGAGGCGCTAACGCACAGCTACCTCTCCAGACTCCGTGAGCATCCGCGGCGGCGGCGACCGGAGCGCTCGGCGGGAGCAGTCTTGGCTGCGTGCCCGCCCCGGAGCGCCGCGCGGGCGGCCTTTACTGCGACCGTCGGCACCGCGCCCGCCACCATTGTTCGGCCGATCCCTCTCCTCCCACTCTCCGCGGGTCGACGCAGCCCCCTGGCTTCAGTGGGGAAAGAGCCTTTTGTCGCTTCTGCCCTTAACCTGTACCAGGAGGTTTTCCCTTTGCTCCAAGGGCTGCGGAGTGGAGAAGTGCAGCAAGGGGCGGTGAAATCGGCGCGATACAACTTCCTCAGAGGCGCAGACCGTTAGCACCGGCTTGGGAAACACAGCCTTGGTCAGCGGGTGTGTGTGCTTTTGGGGTAAAGCAGCTGGAAAACAGTTTGGCTGAGGATGTCAGAGGGTGAAGTCATTTAGGTTTTGCAATGCTTTCTTCAGAGGGAGCGGTGGTTTGGTAAGGCGTGGCCGTGTGGAAATGTGAAGCAGAATCTGAGTACAGTTACACCTGTTGTGTCTAGGATAGTGCAAGGTAAAATAATAAGATAAAAATAATAAGGTGACATTTAAAATTGCATCTGAACTGGGAACGCGCATATCCATGTGTGACACCATGCCAGGCAGCTGCACTGTCCACAGTGATTGTGTAAAAGGACACCTCTTGGCCAGATGATCTTCCACTACATTCAGCTACATGTGCGAGATACAGTGCATAATGCAGGCCAGCACTTAGTATCATCAGGGCAGTTCCATCGTATTCTGCAAAAATAAGCCTGTATGTCTGTCTGGTGACAGCAATGGACCCTTAGTATTTAGTTGCCTCTGACAGTTTTTTGCTTTATTCTAGGAAAAATAAGGACGCTTCTACCAAAAATTGGCAAGAATCTGTTTTTCTAAAGCTCTGACACCTTGCAGAGCCACCATAGCTGCAGGGCTGAGATTAATTTTCATTATACTTGAAGAATGAACTTTAAGTTTTCAGCCAAAGTTGGGATTCTGCAGCTTCTATTTTTGAAGGCATAGAGAAAGCAGCCAGATAACTCAAGTGCAACTGAAGGCATGTTTGTCAGAAAGGGCATGTGCTGTCTGTTCTTAAGGAGCAGCTGTGATGCTGACATTAATGCACTTACGGTAATGGATGTGGTGTGAAACCAGCACGCTGTAGAAAAACAAGTCCAGAAGCTGGCATTCGATAGAGACTGTAACAGTTAACAGAGCTGTTCTTACAGAACTGGTGTACTTGTTTCAAAGGTGGTACTTGAGAGTGAACTGTTAGGTACTGTTGTAGTTAAAGAAAATATTCCCTAGATTGGGTTGAAAGGGACCTTTAAAGGTCATTGAGTCCAAGCCCCCTGCAGTGAGCAGAGACATCTTCAACTAGATCAGATTGCTCAGCGCCCTGTCTAACCTGACCTTGAATGTTTCCAAGGATGGGCCATCTACCCCTATCTGAGCAACCTGAGCTGGTGTCTCTCCACCCTGTTTAAAAAATATCTTCCTTATATCTTGTCTAAATCACTCCTCTTTAGTTTAAAACTGTCACTCCTTATCCTATCACTACATTCCCTGATAGAATCCCTCCCCAGCCTTCTTATAACCCCCCCTTTAAGTACTGAAAGGCCACTACAAGGTCTCCCTAGAGCGTTCTCCAGACTGAACAACCCCAGTCTCTCAGCCTGCCCTCACAGAAGTGCTCCAGCCCTTGGAGAATTGTTGTGGCCCTAATTTATGCAAGCAGTTATCTCAAGATTAAAAGAGCTATTTCTTTCTTGTTAAGAAGAAAGCCACATTAGTGTTTCTTTTTAAGACATGAAGTCAGTGTGCAGATCTGTGGTTTATTATTTTGTGTATGGCCTGGTGTAAGTTAGGTGTGCGTGTTAGTAACTTCCTTGTTATGGGCAAAAAACCCAAGCAAACTACCCCCAAGAGACCAATCCAAAAATATAATCTAATTTTACAAGATAACATAAAGAAGAGAGTTATGACATTTTCATAATATAAATAGATAAATAAACACAACTTCCCCAGAGGAGCACTGTGCCCAGATATTAGACTCTACACTGGTCAGCAATGGTTGCTACACCTAAAGTCTCAGTGTGTGTGAGTTTCCTGTGTCACTGCAGCCTGTTAGTAACTCGTGATGTGTATGTTACTTACTGAGCTATAGCAGGGAACACCAAAATAGTTTGAGGCTAAGTGGAGGCTGGAGACTGATTAATAGCAAGTGTTGGTGTGGAACATCATCTACAGCGACAGACAGTGCAGGATTACTGTGTGGGTTAGTGTAGGACTAGTGAGAGAGAGACGAGAAAATGGTGAAAGCTGGGAAACCCCTGACTGAGAAAGGCAGATGCAGCAGAACCAGGAAACTGTCAGTGATAAAACAGAGGCTGAAATGAGAAAGTCACTGTGGGGCTTGCGCGGAGGACAGGAGGTCAGGGCAGCCATCATTAAATACAGTAATGATTTTGTAGGCGAGTCTGCAGCAGCCTTTGGAAATGGGTGCTTAACAGCTGATGTTTAAACAGGTGACCCACAAGACATGCACAATTGTGTCATGCCAGTGGCCCAGCAGGATGGCTTGTTCAGAGTATCTCAGAAAGAGTTGAAATAAATAAAAATGGAATTAAAGATAGGTACATTAGTGCTTTAGAGCTTCAGGAAAGAGTTAGTCATGCTGAATAGGCAGATGCCAGTGATGTCAATGCAAAGGGTAGCTTATACATAGAAGGCTGCCATCAGGGTCTGAAGGTTATGAAAATGGAATTATTTTTGCAGGGGTCGTTTCCTGCAAAATTTCACTAGAGTTGGTTACATCATGTGTTTAGTCTGCTTGTATTTTAATATCCTTGGGCAAATACATAAGGTTTATGAGTCCTCTTAACATAGTATTGAGGGTCTGTGCTTTTCAGTGTATCCGTAATCCCACCACCTCACAAAGAATCCTCATTCCACAGATAAGAAACTAAAAGAGGAGCTTAGACTGTCTTCCTCATTTTGTAATTGTACAGTTCTCAACCTAGCAGAGTTTCAGACTGAATTCCAGTCTGAACTGGGTTCCTTACATGGAAGTTCATGTTTTGTTTTTGATAGCCATTATTTATTTCCATCCTGGGATTCAAGGTTGGGCAGATTTCTGCCAAAGTTAAAACAAATTAATTCAAAGCAAGTTCTCAAGCTATATAGGTCAGGCTAGAGTCTCACAAATACCCTTCCTACCCATATTGATGACCAAGTACTGCTACGTGGCCAGTGAGGGTACTGGCTAAAGACCCGTCTTAGCTTTTGCCTTTTCCAGGTTCTCCTTGTGATAGAAATGTTCTCCTTTTATGTACACTGCCCCACCACACCACACATCACCCACAATGTACCTACCATCACCTAATATCTCCTCCTAACTGATCCTGTATTAGTTTCCATGGCAACAGGAAGATAATCTTGGGAGCATGAAACTCCACAGATTTAACTACATTTGCTCCTTTTATTTTACACTTTACCAAAGCAAGAAAACATTAATGATAGGAAGAATCTGGAATAAATACTGACAATACTATATTGTCTGTGGAGGTACTGGAGCCCAGCTGCAGCCAGATAAATGTCATCCTTTGCCTCCAAACAAGGCTGAGCTGGCAAAAGCAGAAAGCAAAGCAAACTGTTGCAGTTGTGCAGTAGCATCCTGTCTTACCAGCTTTTGGCATTACTGCAGTGAAATTACAAGTCAAAATTTTGCTTCTGCAAATCAGCCATGATCAACAACCTCTTCCTATGCCAGCCCTGCACGTTCCACACGGAAACCTCCCTGCTGCTTCCTCATGACTGCTTAAGGAAGTGGATCCAGCCTGGGTAAGGCACAGGGCAGCAGGATGGAGGGACCAGGTTGAAGGGCATCTTCTGCTGTCGTTACAGAGGCAAGGCTCATTTAGTTATGGTAATGGCCTTGTAATTTTGATGTCTTAACGTGAGTTACAGCTGGGCCAAACCAGATGAACGAGAGTGAAGTATGCATGTGCATACAGACCAGCCTTAAAAGGATGGCGTTCGACAGGCTGCTGTGTTGCTTTAGGGCAATTTTTAGCCAAACGTGGCAAAAAACATGACGTAAAGGGATGTTACTGTTTCCCCATAGGCTTGTTTTTATGAAGTGCTGGGAGTGCCCCCAGGTGCCCCACATCTCCCAAGTCCAGCTCTGTCACCACCGCAGAACATGAAACCCTTTTAAGGTCCATCCCTTTAAGGACAAAGCGCGGTCCCGCAGCCAGGTGGGACAGAGCACGCTCCTAGCCGGTCGCCCTGCTCTGCCGAGCAAGGGAGAGCGCAGGAACGGCCAGGCAGGAGCGGGTCCCGCCTCTCCTAAGCGAACCTGGCTCCGCGGGGCACTGCTCGTAGGGCGGAGAAGCCGCGGGGCGGGCGCGTAGCCTGCGGAGGGTCGGGCGCTGCCTCTGCCGCAATTACGGTAGCTCCGCCCCTGCTCCGGTCACGTCCTGCACGTCTCAGTGCGACGGCTCTGGCGCGCGCCCCACTGGGCTGGCTCGCGCGGGTGCACGTCACAGCGGCGCCGTCATGCGGGGCTTGGCCGCTGACCGCCGGTTGCGCTTGGCCCGCCACGGGCTGGCTGCCGAGCGCAGTACCTGCCCTCCATGGAGACGCTCGGTGCAGGCCGTGGCTGGAAGGAGCCTGCAGCCGAAGCGCTGTTAACGGTGGTTCGTGCCCCAAACCAACTGCCGCTAGAGCTGCCTTGGGCGTAACATGTGGGGGTCCAGAACTGCAGGTCTCAGAGGCTGCCATCGAATATCTTGGCCGTAGGCTCGATAAGGGAGACGCTGTCGCTAAACGCACTCACCTGGTGTTACTGCGTTGCCACTAAATATTGAATAAAGCCTACACGACGCTTCCCCCCACCATTTTAACCATTCACTCCAGATGAAACGTTTTGATGGGTTAGGAAATCATGGGAGTGAGGATTCCTCCTACCCCCCTGGACTCAGGACTTCAGGTTTACATCCTGCCTCTTTGTACACCTGAGTTGAAATACTTGAATCAATGTTTTTCCTGTCAGTATTTGGAGAGACCAGTGTCACAAAGGGTTACATTTCGTGCACCTACTTTGTGTAACTCCTCTTTTTGGTACTGTCTTAGAGAAACTGACCCAACAGGAGTAATCAGTTGCATTTTAGAGAATTGTTCAGGTTTCATACATGCAAAATTTAATGTAGGACTTTTCTGAGGCTCACTTTAATGTTAATCTTCTGGACTTGTCCAATACACAGGCCCTACAAAAATCTGATTGCTGTGAAGCAAGCAGCCTCCCTGCACTCTCCACACACAGGGACACTTTATCTGCTCTTTCAGTATCTTCCTTCCTGCCTTCTCTTCATATCTGTGGTTTGGAACTCTGCAGCATTACTATCTAGTGTGCAACCTTCTCTAACACAAGAGACAAAATTGTTTTTCAAGTGCAAAGGCCCTTACAGAAAAATGTGGAAAATAAGGTTCATTAAATACTAAAAAACATTACTGATAATGTAATAAACCCAAGAATGAAAAGTACTTGCTTCAGACCAACAGTGATACTAAACAGTGCTGCAGTTACTAATTCCTGTCAGCCACAGAAACTGCCCAGGCACATTTTCACTGGGGTTTAGTTTAGGTACTAACTTGATGTGTGAAAACTGACAGCTCATCAGAAGCTCAAAGGGATCTGTCCGTCTTTTCAAGATATCAGTTCATCAGGGCTGTGTTGCTGTCCTCACAGTAGGGAACAAAAAGCCTGGGTGATTTGTCCAGTGCTGCACAGAATACTTGTGAGGCACCAGGATTTTGCATTTAGGTCTCCTAACGGAGTAGTCCAGGAGCTTCACATAACAAAGTTTTGTAACAAACATCCCACAGATGTTTGTGGTGGTTGTTATACATACACCCTGAACTGCTGCCACGGCTTCAGTTTTCCTCTGAAGCAGCAGTTCGGTTGAGGTCCAGTTCTGACTTTGTGAGAGCTGTGAGGGGGTGTTCATTTAGAACTCATCTGTGTGCATCTCATGTATTTTTTGCAGCCTTTGCAAGGATTAAATCTGAACAAGGAGTAGTTAGAATTGCACTGCATCTTCAAGAGTTGCAGTTAAAATAGTCCATATCCTACTGGCAGCTTTAGCTGTAGTGCAGTTTCTGCCTATTTTGCTTACACGACTTTGATTAGATAATTGTCCCACTATTTGTCAACTAATTGCTTTTTTGTTTCCTAGGGAACACTCTTGATCTTCGCGATGGGAGCTGTAGTAGCCGATGATGGCCCAACTGGTGTTAAAGCCCCCGATGGAGGCTGGGGCTGGGCTGTCCTTTTTGGCTGTTTTATCATTACAGGATTCTCCTATGCCTTTCCCAAGGCAGTTAGTGTCTTCTTCAAAGAACTTATCCGGGAATTTGGCATTGGCTACAGTGACACTGCATGGATTTCCTCCATTCTGTTAGCCATGCTTTATGGAACAGGTAGGTAGCTCTCTGTTTCTGAAGCAGTACTGCATCAGACAATGATGTCTGTAGGTCATACAGTGACTCACAACATGAATCATTACTGTGTATCATTACGTGTGTCCAAGCAAGCCAGTCAAAAAAATTACTCCAGAAGTTATTTAAGCACATCCAGCTTGCTTATGACATTAGATCTCTAGAACTCAATAGCTACTAAAGATAATGAAAAAGAAAAAAAAATGCACGGCACTCTGAAGATGAGAGAGATGAAGTATTTGACTGTAGAGGATAGAACACTCTTGCAGATTGGCTTGAGAGTATGGACAAAGTACACAGAATCATTTAGGTTGGAAAAGACCTTTAAGATTGACTCCAACCATACATATAACGCTTCCAAGTCCACCAAAGAAGAAATGCAAGCTGACACATAATGGATTGCAAAAAAAGGTTTATCTTAGCAGCTGTAACTCTCTCTTCTTGCCCAGGTCCACTCTGCAGTGTATGTGTCAACCGCTTTGGCTGTCGCCCTGTCATGCTTGTGGGCGGCCTTTTCGCCTCCATGGGGATGGTGATAGCCTCCTTCTGCACAAGCATCGTTCAGATCTATCTAACTGCAGGTGTGATTACAGGTAAGTGGTGTGCATGGTTGAAAAACAGTTAGCTAATGGCTTGGCTTGAGGTTGAAGTTTTGTGTAAGTAGCAAATACCTCAAAGATCAGGATCATCCAAATGGGCTTTTGTAGATAGCCAATAAATGTGGAATTAAACTGACATTTGTTTTTGATGAATGTTAATTGTTCTGCTCTGTTCAATAGCCAGGGCTGTAAGCAGAGAAGAGTAACCAAAGAAGAGAAGAATATTATGCAGATGGAAGGCTTTAAAAAATACTATCTGGGAGTTCTTATGTCCATTTGAAACAAAACACTTTAAAGTTACGAATCAGAGAAACTGTGGTTATGAATTTGTTAGCAGTGACACTGTAGGCCAGTACGAATCTTTACACACCCTCTGTTACAGGTTTGGGTCTGGCACTGAACTTCCAGCCTTCGCTCATCATGTTAAACCGCTACTTTGACAAACGCCGGCCCTTAGCCAACGGGCTCTCCGCTGCTGGCAGTCCTGTCTTTCTTTGTGCCCTCTCACCGCTGGGGCAGATACTGCAACACGAGTATGGCTGGAGAGGAGGATTCCTTATACTGGGTGGGATGCTGCTCAACTGCTGTGTATGTGGAGCATTAATGAGACCTTTGGAACCACCCAAAAAGTCTGAAGCTACCAAAGAACCAACGGAGAAGAAACCGAAGAAAAAACTTCTGGATTTCAGTGTGTTTAAAGATGGTGGTTTTGTAATCTACACACTAGCAGCATCTATCATGGTGCTTGGCCTCTTTGTTCCCCCAGTTTTTGTTGTGAGTTATGCCAAGGATTTAAAGTATCAAGACACCAAAGCAGCTTTTCTTCTGACTATTCTGGGATTCATTGATATATTTGCTCGGCCTATTTGTGGAATGGTAGCTGGTCTTAAATGGGTTAGACCACGCTGTGTCTACCTCTTCAGTTTTGCTATGATTTTCAATGGCTTTACAGATCTCATGGGTTCTATGTCTGTTGATTATGCTGGCCTGGTGGTCTTTTGCATTTTCTTTGGCATTTCTTATGGAATGGTAGGTGCTCTTCAGTTTGAAGTTCTCATGGCTATTGTTGGAACGCAGAAGTTTTCCAGTGCTATCGGTCTGGTGCTCCTGGCAGAAGCTATGGCTGTTCTAATTGGTCCACCATCAGCAGGTAAGTGTTCCATTTAGTTCAGAATTCAAAATCATTTGCATTGCATCCATTTGCACAAATTGCATAAGGGAGAAGAGACAAAGACAACGAGTCACTGGAGAAGTGCAGATTGTGCTAGTGTCGCTTCAGTGACTGCAGGTATAACATGAAGGCCAAGATGTGGTGTGATGAATCTTCCTGCTTCTTGGATCCATTTCAAGACTGGCTGAACTGCCATATGGGCATGCTGCTCTTTCTCCACTGAAAGCCTACACTAGCCCTCTTCTTAGCAGATGGCTAATAGTGTATGACATGAGCTTTACACATAGAGAGTAACTTTTGTGAATTTCAGAGGTCTTTGGAGTTGGGAATCAGAATATGAAACCTGTCAATTTTCTCTGGAAAGTGCTAGGAAAAATTGTCTATAGTCATGGTAGATTTGGAGAAGGAAAGATGTCAGAAGAAGGAAAGGGGAAAAAATCTTGCAGAGGACTGAAAAACTGAACTGTTTTAAGGAAGGTAGACTGCTTCTATTCAAATGTCTCCGAAGAATAAGGGGACATTATAAAAGATTCAAATTTGTTAATTTGAATTCAGAATTGCAAACAAATTACCAAAGAACATAAATTTTTCAGACCCTGAACTAAAAAAAAACCCAAAACCTCATCCAAACCCTACCAGTTCACTGCCATGAAATGTTTGCTGTTTATATCAGACACTGAGAAGCATCAAAGAATCTGCTGTGACAGAACCCTCATGGCAGAACTGGTACTATGCACTACTTCATCTGACCTTCAGGTTTGGAGGGACACTTCCTTTACATTCTCCCTCTATTTCTTTCACCTCCACCAAATCCTGTGAAAATTAACTTGACTAAAGCATCACAATCAGTTAATTACTTCAGACTGACTGTTAATTGAGATCTGCATTTAAGCAGCCAGTGCAATGCCTGTGTAAGAAAGCAAACAAGAGTGGGAGTGAGAGGAAGCTGATGATACAGATCATGGCCATGGATGCATACATTCATCTGGGATGCATGGCACCTGCCTCATTTCTTACTAGGCTGGTTTTGTCCCAGTTGCATTGCATGACTGTATCCCTAAGGGATTTGGTGACAGAATGCCAGTGAATGTTAAATTGAATTGAAATCATCAAGAAGTATTATCTTATAATTGTGTTAAAATGCTGTTTCAAAAAGTTCACTTTGATAGTCATGGCACTTCTAGACAGGAGCAATTTAAAGTGTTTAGAAAAAGCAAAAAAAAAAATAATCATTGCTACCTTGCAGTGTTGGTTAATGAGGTGGACTGTTGTGTTTTTCAGGCAAACTCTTGGATGCTACAGGGAAGTACATGTTTGTTTTCATTATTGCTGGAATTGAAGTTACCACCTCTGCACTCGTATTGGCCTTGGGAAATTTCTTCTGCATTAAGAAAAAAACAGAAGAACCACAGACAAAAGAAGAAGCAGCAGAACGAGAGGAATTAAACAAATCTGAAGACAAAGCTCCTGAAGATGCCAAGGTGGACTCCATCGAAGTGGAGCAGTTTCTGAAAGACGAGCCTGAAAAAAACGGCGAAGTTGTAACTAACCCAGAAACTTGTGTGTGAGCGTGGGAGGAACCCAACCAAGTGTTTAGAAAAGAAAGATTTTCAACACTATTTATTTTAGAAATAGAACTAGTTTAGGGCTGGGCCATCTGATTTATTAACTGGAAGCCAGTCAGCTCATCAGGTCTCTCTGGAAGCTGATTAGCTCGGCTACCTTTTATGGGGAAAATTTAGCTTTATCGGTAAAAGGTGGAACATTGTGGTTTTACTTTTTATGTAAACTAAAAAGCTTTTATAAACACAAAGTGTTGCTATGCATCACCAGAAACCGCTCACCTGAAGAGATATAGGAAGAATATATTTTAAGAGAAGTGGAATTCTATGTATGCTTTTAGGCAATATTGGTGAAATCGCTGTGTCATGTGGCTAAATATAATTTCCCTTTCTGTGTTCTTTGTGAAGGGGAAAGAGTTTGAGATGGAGAAAAATCTCAGGAACTTAAAGGTCTCCATTAGGGTTTTGAACTTACTTTTTTTAGATTTTTAGATTAACTGGCTCAGCCCTAATTTAATTTTGATAATGTCTGCTACTCTATGTAAATGCATTTCTGTGTTTTGTCTGAACCTGTAATCTTTGTAATTATCATCTAGAGATACTGTATGTGGGATGGCACATTACAGATACTGTCCTCAGCAGGTCACACAAGTGGGATTCTGAAGTAGTACTAAAGAAAAAACAAGCAGAATCAATCCTGATAGACTGTAAGCAAAGGTCACCTGCTTACACACATGGATTTCAGTGCAGTTCCCTGCACCACTCAAAACTACTGCAAGTACCACAGAGAAGATTTTAGGTTTAGTAGAAACTTCTGCGTGTCCATTCTGTATATAAAAGAAACAGCTTCAACTTTCCAGATGACTTACAGAGTGGGTAGGCTTAGGGAAGGGACTGGACTATTTTGTAACATTTTAGCCAAGTTTAAAATGCAATGTTAGCAAACATAGGAAGGTCTCAACATGCTTATTTTATTTATTTGATTTTTTTATTCCTCATTTATCCCATTTCCCTGTCCTTTTGCTTAATCTGTGAATGTCCAAGGAGCCATTCTTGCTGTCTGAGGAAACATCATAGAACTGTTGGTCATATTTACCACAGTAATGCTTAAGGACAATCAAGAATGGGCTTGGCTCTGCTACTCATTGCCCAAACAGAATGAGGAGTCTCCTAGCCAGTGCTGTAATCTTCTCTGACATTGGTATGGGGAAAGGAGAAGAAACAGAAACACATCAGACAAGGCAGTGAGAGCACATTTGAAGAAATGCAGGAAGGGAAAAGATTCACTGTGAGGACACTGAATAGAAAAGGAAGGTAAATCATGCTCTATAGCTTTTTCTTCACCCAAACACATCCAAGAAATGTGATCTGTACAAAATCATGCAACCACCCACTTCAAAGTTACTGCAACCCACCTTTCAGCTATGCTTACAAAAAGCTCTCCAGGCTTTGTGACTGCAGTAACAGTCTTCAAAACAGACTAATTGTAACATTCCATTTTCCCGTCGGTAGCAAACCAATATTGGCTTTTATGTGCCAAAATTGTTCTGCTCAATAACTGAAAACTAAAAGACCTTGATCCCTTCCAACCCTGTGCCCCTCTGAAAAAATAACATCATTAGTTATTTAACACTCACCTATTTTAACAGAAACACGCGGCGAAGCCAACAAAGTGCCAAAACCATGAATCATTCCCTAATGGAACTATCTCAGATACCAGCTTCCATCCTGGTACTTTCTTCAAAATGGTTTTGCATTGTTAGGACAACCTTGCACGGAAATAAAAGAGCTAGGATCACAACGAGGGTTTTTTTTGAGTGATTTTAAAAAGAAATGGATGCTACACTGAATAAACTCTTTATTTTTATATTGCATCTAGTGCATTACTTTAAAACCTTTTATTAATGGAAGCAGCAGGAATCGTGCCGGCATGTCCTAGTTCAAAGAACTTAAGTCACCAAACTTAGCTCCAGTTTGCTAAAGACTAAATCAGTACTTGGAACAAAACACTGCTAGCTTCAGAAGGCCATTTGAAAGGGCAAGATGAAAATGGATTCCACAGATCAATTTATATCCCTGGAGGATGCTTCAGATGGTACATGAATGCTTGATATCGCTTTCAACTTGGAGTTCCCTGTTGTCTTTCAAAAAGCAAACCCTAGAAACCTTCCCAAAGGTGAATTCAGACTCTCAAATAGGCTTTTTCATTTTACTGTGAGTTTCAATCACCAGATTTCTTTGCTAGATAATGCAACACTGTTGTCACAGAACTAAATGGCTATTTCTTTGACCTCAGATTTTGGCAGTCTTAAGTTTCCGTACATTCTGTACATTGTCTAGACTGTAACATCTCAAAAACTTGGGCTTACCACACTGCCTTTCCAGACTATGCTTCATTTTCCATACATAATACCTTTATGGTTAAGGTGAAAACAAGAAATGTTTATGTTACAGTTTTATGTGATTGGGGCAGAAGAGGAAGTTTTTAAGACAAAGGAAACTCATTTCACCAAGACACCATAAATATTTTGTGAAGTAAATCGAGTGTTCCCAGAATGTGCCCTGTTGGCCTATGCAAGTACTTTTCCTTGACTCAAAGATGAACTGCTCTGAGGAGGACTGCCAGTGCTCTCGTGCTATTTTCAGCAGAGATCTTCCAATAGATTGCAGCATTTGTGAGAGCAGGAGATGCTTACAGCATGAGAGGGCAAATCACAGGACTAAATTGTGAGAAACCAGGGTATTTTATTTGCTGAGCAGTTTCACACAAGCTATAAAGTCTTCTACCTTTTCTCATTACAAGCATCAACACAAAACCGAAAAACTCCCAAAGCAGGTCTCTTAGCAACATCAAAACTAGAATGCTTGAGAGTACTTCTGAAGCCATTTAAGCTCTCTTCTTCCATTCTGTCCCATTCAGGAGTGACTCCTAGGCATGTGCTAGCCCTCCAGCCCTCTTTCCACTCAGCTGCCTTTATTTCCTTGGAAAGAGACAGATTATAGTGATAAAGAGTGATCCCTAGCCTGAAAAACTGCAAGTCAGCAGTGTTGGGACATATACTCAACAGCTCCCATGGACATGGCCACACAGGCCCTTACACTGAGCTCCTCTGTTACAGATTTCCCCTCCTAGACCAAGAGTGTGGTTTGTTTGTTTTTTTTTTAAGCAAGCAACAATGTTCCCAGCACTGCCTTACAACACCTGCTAGGAACCAGTACACACAGAAGGGAAGGATGATACTGGAATCCTTTCTCTTGACAAGACTAGCCTGGCTCCTTAATTTAACTCTGCTTACTCTAAATTCAGAAGGAATTGCTTTCAACCCTCTCAAGATATTTTAGTACAGCATTTCCTTAATCTCAACACCACTGAGAGCCCCTTAAGAGCAGTTTGTGAGATGTGCCCTTTACGTATTTTGAGAATGTGCATGGTTGAAGTCACAAAGCATTGATAAAGGAGTCTCAAGCAGAACAATTCCAGACAACATCTATCTGGATGAATCTTTGTTCAGCCCTCACCTGGTCAAAATTTTTGCATTTTTTTCATTGAAAAAAGGGAAGGAAAGGGAAGGGGAGGAAAGACATTGCACAAGTGAATTGCTAAGCATCCCAAAAACAACACTGTAATTTGCTCTGGCATCATACATTATAGAAACAAATTAATTCCTTTAGACACAGAGCTCATGAATCTATTTACAAAGTCTGTGAGGGAAGCAAAGTGCAAAAAAATCCAAGTGCAATACTACAGAATGGGTGAAAGATAGATGATTGCTCTGAAACTCACAAAGGGTCTCTTAGTGTACAGGCTAGCATTTTTACACCTTTGTACATTCTATAAATTGTGTACTATAGGATTTATGGCTAAAATATTTTATGTTTGATCATATATCTTAAGCCCTTCATTTTCTTACGTAAGGAGAGGGTAGGTGTAGAGGCCTGTAACACAGAGAGACTAAAAGGTTGTGTATGTGTGTGCATATATACATATTTATATAGCTATGTACCTAGATATATCAAATATGCAAAATACCCAGTAGATAGAATAGTTTCCCTGTTTACTAGACAATGAGCAAAGCAGAGTTATAACTGTTTTCCTCTTCCTCCTATACAAGGGTAAGTTTGCTTTTTGAAATTTTCTAAATAAAATATCTTGTAGTTATTTGAAGCCTAGAAGAGCTCAGCAGAACTGAAAATCTTAAAGTGATGCAGCTGGTTAATTAACATCACAGTCCCTAGGTTTTATTTTTCTCTAATCCTTAAATCCATCACAGCAAGTCTTCAGCCCTACCTGCTGCCTACAGCAGCTAGATCTGAGACTTGAGATGATGTGAGGGTATGGTGTGAAGGACTGGACAGATAATCCTTTGCAATATTAAATCCCATCCCAACAAATGTGTTGCAAAATGCAAATGCAAAACCAAACCATTCTCCTAACCAAACAATCCAACTTGAAAATGAAAATCCAAAATGCACTCACCTATGCACCTTCGTTATGTCCCAAAGAACACCTTCACTTTGGTAGGCAATCATGAACAGGGCTTTTGAGAGAAGGCAACTCTTAGATGTTACAGTGGTAAGTACTGACTTGTGTCTGTGTGTCTCTGCCACACTTGTCTTCAGGGTGCTGGGAATATACCTAATTTTTGTGCAAGTGAAATGACTTTTTCATTCCTGTTAATGCACTTTAATGTAACCTGTACATTTATACCTAGATTTTTTTTTTTTAATGCTTTTCTAGTAAACTGTTGCAAATGTAGTGAATAAATATTTGGTTGTCAAAAAACCTGTGGGTGTGAGAAAATAAGCTTAGAAAAAGTAACTTTAACACCCAGATTTGGAAATTTGGCCCCATTTGCACATGCTCAAGTAGCTATGCTGAAGCTGAGTGCTTAGAGAGAAGAAAATAAGAGGTGACGCCAAGCTGACGAGGCTGGAATTTAATGTAGGCAAGGGGACTGGTTTTGCTGTGACTCACAGTTTGTTCAGTTCCAAATTGGAAATGAGCTCCTGCTGTAAGTGATTCTGAAGACTATTTTAAAGCTTCAACTAATTTAAAATAATAGCTATTCATTTTGTGGTGCTCCATACAGAAATTACTGTTGTCCTGTGAAGAGTGCTCCAGGTTTTGATTGCAGGTAAAGTTTTATAAACTGCTGTGATGTGTAAAGCCCTAAATATTTTGAGTACTTACCTGCCAGCAAGCTGCTGTTACCATCAGGTGATGCTCTTTAGAACCTGAAAGCTCCTAAGAAAACATAGTTTAAGAACATATTTATAGTGGGGTTTTTGGATCCTGTGGTACCCCAGCTAATGCTGGCTCCTCAAGGGATCTCAAGGCTACACTCAAGTGAAACAAAATTCTCTTCAATGTAGTGAGCCACATTTTGCTATACAGGAGCTACTGAGAAGGTTCATGCCTATCTGTGCCTAATTCTAAGAACCTCTGCTGAAAAACTGCAGAAATCTAAAATCACCTTCAAAAGTGTCTATATATTTACACAGTAAAGATCATAGGTCTAGTTTACATAAACCCCATGTTTGAATAAACATCATTACCTTTTTTATGCTACCTTACTTAAACTGGTAGCACTTAAGGAGTAATCAAATGCTTTGCTACCCAGCTGGCCAGATCAAGCCATATGCTGCTACAGGAATGCTACCAGGTGAACTAAAATGAAAGAATTCATTAGCATGCAGTCAGCACATCCTTGTGACAGAAAACCAAAGAGTTTATCTTTGCCTCTGGTACTCTGAGTCTGGAAGAAAGGAATCATCTGTTTGCTTTGGAGTTGCACAGTTGTTCCCTGCTTCCCTGGACCTTCAGCAGGTCCAGACCTGTTTTAAGGAAGGAGACCTGCCAATATTTGAAGGTAAACAACTTTGACAATAGCAGAGACACTGCCTAGGAGAAGCAATGGTTTTGCAACAGATTATTTTAGCAGCCTTCTCAATGCTTCTGGAACAGAGCTTGGTTTTGTGCCAGTAGTAAAATGTGCATCTACTTCAAAAGTGAGGGCTTGTCAAAGTATCTTGCTAGCGACAGAGATCAGCAGTCCTGTGTTTGTCTGAGGAAGTACAAGAAGTCAAAGGCAGACAGAGAAGAAAGCTACTTACATGCTGCTTGTTCCTTAAATGATTTCAACACCTGCTTCATCACCTCAGCAACGTTCCAGCTGGCAACCTTCCTCAACAGCCCTAGATGAATGCTTTGGAGCAGTAAAAGAAGAGCATAGCTCTCACTCACCTGACTCTATCTACTACCGCTTCAGCAGTTTAAAGCCTTTGACTGGAAAACTCTGAATCCAATGAAGAAGAGTATTTGGATTTTAGTATTTAAACCACTTAAATAGCAAAAGACTTTTTAGCCTTGTCAATAATGTCAGACAAACTTAGACTACAATTTCTTTTAAGTGAGGGTTGGGAAACATTTCTTAAAAGACCCCAAACAGCAAAAATATCTCTGCATGACGTCAAGAGTCTGTGAATACTAGTTTAGCCTTTCCTCAAGGATCATGGGAAAACCCAGCAGCTCTGCACTGCCTTTGTGCTTTTAACACCTGCAGCTCTGGACCAAGCTGTAACTGAATGTTCAGCACGGTTATGATATTGGGACTATACATTTTCTTCCTAGTCCATAATGTACTAAAAGAATTCGTCTTTCGTTTCACATCCCGTCCCATCCCATCCCATCCCAAGCATCCTTGGTTGGTCACAGCAAAGACACAGTAGACTAGGGCTTCATACTTTAGGATGGTATAGAGCATTTCCCCTTTTCCCAGGTTCCTGTTTGTCCATTACACTTGTACTTCTTGACCTAGATGCTACTTATGAATTCTGAGTCAAGAATTTTTCCCCAAATGAAATTAACAAAGAACACTATCTTTAAAAAAAAAAAAAAATCTTTTTGTACATCTTGTCTATACAGATTTAATCTAATTTTCTGTTTTCCTTCTGCCTGCAGCATGCAATGGTTTCATCAAAGGAACCAAAGCATACCAGTCTTAAGATTAAGAAGGGAAAAAGCCTCCAATGGCTGAAAGAAAGCCATGAAGTGTTTTACTCTTGTGCAAATACTTGCTGATGAAGTTAGTAGGATTATGCTGTCGATCAGAGATTCTTACTCTCCTTGTACAAACAACTGAATGATGCAAACAGTCCACAGAATTCAGCCTCACAGTCACTTAAACATATACCTGTATTGCCAATAACTGCCACCTGAATGAAGCAGAGGGAAGTGGACTATTTTTAATAATGATGTACTGCATTCTTTAACAGCAAAACCTTTTTATTATTGTTAGCCTGTCTCACCCAGTGAATTTTAAAAGCTACTTTGCTGTAGGATTAAGTTCATGGTGGATTACACTTCCTTACAACTGGATTAAACCCAGATTTCTGACCAGATGGCTCAGCACTATAAAAAAAAAGGCAGCAGCTTTGTTTGTTTTCACTTAGTGTTTTGCACACAGGAAGGGCTGCTTTTGTAAAGCAAAAGTTAAAGAACAAAATAAACACCATTTTATTTCATCCTTTTACAAAGAGAACATAAATATTCTTTAAATGAACATGTGCTGTCTAGCCAAGAATCTACTCACAAATTTGCAAATTCATTGTAAAGACCCTTGTCAGGAAATTCAATTTCTGTAAGTGTTGCCTTTGACAGGTTTTATGGAGGAGCTGCCACTCAGAGGTCTGGGACTTGAGCAAACAAAGACAGGAAAGAGTTGTGCTTATGATATTTTTCCTCACTGGAGAATGAAGGATGAGATGCCTATGAGTTCTACATGCCTTCCTCCAAGGGGGATTTTGAGTACTTTCAGGAAGTTAACATGGAATATATGGACTCCTTCAGTGTTTTTACTTAATATTTCTCTCAAAACATAAAATTTGTTTTCAGTAGTTTCCAAGGTACTTGTAGCACAGAGAATTCAAGGACTGTAACCACGAAGATTATGTGAACCAGCAGCATAGGTGGCATTTTCCACATAAATGCACATAGCCAGTTCTAAATGAAAACTGAGGCTAAATGAAGTAGTGTTCCCACTTTTAAAGGCCTGCTAATCAGAAACAGGGAGGCTTCCTGAAGGTGCATTTGCCCTCAGTTTATGAATAGACTTTTGAGAATTCCATAGCAAAAGCCAGGATTTTTATTAATAATACAGGGCACTGTGAGCAGAGCTCAGTATTTCTCTTACCTTTACCCTAGTTTCCATAACTGATCAAGCCACACCAGCTCTTCTCTTCCCATGTTTCCTATCAATATAATGTATTACTTGGTAAAAAAGACTTCAGGAAAAGAAGCAACATCCAAACAAAAACATTTACCTTTAGAGAGACAAAAAAACATGTTTTCTGTGAGCAAAGCAATGAATGCCTTCTCTTTCTTCTTTTATACCCTAAGTGTAGCACTGTGACCATGACTCCCAAAATCCTGTAAGTTTTCGTACCACAACATCTTCAAATGTCTGAAGCTGACAATTCTCAGTGCAGGTACAGAAACCCCCTCAAAAACCAACGAAACAAAAAAGAAGAAAGACGTTACACCAAGTAAAGAGCAAGGATTCATTGTAAGTAAGTTACACCAAAGAAGAATAGAAGTTATTATGAATGTATTTACACAATTGTTAAAGTACACAAATACAGTGGTAGTACAAATGAAGTGCTCTGAGATACTGGTTTCCAATACACAGGTTTATATAGACAGTCTAACTATTTTCCGCATGATGGAATTTACCTATTATGAAGGACAAAAACTGCCCACAAGTGAGTACAATTCTAGAAGTCTGCAGTCAACTTTTAAGTATAGTACAGCAATCTAATGTTCCAGATACAGAGAGAATAAAGAGGCTGCCTTTTTAAGTCCCTCTAACAGTACATTATTAACCACAGATATTTACAAGGAAAGCACAGTGAAGTGTAAAACTGTTCAAATGGTAGTGCACATGCCTAAAATACTGAAGTTTATAGTAACTGAGGAAATAATTCTCTTATGCAAACTTATCCATGGACCAAACTTTTAACTTTTCCACTATACTCTCCTCAAACACAGGTTTTCCCCAGTCAGACCCAGAGTACACACAAGCAAGTAGCTAATGTTCTGAAAACATCCAAAGAAGTGTGACTAATACTTAATACGTGGACTTTTGAGAGGGGCAAAAAAGAATTTGTAAACACCGAAACAATAAAAATTACTCTTCATAGAACTATGAAGACCAACAGGCCTTTAAAAACAATCATTGTTGTTTTGTTTTTGTTTTTTTTTAAATCAAGCAGGGAAGAATTTCTTAGAATCTCTACAAGTTCAAACAAAATCTCAATACTTTCATTCCCATTGTGGAACTTCCCATTACTTCAGCCATACCAGTACAAACAGTACTTCTGATACTGTTCCAAGTACTGTGAGGACGGAACACCTTACTTTCATTTCATGACACCTTTTACAATAACAAACAATATAAACAATCTCCCACATTCCATAACCACCAGGTGCTACCAACACCTGCAACAGTTTTTTTGGACAACCTAAGCATATTGAGTCATTCCTGGTTAATGACTCTGGGCATAGACAGGTTGAATAGAGTTCAGCATTAAATATGGTATGCACCTGAATTGGAAAAATTCTCAGCCTTTTGCAGCAAGAATAGGTTTGGGTTATTTGTTTTAAAGCAATTCCTTTTTTGAGTCTTGGCATGAAACAGAAGGCCTGAATCAATTTATTTCTTTTAAAACATGTAGATGCTGAATGAAACGTGCAAGTTCACTGAAGACTCAGTAGCAACGTGTATTTTCCACTTGCAATACTCTCCAAGCTAACCAGCCTCAGAGTGAGAGAAACTAAATGTTACCAATAAAAACCAATGGTTGAAACTATCTATTTACCCAAACTAAGCAGAGAGACAGGACTAGCTTTCAAATTCTAAATCCCTCAAATGCCAGAGTCTTTCAATTTGTCTTTCACATCCTTTACCAAAAAAAAAAAAAAAAAGGTATCTATCATCACCACCTCTACTATACTCAAGACTCTCCTGCAGGGTATTTAGTTTTCTTCTTTTATGAAAAAAAAGAACAAGTATTAAAAGTTCCTTTGTGTTATACAGAAAGTTAAATGTTAAGTGTGAATGAAGACAGCAAACAGCAAAGTAAAATTCTAACAGTTTTAAAAATTTCATGAGAAATCAGTCAGAATGGGACCATACAAATAAATGCACAGTTTAAATAAAGTCAGATGGTTTTGATTCATTTACATGTTCCCTGCCAGACTAATTTGTTTTTTTGTCTTTTTTTTTTTTAAACAAGAAATTTCAAGTCATTTAGTTCAGGTTTGTTTATATTCTACATTTTTAAATCAGACAAAAGCAAGAGTTCTTTACAGAGAATTAAGCCAATAATTTTAGCAAAATGATACAAAAAACTTTCTTAAACCAAGTAAAAGATTTATAGTTACAGTAGAATAATAAAAAGGGGGTAAAGTCTGCCGCCTGTGGAGGGAAAACTGAAATGGCCATCCGATAACAGGCGGTCAACTCTGTAAACCATCTTTCTTTTCCAGCCCTGTTACCACAGGGTTCTCTTAAGGTCATTGGGTTTCTGGCAAAAGCGTCCTGTAATGGCAGCTGCTGGAGTCTGTCCATGTTCCTCCAAGTGCCTTTTAAGTCACATGGAGAACTCCAATTGTAATGTTTCCGCTCTAGTTTAGGGTATTTTTGCTAGTAAAGCCATCGGTAACATAGGAGATCAGCCATGCATTATCTGCCCTCCATGGCAAAATAATTTTCATCGGTGCACAGCAGACTGGAGAACACTGGTAGTTACCCGAGCAGGAATCTACCAAAGCCAAAAAACAAGACAACATCAGCACATATCCTTCCAGTTGACACACATCAGTGGCTCTCAGCGTACTTCTATATCATTCGTTGGCAGAAGTGTGTGAATGTAAAATCCAACCAGCCATACCATGTTTCGCACCCACCTGTAGCTACACGAAGCTCCCTGTATTTTCCTCCTTTATTAGAAGTTAACATGGAAAATTCACCTTGCCAGCCAGAGGGGATGTTTTGAAGAAAAGTAAACAGAGCATAAACATGCACAGAAGAACAAACCAGATGAAAACACCACCGATGTGCAGAAGTAGACGCAATGAAGAATTAAATTTGGGGTGAAAAAAAAAAATCACCCAACCCTCCCCAATAAGAGGGTCAAAATAATTTCATTCTTTTCAATAGCTTTTCATTTTTTTTTAATGGGACACTGTGTTGAAAGACACTTGATTAATTTCCACAGCTTGACCAATTTTCAGTAGCAGTGTTACAATATTTCAGTAACACTTCCACTGTGAAATGAGAAACAACCACACATCACTGCAATTACAGAAGCCAGAAATGTCCAAGTAGCTGAATCAGTGCTCGGTATTAATTTCAGTTGTAAAAAGCTATAAATAGTGAGGCATACAGTAAAGGCCAACCAATGCAGACACAACCCTCAGCAGACCAGAATCTGCATGTCTCCCACACACAAGGTTTCCAATGCAAAGCTCTAGGTTTCCCCTTAAATTATTTTTATTTTTTTGGTATTAAGGTCTGATAATTGGACTTTAAAAGTGTTAAGCTGCCATTTACAGTTGGATCTTTTTAATGTTACAAACTGTTTATGAAGCAGCTTATGCACAGTCAGCCAAGCACACAAAGCAGGAAGAGGAACAGCAGAATTCTTCACCGACTAGAGATACAGGATTAGTGCAAGCTTAGGCTTCATAGAGAAAGTGAGGCAGCAGACGGAGTTATATGACAGAATTTATTAAGGAACAGAAAAATCTCACAGCCTTTATTTAATAAGAAGCAAAGCAAAGAAGCTCCTGAAATACTTAAGAAAGCATCTTTCAGCCATCAAGGTTCAGATTCCAACTGAAACTTGTTTTTTCCCTAATGAAACTTGTTGCCAGAAGCAGAACAGACTAAAAAGCCAAAAGCTGCACACAGAAAAGGCAGAAACTTCTACTGCACTGGACAGTGGAAAGGAGCTCTAAATACCCAAATCCAAGTCTTTCTACCTCCAAGAAGCTCATGTTCAAACTATTCTCATTAGTATATGAATATTTGTTATATATAGAACTGAACAGATCTGAGTATTTTTAAACTGACAGCTTGTAAGGAATGGAGAAGAATATAAACCAGTGAAAAATGGGTAAGGCTGTAGTAGAATGTTCCATTCACAACAAGACAGAGCCCCGTTTGAGTAACACAGTCAATTGAGCCTTCAAATGAGTATTTTGGATTTATGAATCTGGAGCAGATCTGTTTTTGAATGGATGACACACTGCTGCATGAATACCTCTGGAAAGATATGTAATTCTCACACAGCTAAAATTTAGAGCTGGTTATTTTATTTTATTATTGATGCTTGGATGATTTTAGGGGCTTTTTAAGTCACTGTTTTTGTCAATTGTGCTTAAGAGTTCAAGTGGAACAGCAGTCATAATTCAACTTTTGGAAGGACATTTAAGTTAGATACAAGCCAGTGCTCCATCAAGCATTTGACCTGAAAGCACAGGTGCAACTATGAGATAATGTGAGGAGAAGCAGCAAAGCTGGATGTTTCCAAAGATTTTTTTCCCCACCCCAGCCAAAGTTTCGGTGTCTAATGAGAAGCACTCACCCAGTGCTGCCTTCCAACGAAAGGAGACGAGCAGCTACTTGCCATGGTGTTCGAAAGGAATGCTATTCTGAGGTAGGGGAAAAGACAGCAATTTGTAACAGTTCCACTGCCCCAGTATATAAAGATGTCTAACAAATATCCAACCTAAAGTTGCAGCAGCAAATGTTATTTTTTTGAGGAGCTCCGATTTCAGACTTCTATAAGGTAATCCTATCATATTAAGAGATATGACAAAGGAATAAATTGTTATTCCTCAAAGAAAGCTGACATGGTCAGAAGACCAACACAGAGAATGATGCCTATTAAGATGGACATATGGAGAAAGATTTGCTTGTGAGGGGATGAAAAATGCAGAGGCATTGGAAGTATATTGCTTTTTCCCCAGAGAAGCAGCACAACACTTCAGTTGTTCAATGCTGGTGTTGGCTACAGTCTTCTAAAAACCCCTCCTGTCAAAGAGACTTAATCATGTACTTCTTTGTGCAGCATTTCAATCTTTTCTTCCAACTATGGAGAGAATCCCTCTAGTACCAGTAGATACTATGCACAGCTTTGACTCTTGTGTGCTGAACAAGCTACATTAAGGAAAAAAAAATCAAACAACTTACTGTATACCGTAAGCAGTCAGAACGAAACCTTCTGTGAAAGGAAATGAAGACTACTCACCCATAACTAGACTCCTGAGATGATCACTGCTTTCAGGATGCAGTCTGTGCAATGAGGACCAACAGAACTGATTCAAAGCAGTGCTTACTGGAATACTTATGACCTTTGCTATTTCCTTTATTGCGTTACTTAACATGTAAAGACTACGTAGTATAGACTTAGCGAACAATTCACTCGTGGAACCTAGGAGAAGGACCTTTTACCAGCTAGCATGATTTTCTGTCCTGCATAGATCACAAATCTTCATTGCACAGAGACCTGCAATTTAGGCTTGCTTCAGACCTGAACACGCCACTTAGACATCAATCCAGTTCTGATGCAAAGGCAAAGGGGACAGATGATTTCCTTCTTTTAGAAGCTGCTTCAGTGGCTAACTGCCTTCACTTAGACCACTGTTTCACTTTTCTTTACATGTCAGTGGTTTTCATTCTAAGCAAGAGGTTCTTAATGTATGTTTCCTAAATGACTTCCCGTTAAAATGATTGTCGCTAAAATACTACATCAACTAACTAAAGATGATCTCTTTCAGACAAACTGAAAGACACTGATTTGAAAGTCTTGCATCCCACAATCTGTTTTCCCAAGGTCAACTTTTATGGCTCTTCTTCGTGCAACACTTTTCCAACAATTTAAGAAACTGAAGACTGAACTAAGCATAACATTCCAGCATCTGTCTCAATCATGACATGAAAGAACCCTTCAATTTCTGTTCATTACTATGTCATGTAGGGATTCAAGGATGAAATTTCATTATGACATTGCACTAACCTCTCCAACATTATACTCAAAGCCTCCTTGGCCATTGCTCAGTACAGATACAGCTCCTCAAATAAGGCAATGGACTCCATTCCTTCATCCTAATCAGGTTTTGGAGTACTGCAGCAATACACATTTTAGTTGCATAGGCTTCTACCTGTCTGCTCAGCTCTCACTAATATTTATCACTGTCAAACACTCACAACTTTAGCTGTTGCATTCATGTCCATAAAATAAAGTACTGGATAATGTGTGCCATAGAATATAGGTGATCTCATTAGAAACATGGAAGTTTCACAAACAGTTTTGTAGACAGTTTGCTACTCCAATAAACATTTGTTACTTAGTAGTACCAAGTGATAGTCTTTCTATTAGTTCAGGTACCATGTGGACAATGCCTTGGAGGTGAGGAATATACATAACATATACAGCTATCTTTACCATGTTTGTGTGAGTGTTAAACTTCTCTGAGAAGATCCATTTTCCAGAATAGAACTTTGGTTCTCATTATCTACATTCCCAGCTTTGGTTTTGATTTTCAATCTGAACTGATCAGAACACATTCCAGAAAAAAGAAAGGTAAAAATGTGGATTCATTTTTAAGAACTCTACTTAGAGGCAAGTAGCTTTCACTACTTGAGTAACCTCTGTACATTTCCAGTGCCCAGAGTTTTTAAACTAGCAGTAACACTTCCTCTACATAATGGAGAGGTTGGGATTACAGATGCAGCATTGCCTTATCAAATCAAGGCATTCAAAACCAAGACTAATCTATCAAGTTATAAAGAACAACTCTAACAAGTGTAATTCTTAACATAGGACATCTGTAGATCTGTACAGCAAACTTTAAAAGCTGATTTTCACCAGGAATATGATTTAAGCACTTCCTGAAAACGGAACAGAAGTAGCGTGTTTGCTTGAGGCTTACAAAGGAAATGACCATGCTTGGAATGGGCGTGGACAAACAGCTACTGTTCTTTACTGTTTTCCTGGTATGAAGGGATATGGATGATTTTCTGTATTCTTACACTTAGACAATCAAAATTCTCCTTCATAACCTTGGATACTTCAGGTTTTCCTGATTAAAAATTAGGTGTAAAGATAATGGGAACCCTATGGCTTTAACTGCTAACCTGGTTAACATTTAATGATAAACTTTGATTATGTAAGAACTATTAAGAGTGTAGGCTATGCAAATCTGCAACTTGAGCCACCTTGCCTGATACAGAGTAAGCAAGAACTGGGAAAAGGAAAAGTTAATTTTCTCTAACAATCTCAAGGGGAAGTGTTATAAGGTAACACTTAAGTAAATCTCTCTTGCCCTTCAAATCTGAGAGGCCCCATGGGAAGCTGCTTAAATTATACTACAGTTGCATGCTGTTGTTCAGTCACTTGAGTGGAGAACAACAGTGGTTCAATGCCTTAACAAGAACTAAATGAGGACAACAGATGAGTGATTAATTCTATCAAACTCAGAGAAGATTTTGACTAGGCTGCCATTGGGATTGTAAAGAAGTGAACAGTATGATTCCATATTTGGAGGAGAGTGCTAAAAAGGGCACATATGGAAGTGTGCCATTAAGCCAGTCTGTACTGTTGTCCTGCGCCACAAATGATATATCTGGATATTCAGAGACTACTCAAACTACAATCCTACACAATCTCAGAGTATTCCCATTTTAAAAGTTAGGCAGAACCAAAACGTATCTGCAAATCTACCTGGATTACTTGTACCTTATAATGTTTAGAAAAGTGTCATGTGCACACTGAGCTATGTAGCAGCAATACAGCAAAAAAAATAAACCCACAACCTCTTCAACATAGTCAAGTAACATCACTACACTTTCTTCTGTTACTCCCATTCAGTATTTATTTGACTAGTAACAGAGACAAAGCATCTGATTTGCTCAGGATGCCAAAGACAAACCCTGGGCACACCCACTGTACCAGGAAACCGTCTTGACATTCAAATAAATGTCATGGGGGAATTCTGTGTCGCAGCCTCACAGAACAGCCAAGGTCAGAGGGGACTCCTGGAGACCATTTAGTCCAATCCCACTACCCAGCTAGAGCAGGCTGCTCAGGAAAACATCCAATTGGGTTCCACGTAATTCATGAGACTTCACAACCTCTTGGGGCAACTGTTCCAGTCCTTGCTCATGTTCACAGTATAAGAGTTTGTTTCTGTGTCTAAATGGAATTTCTTGTATTTCAGTTTGTGCACATTGTCCACGCACTGGATATCACTGAGAAGGGTCTGGCTGCCTCTTCTTTACACCCTTCTATCAGGTATTTATGCATATTTACAAGATATATGCAAATCTATCCTCTGTTCCCTCACCGTTCACAAACTTCAGCTGTAAAATATTTCAACAGGAGAATTTCTGGTGGTGAGAACTGTAGTTGGATAAATAAGCTGGCAAAAAATGCCACCAAAGCCAACACAGAAAACCTCATCTGCCTCCTCTTCTCATCCAGTCATTTCTGCTCCTGAACTGTTCATCCCTTGTGCCAGCACAAACATCTGTGCAGCTGCACAGTGGAAGAATTAATTCAGCTGAAAAGCAACCCCCCCAAAAAAATCCCACTTCATTTTTGTTACAGCAGAATTGTTTCTCCAATCCAGTTCACCCACAGACTTCATTAGAGATAACCACCTGGCTTCCATCTAAAAGAGCTTTCCCTCTAGCAATAAGACTTTATATAAGAACAAGTGCTGTCCAAAAGAATTAATTCTGCCAATTAAATGATGAAGCCAAAAGGAATTAATTTTTATCGGTATGCTCCGTCAACAAGGAATAAAATGAGTCCACAGCAAAAATGATGCAGTTAGAGCTCCAGCACGGCGTCGAGGCGTGATGGAATACCCCGAAGGCGACTGCACCAGTCCTCATAACAAAGTGCTCTCCCAGTAATGCTGCAGCATGCCTACAGCACAGGTGGTTCCCCATTCTGAGGTAAGACTGAAGGGAAGCTGAACAAAGCCAGGCCACACACTACTTAGGACAGGTCTGTGTGAATACCCTGAAAAAAGGAATGTTTCAGCTATACCATAAAGAGTTTAAAATATATTTAAACATTTTTGTCAGTCTTAAAAAAAGAAGCATTCCTAAAATCTCCCTGACAAATCACCATGACCAATAAGGATGATTTCAGTGCTGACTATAGCTATGAATCACTCTACCATTCATCCCCCTGCCATCCTCTTCAAATGAGCCTTCTGTGACCTATTCATCATCCAGCTATGTGGCTTCTTATCTGCTCTGCAGTGCTGCACTACAGCATTTTTGCACTTTTGCACTTTCCTGTTCTTCACCAACTAGTTCAGCTCTATTCTGCATTAGTTTGCTTTGTTCATTTGGAAATGTAACTCACAACTGCCTCTGACTTACTCTGTTTCCTCACTGATTAGAGAGACAAGACAATTCAGTGAGTAAAAAGGAGCTAAATATTATCACTGTAAGTAAAAATGCTGTGTCTCTAGGACTGCACATTATCTCCTACACCAATTACTCTGTATCACTGAGCAGTTTATGCTTATTGCTGCCAAGGTAAAAAACAAGTAACTTTTTTCTTTATAGTAGCCTACAGCCACATCACAAACATTCAGTTAAAATGCCAACATCATCTGCAAAATCAGTACAAAATCACATCAATTAGCTGGCATGTTCTGGCAAATTAACTTCATCAGGTCACTCTCACTCTTCCATCACACAGAAATCTCTTTTACCTGCGAAGTTGACATGCGAGAGGTATCCTGTCGGCCTGTTAAGTCAGACGACGAGATATTGACTGGGGCACCACGATGCAATCTCATACTCACTTTCCTTTCTCGTTCCATACCAGATACTGGCCGAGGAGAGGTGTTGGCTGTGAGGAAAACATGTATCAGAGTCTCATCACGAGAAATGGCATCATAATATCCTTTCTGGAAAAATTACACTTTCAATGTCTACATCTAGAACTTCTAGAGAGTCAAACAAGAGAAATCAAGGCCTTTGTTTTACATTCACAGAAATTTAAGCAGCTACTGGCAAGTAATGTGTATAGAATTAACTTCAATCTACTGAAAAGCAAGGAGAGGGAAAGGTAAACAAACCCTGACCAGAAACAAATATCACTCAGGTATGTTAATCCTAATTTTGAATTTCCAGCGACTAGGAAGAAACTTCAAATTAAGAGTAGTCTACGAGATGCATCTTGCCAGGTTATTTGCTTACTTACCAGCATGTGAAGTTGGGGTAAGAGGAGTAGAAGGAGCTACATCTTGTGTTCCTCTCAGCCTGCCAGAAGCAGTGGAGGGTAACCCACGCACAGCTGGATTCCGTGTGTGTCTCAATCTTTCCTCTCGTTCTCGCCTTTCACGTTCAGCATCTTCAGCCGCTCTGCTTGCACCCTACGGGTCAAGACTAGTGAACAACTTGGGGCATTATTGAGCTTACTACTACACTTGGATAAAAATACTGAAAATAAAGAACTGGACAACCTGTGAACTGGGCTTTGCTAATATTCTGGTCCAATTTCTTGAGAACTGCCATAAATTCTCTTCATAAACTGCTGTGGTAGACTTCAAAATGCTGATGTACACAAACATTGTTATGGCAGTTGTCATTCAACCTCCACCTCATGGCTCCTCTATCTCCTGCCTTTCCTCATTCCCTGCTGTGTTTTTGGGTTTTTTTCCTAGACATAGAGCTTCCAGAAGGGAAAAGGCAAGACAATCTAACGGTACCTGACACAATCTAACACTATGTTAACATACTCAAAATTTACAATGTAGTAAAAATAACATCATCACCAAAAAAATTCCACTAGTTTTAGAAGGCTATGTCAGCTACTCACAAATTTCAGCATGTTCCAGTCAAACACATAGTCGTAGGAGAACCCTTGCCGGTGGAAGAGGTTTCTGAATAACTGCCTTAGATAAGAGTAGTCTGGTTTGTCATCAAAACGCAAAGAACGGCAGAAATTCAAGTATGTGGCAAATTCAGCTGCAATGAAAGAAATGCAGGTTTTTTCCTTCAGTTTCACATCTGCTTTTTATATTTCTGAATCAAAAAACCCCCACCAAATTCAATCACCTCAAACCCAACAAACACAAAATCTCCTCAACATAGAAGAAGGAAGAGCTAATATTAGAAATCTACTGAAGCCAACGCTACAGCCCCTCTATGAAATCAACTCTGAAAATTAAACTACCACAGAGGAGGCAAAGATCTCATTTGTCAACAGCAGAGAGGGCCCAATTTTAGAGTTCTTCAACCAACAGTAGGAGGTAGGGGAAGGACAGGTTTAAAACTAGCTGAGCAAAGAGATACTTTGTCTCTGGTCTTTCTTTGCTTTCAACGTATCTAAATGCAATCTTCTGCAGGATACAGAATAGCATCTCTTTGTTTTTAAGTCACATAAAGATTCATGTCTGTTACCTCACAAAAGACACAAGAACTAGGGGATCCATAGAAATTTCCCATGTAAGACATGCCACAGTTTTATATTTGCAATAGTCTGAACATCTTTCTTATATGGCACACAAAATACAGCAAAAATAAAAAATAATATTGTTGTGAATTCAATACATCAAAGATAACAGCAGTATCAAAATACCAGCTTTAGAGCTCAAGTCCTTCTGGCTGAAATTATATATCAATCATTTATATTAAGGAAAAAGTTCTAACAAACAGCACAAGAAAACTTGATTGGTTTTCTCTGTCTATTAACCTCAGAGAAAAAATACAGTAAATGTGAAGGCACAGTTATGAAGTGACAGTTGAAACAAATCAAAGGCATTAAGTTTTCACACAACCCCAACAAAAACTTAGTTCTCCTAAGTGTACCTAGCTGCTGATGCCAGGAGAGCTTCTGATGGCAGCTAACGTTTACAAATTTAAAGTCTCTAAAACTTCAAGTGTCATTTCACAGGGCTCAAACGTGCCAAGTTATTGCTGTGGTGTATACACCAAATTGAGAAACAAAACTTTGAGGCATGAAGCTAGGATACAGAAAGGCTTCTTGTGCCTCTCACAGATGCTAACCATCAAGAGGCCAAACCAGATGAACCTGAAGTGACAATTCTCAGGTGAAACAAGTGCAGTAGGTAAGAGGTGCATATGACAAGAAGTTTGGTTTCATCCAAGAAACAGTACCCCCAGCTATAGAGAAATGGGCAGTTTCTCAAAAAGCTGTTTGTCTGTCAGTTATCCAGCCATGCAGACACATGCACACACAATACAGTGCAAACTGGACACACCAAGCTACCCTTTGTTTGCTAATAGTTAAGAAAGGGATAAGTACAAATGGTCTGTGAAGACAAAGATCCCAGTCTTGAAGCGCAGTATCTTTATCACAGATGTGCCCACTCACAGGGGAGATGGGTTAAGCAAAAAACACAAGAGAGAGAAGTCAAAAAGCTTGGTAGAATTCACTGTAAAGAAACAAAGAAACACCACTAAAACATGAACATGTAGGCCTAGTGCCACAGCAGAGTAACTTACAAGGATATCCTTTACACAAAACCTCAATGGGTGTAGACATTTTCTTTTCACTGATACGTTCATATTTCTGCCTCTTTGTTGCTGCTTTCAGTCCCTGCCAGGGGAGGGAGCCCAGGTTAAAATACATCAGTACATAGCCCAAGGACTCCAAGTCATCTCTGCGAGATTGCTCTACAACAGCATAAAAAAGTGGACTCATTAGGTTTCATTTTCTACTGGAAAAACAAAAGACTGTGCATCAAGACTGTCATAAAAACCAAGAGATAGCTGTTATTGCACCCATGACAAACTCATTCAGTACAACCAAACATCTACTACCTTTGCAGCTACTAAAATTTGGGCTAATTCATACAAACTGACCAAACCCCACCCAATCAAGAGACAGGAGGCCAAGCATGCTGCACTGTTAGTGCCAGGAATAAGGAGCATTTTCTATGCCTCCACAAAGCAAGATCTACTTGCACTTAATTTATGTGCATTGACACTTTTAGAGTTTGCACTTGGTTGCTTTCTCCAACTCACCAATTCCAAGATGAGTGTTGATGGATGCGTAACGAGCAGTTCCTGTTAAGTTCTTATTTTCACGATATGGAATATGTTGGTGAGTTCGAGCATCTCGATACTTCTTTGCTAACCCAAAGTCTATGATGTACACAAGATTGCCTTTCTTCCCCAGGCCCATTAAGAAGTTATCTGGCTTCACGTCTCGGTGGATGAAGTTCTTTGAGTGAATATATTCAATTCGACTAATCTAAAGACAGAGAACAAAATAAATCATTGTGAGAGACCAGGCCCTTTTTCAATTATAGAAACACTAGCAACACCGTCTTCATGATAGAAGTAGTAAAGAATCTTCTAATGTTGGGCATGTAATGCCAAAAATGTAATGTTGGGCATCTTTTAATGTAAGGGCATTAAAGAGAACACAATTTAGAAGACAATAGATAACCTTCTCTCCAGCACTTTCCCTGTGTCTGTTTTAGATTTGCTTCCAAAAACTTTCCTGGGGGAATTTCTTTTCTGTTTGAGCAGTGCAACTCCAGTTTAAAAAAAAAAAAAAAATCCAATAAAGACTTTGTAACCTCTTCTGATGGGACACTTTATATTTAGAGAAATAAAACTGATTTTGAGTCTTTTCTCTAATGATACTGCCTATCCACCTCAAAAGTACAGAAACAAAACTAAGCTGGTTATGACCCCTGCAGAAATGTTAATATTCAAACATACTGCACTATCCAGATCAACAAAGCAGTTTCCTACCATTTGGTCAGCAAGTAATAGGACTGTCTTAAGACTAAATTTCCTTGAGCAAAAGTTGAAGAGGTCTTCGAGACTCGGTCCCAACAGCTCCATCACCATTACATTGTAGTCCCCTTCTGCTCCACACCACTTAATTGTGGGAATACCCACTAGGGAAAAAAAAAAAAAAAAAAAAAGGGTGTATTCAGTATAACAAGTTGATTTATACAGCTCATACACACAAACTTTCCAGGCTCTTAAGATGAATTCTAAGAGGGTCATTGCTGTGGACGTTTGTATTCACAGTGAGTTAACTTTACAGAGTTTGGAATTGAAATGGTATCATCCACTATTTTAAACTCTTATCTTTACTTTTTCCTGAATTCCCTTCACAGATAAATCTTTATTGGAACAAAAACTTAACATCTTCTACCTCCTCCTGCAGCATCCATCCTCAGAAAGAAATGACCATCGTGACCTTATAAGCCCATAAGGCCCATTTTACTCTGTTCAGGTTACACAATCCCAAGCAGCCCTGGGAGATCTTATGGCTATCACGAAGTTTGGTAGCCATGGATTTCGAACTGCTACTCTAGCTTGCAGAAGAGCTGAGGTACTGCTCATCACCCACCCTGCCACGTTTCCACCTTCTTCTTAAATGTAAAAATAGATCTTAACCAATAAATACTTCCAAGGTAGCAGCTACATCAAATATAAAACCAGTTACATGTCTGAAGAAAAAAAATAATTTTGCTTGCCTCCACCCTGCATCATTTTGTAGATTTTACTCTCGATGTGGAGCTGAGGATGTTTGGTTTTCACACATTCCAACTTAATTGCAACCTCCTCTCCAGCAGCAATATCAGTTCCTAAAACCAGAAGAGTTAAAAACAGTCAAAATATTTTTTAAGACACACTTCCTTTGTCAAGACTAAAACAAAACATATGTTAACAAACTATTTCTCAATTATAAACATCCAGATATTTGAAGTACTTTCAGTCACAACTACAAATTCTTCTGAAGTCTTACAGAATCTCTTCAGCAATCAGTTCAAGAGATGACTGTTACACTGTAGCACCTGAACTCAAACCTGCTGCTATCCCATTAAAAAAACAAAACGAAGACATGTTCTGAGAGATGTCTTTCCACTCTGCTTGTAGTGGCAAGTGTGGCATGTATGCTGGCCAACCTAAGAAATACTAGGAATTCAGATCATCTCTTATGCCTTGGAAACAAAGGCTACAACTTCCTTAAATCTCCAGATAAATTCTGACACCTTATGATTTTATCCAGTTGGGAGGCAGATTACTTAGAATCAAGAACGAGTCTTCTGCAATTCTTGTGTTGGGAATCAAGTGATGAAAAAACTGGCTTATTTGTTCACTTCCAAAGTTTAGAGGTATGTAGGGGAAACCTGTCATTCTTAAAAAGAAACACTGAGTCAAGAAAATGCATACTCTCACAGACAAGCAGCTTGGGAACTATAGGAGGACAGGAATAGGCAACAGGAGATGTGTGACAGTTTTCAGACATCACCAAGTGTCCCTACTTTCAGAGTTTGGCCTTTTCTGCATTGCCTCATGAGTTAGGATCACATGAAGTACAACACCTGCTGTTCTGATCCTTACTCTTAAAAGCTTAACTTGAGGTTTGTTAGTATTTGTTTAGAAAGAAACTGTAAATACTCATTTTGTACTCACCTTCTCCATAATGTTCAGGATTTTATAGACTTCTACCATACCTCACTTTCCCTTACCTCTTTAAAGGCCAAAAAACTTTTGTTGTGCTTTGTATAGAATTTTTAATTACTCCTAATTATTCCATATTTTACTTAACTGTACTTTTCCAGCTCTATTTGAGTCACACAAAGCAATTAAGACAGAGATGCCCAACTATAGGGGTTTTTTTTCTGCTTATCTATTTTTTTCCCATATGCTTTTTTTGGACCATTATAAAGCATTGAATTAATATATTGACCTAACTAGTTTAACTGTAAAATCTTTTGCCTGAGATCAAAGAGTGACTTCATAACTTTCTAGCTTTTTGTCCATAAAGGCAGGCTAACCAAGGCTAACAAAGACAAGCTGAGAGCCCACACCTCAAAAGGGGCATGACTCTTCATCAAGGAGCTGATGGTGTGTGTGTAATTATCTGTGAGTTCACACAAGACTGTTTTCTATTTTTCAGGTTAATAAAATGTCCTCTTGTTTGCATGCACACACAAATGTTCACGTGGTGGTGTTGGTACAGTCAGTTGCTCCGAGTGAACACCAGGGTCAACACTCGTAACACACCTTAAGAAAACAAACCATCTGAAGTTCACTCTAGATACAACAGACACAACTCAAGGTGAAAAACTGGAAGACACAAATTAAAATGAAGTTGTACATCTCTGTGTCTCATAAGATTCCTTTGGAACTGACACAACAGGGGGCAAAATCCCCAACTGCTGATTTGGTCACAGCACAGCAGCAACAACTGGACATTCCTCAATCTGCGATCTGAAGTTTTCACATTTCATGAATTTACTATTTTGGTGGACTTGAAATAAGTTATGGAGACACTGGTCCCAGAAATGCGAAAGAACAGAAAGACAATCCAAGGAGGAAGGCATTCTCTTCTGATCTGATCCTGACCTCCCCACTCCAAACAAATAAAAATCTTGATTTTGAACCATAGAACTCTGTCCCTTTCTTACTTATCTCTACATTCACTACCTGCTTTCCACAATCTCACAGTAGCCGAGATCATGGAAAGTGTAGCTCAGAGACAATACTATCTGATGAAGTGCTTTGGGGTTTTCATTGGTTTGTTGTTTAAAACATGCCCATGCAAAGCAGGCACAAATTGCTGTCTGATTATACTGAAAGACACAACTCTGCTCGATTAGGGCAAAATCTGCATGGCAGGATCAAGATCTGTATGGTCAGATCACTTGACAGACCATGGTCTTGACCTAGTAAATTTAATCTCTTAGGACAGTTGCCCTTCCCAAGAAGTCTTTACCACCTACAATAGTCAAGATCCTTAGTCTGAACTTTGCTTCTGTATAAACTCTCTTCTTCAAGACAAGAGATTTTGTATTAAAATGATAAAATAAGGATATCCAAGTCCAGTAAAACTGGTGAGAGGGAACAAAAAGACAGATACCCTTCTAAGCAATACAGTTCTTGTCCCCAAGTAGGGACTTCTGTCCTCAAGGAAGTCTTGGGACAAATCTGCTTATATAATTTTACAACAACCAAAACCTCCCTTTAAGGAAAGGTTAGTAATAATTGAGAAGTAGCAAGGAGCAGTATCGTGAGAAGAATGAGTAATTGCAAAGTAGTTAAAAGTAGTATATGAGAAGTCACAATTTTTAAGTGAAAAATAAGGCCCGGAGTTGTCTAAATATTTCTCAACTGTGAAAATCCAGTTTTACTGGAACTGTAAAATCTTCTACTGTAAGGAAACCCTTGGAAATTATTTTAATTAGTTTACCACCTAAAGCTCATTCTTAAGAAAAATATATACATGACACAGAAATAAAAAGAGAGAGACCGCGATGCCTTCATGACTCACATCTATGTGACCTCATGGACTGAGCAACAAAACAAATGTTTACTCCGACACCACCCCATCCCTTGCCCTTGGTCCATCTTTTATACTATTTACAGTATCCTGGACTTAATTTCTTTCATATCTTCCTCTGGAGAGTAACTTGAAAAAAAAACCCCTACAGTAAATTTCTAAACCTTGTGTTCCTCAAGTTGAGCCCACTCCTTTATTTACCACAGTGTCTTAAGTTTCAAAATCCTGTCCCACAGATCTTGCCATTCTAAGCAAGTAAAGCTGGAGTCATTCCAAATTCCAGAAGACATGTTTTGAGGTATGAGGGAGACAAGAATATGAAAGAACTAGGGTAACAGCAAGAGTTGTTTTCTCTATATTCCAAAAAGGCAGAAAGGCAGGCAGAAAGGCAGGCAGAAAGGCAGGCAGAAAGGCAGGCAGAAAGGCAGGCAGAAAGGCAGGCAGAAAGGCAGGCAGAAAGGCAGGCAGAAAGGCAGGCAGAAAGGCAGGCAGAAAGGCAGGCAGAAAGGCAGGCAGAAAGGCAGGCAGAAAGGCCCTCCTCTCAACTCCAGGATGTCTTCAACACCCTTGTAACTGCATTATGAAATTACAGGGGCACTGGAAACAGGCAAAAATAATCAGATCTTCTTTTTCCAGGGATAAAAGTGAGTTGGAATCTATACATTAAGAGCTATCAGAGGACGCGTGTACTGAGAAAAAATTCACGTCTTCTGCAAGAATGCAAACAGTTATTACAAGGCACTTACATCCCACTGCACAATCTGAACAACACCGTAGCAACTCGAGTTTTTTTATAAAACTCACAGATTTCAAACACCTCTGTTCTACCAGATGATGGTAGGCAAACTGAATGGGCCCCTACAAAAGGCTTCAGTTCCTGAGAGACAGCAATATCCCATGGAAAAAGGAACCTATGCCATTAGCTGGATCTTCCTGGCAAGTAACTCTTTGCTAGGTCCTGGCTCAGGCATAAATTTTGCAGCAAACCCTAAATATAAATCAATGATGGCTACCTGGAGATAAAAAGAATAGGCTGCAAACTGAGAATGAGGAATTCTTGTGCACAATGCAGCATCACAGTAGTACAAACATCCAGAGAAATATTACTTCCTGTGAGACTTTACTGGCGTGAGCTGTACACATAAAGATTAAAAAAAACCAAAAACAAAATCAAGACCTTATCTTACTTGCATTTTTAAGGTATAATATAAACTGCTCTATCTGAGTAGCAGTCAAATGCTAAAGCAAGAGTTTCTCAAGTCATCATAAGATTTTTCAGATTTTAAATGCTGCCTTTATCTCCACCCAAAATCCCAGTGGTAGCCAATTTCTGCACAAGCATTGCCACCATCTTTCTCACAATAGCCTTCAATCTTTGATACAAGCAACACAGAGAGAAGAAATCATGTTCTCTACTGCCAGAAAACCACATGCCTTCAGCTCAAAACATGGATTTTTCTCCATGCATATGATCTTTATTATGGATAATCACTACTTCACGATCTGTAAACAAGCAGCTTTAGCTAGGAAATTCTTTTGGAATGCCAGCTGCACGCTGCCACATGAAGCACTGCTGTCTAGGAAGAGAAAACACCTCTGGCTCTGCGTACACTCCCAGACCTACCACATACGTTAGCTGCTGACGTTGTTTTTACCCTCCAGACATACCTTAGACCCAGCAGGTTCCACCTCACTCCCCTTTTGGACTTGCTTATCTAAGTTCCCAGAGTTTTCACACACTGTTGTGTGTCGTTGCTGTGTGGCAGGATATAAAATGTCTATTTCTCCGAATGTTTCTTATGATCTGATTTTGCAGAATATATTATTTCTTACTATATTCAGAACTTGTTGTGCCACCGCTGCTCGTCACAACTGTAAGCAGTCAGTTGTGACAGAGCTACACCAACAGAGGCAAAGGCAACGCCAACCCTGCAAACCCTCCAACTGCACGGAACCCAGGGCAGCAGGGAAGGAGATACGCAATAAGGCACCATTTGAGCAACAGGACAGCCAAACTGTGACGGTTCTTTGAAGGATTCGAGGGGTTTTAACAACTCAGTCATCCGGAGTTGTGTAATTATTCTGGGGTTTTTGGGCCTCACAGGAGAAAAACATCCCTGTGGCAAGCAATTCTGCCCAGTCCACTGCAGTGGTATTTAACCCTGCTGCACGTTTGTTTCCCAAAACGTTTTCTGAACGTGGTGGGGGTTGTTTATTGTTTTGTTTTTCCACAGAAATGAGGGTATTTATCCCCTCATCCCCTTTCTTACTGATGAGAAGATTAACGGTGCCCAAGGTCACAAGACAAACAATAGGCAGAGGCAACGAAACCAGACAGAATTCCCGATTTCCGCACTGTCCAAATTAGGACATGATGTCAACGAAACATAAGTGGCTTACTGCTGTGCCCCTAGCGAGGTGCTTCGTATCGAAGGGCATTTCTTGGACGGCAGCACAGCCTAAGCTCCACCCGGGGTGAAATGAGGTCCCGGGGGTTGCCCCCGGCCCAACCTCTCCGGGAGCTCCGAGCGGGCCGGCAGCCAGCGGCACCCACCCCGGCCCGGCCCACAACGTTCTCCATAGTGCCGCAGACCCACTGGGTACATCCCCGGCGAGCCACCTTCCTTACCCAGGTAGATGTCCCCGAAGGAGCCGCTTCCGATCTTCCGGCCCAGCCGGTACCTGTTTCCCACCCTCAGCTCCATGACGGCAGCTCAGTTCGTCCGCGACCCGGTTCTGTCGCTCTGCCCGCCCTGCTGCCTCACAGCCCCTCGGTTCCCAATGCCATCGTGGCTTTGGTCCCGCCGCTCGTTACTCGCGAGACAGCCAGCACCGGCGCCGCAGCTCCCGGGAAGGATGGACGCGGATTCCCTATCGGACCGGCCCCTCAGCCGCCCCGGCCCAGAGCCGCCATACTGCGTGACCTCACTTCCCTAGCAACGGGGGCGGGCCGCGCTGGCTGTGGGGACGGGCGCGCCTCGCGCTGCGGCCCCGCCTCAGGCGCCCCTCGCGTCGCCCTCGGGAGCCGCGGCCGACTCCCTCGACCCCGCAGGGAGCCGGTGTAAGCGGCTCCGGCGGCCACATCGCATCGCCCCATCGAGCCAGCCCGGGCCGCCTGCGCCCCGATGCGTATCCTGGATAGGGAACGGCGTCTCGCAGCCTTCCCTGTTGTCGTTGTTCCCCTGTCAGCGTAGAAGAGAGGCGCTCCCGCCTCCCCGGGCTCCCAGCAGCGGGGCCTGCTTCTTGTGTAACTTGCCTTCGTATGGTCCACAACATTCGGAATCAAGCCTTTGGGCTTCAAAGCAAAGTGACAGCTCGATTTCTGCTGTGTGTCAGCTGTGTTGCTGCTGAGACGGTGTGCAGGACAGGAGATAAACAGGAGTAAAGCAAAGAATCCAAGTGTGAAAGGGATTGTTTCAAGGAGGCAAAATAGGGATCCGAACGACCCGGGCTGCTCATCTGACAGCAGCCTAACAGCCTATCCAGCCTACCAAGCATTGTGTTTTGCAGGCAGCAAAAGGCTTGGTGGCAGGTACAGTAAGGAGTGCAGAGCTTCGCACATGCACGAAGCAAAGGTGGAACCTCCAGAGCTCTATGGTCATCTGCTGAGGACCTCTAATGTACCACCTATGTGCCTCCTTGCTTTCTGTTTTGTGTCTAAGGACTGCTGGCGGACAGAGTGGTAACGTTCTGCAGTGTCTTGTCAACTAAGTGACAAGCCCTGCACAGGAACCTTTATGTGTTTGCAGGGTTAGGGAGCAGATTCTTGATAGCACAGAGGCGCAGCCGTTTCTTGATGAAGTTAGCTGTCCCTCACACAAAGCAGCCTTCTCTCACCTGCTCTCAGCATGCCATCAGTGTTGCTTTATTTGTTTTAACTCCTTGCCAGCATTTCTTGACTTCTTGCTGTACTCACACCCCTGCCAGATGCAGATGGATACAGCAATCCATGGGGCCAAAAAAAAAAGCCAGCTCCGGAAGTTCCCTGTGCTGCTGCTTCTCCCTCCGTAATGGATGGTGGCACGACATGAGCAACCATCAGCGTCACAGAGCAGACAAAGCCAAAGGCCTGAAATGCGCAGGGCCCCTGGCTGCTTTTAGGCACAGGGGCAACAACTGTCGCTACCTGGGCTGCGAGGGGCAAAAAGGCAGTGAGTACTTCCCATTTCTGGATAGCGAACACTGGGCGGAGCTCCCGGTCAGCGCTCACCGCGCCGAAGGCTCCGAGAATTGAGGGGATGCTGCCATCTAGCGTCCACTGTTCGGGATTGCAGCTCGGCATCCGAGTGCCGTGATGCCTCCGCGCTCTCTGCTGACACCGGGCGGCCGACATTGGGTACCGCAGCCCGGGAGATGGGTATGCGCAGTGCCGTCCCCCGTGCTCTACGCTGCCGTCCGTCGGTAACGGCAATGCAATGCCAAGGTGCTCGCTGGTTGGTGCAGCCGCTTTCGTTGCTGTCTCTCGGTACGAAACCGCCAAGGCCCTCCGCCTGGGACGCGGTGGCGGCTCCTGGCGTGCAAAGCGCGTAACGGTAGCGCCGGTACCGCCCGCTCGGTGCTGCCACCCCGCGGCCGAAGCGTGGCCACGCAGCCCGCACGCGTGGTGCCCGGAGGCGACGCCGAAGCCGAGGCTACCGGCGGTCATCAAGTCCCTTTGGCGGGTGTGAGGGTGTCTCCTGCCCGCTGGCTGCCCCGGGATGGAAGGCAGGAAGCCTCAACCCATTCCCTGTGGCAGGCTCCCGGTCCGCTGGAGGCGAGCTGGGTCAGCGCAGCCCCTAGGAGTTACTCGGGAACTGACAGAAGGGGAAAGGAGAACACAAACCTGGGCACAGGAGCCGGGTGCCTCCCCAACTCACCAGCTCTCCCTCGGCCCCGCTCATCCCGCACTGCTGCCATCAGCTCCAGCCTGTCCCCTGAAGCCTGCCCTGTAACCATTGCTTTCCTGAGGGTGGTGCCGACTGCACCTGTCTCAGGCTCATGGGGGTTGTCTCTGCCTGACCTTGCTTTCCTTGTGTGGGGGCAAAAAGGCAGAGCACTTCTAGGACAAGTGGACAAGACCTCCTGTCAAGAGAAAGGAGGACAGCCAAGCCACTGGAGTTACAGAAGACAAAGGGAGGAGAAAGAAGTGTCTGACCTGTCAAATTCTCCTGACAGCACCAACAGTGTGAACTGTGCTTTCTGGGCCCATGAGGCTCTGTGCTACTCCTCCCAGTCCCTCCCTAGCCCCTTCTCTTACCCTACATTGCTGCTATATGTTGTTTGTTTTTTTCTCTCCTAATGTCCAATATAAACCTCTCTTGGCACAACTTGAGGCTATTTCCCACATTGGGAGCACTAGGTGCTCAGATATAGGTTTAAAATTAAATTAGAAAACTGTCACAAACAGCTGAATTTATGAGGAAAACCCCCACCAAACTATGTGTTATTTTCAAGTACAGTTAAAAGTATTAAGTTCAACATTTAAAAAATACATTTAGAACACTGGCTGGACACCATTAATGCCTTTCAGCTAGTAACAGCAATGTTAAATTTATGCATTAGTGATGCCAAAACATTATCATCATAATAAAAATTTCCAGACATGGAGCAGCATACTGACTGGGAGCAGTTTACTATAATATCTCATTTTAATTACAGTATTATTGATTTGGTTCCTAATTGATAACAGAAATCATCATGATTCAGAGGAGTTATTCACCTCTGTCCCCGTTATCGACGTTTTGTCTCCTTTTCGACTTTTCCCTCTCAGCCACAAAGAACCGGGATGCTCCTCGAGCCAAGTCGCTCCTCCGTGAATCATTATTTAATGAGGCCGTTTAAGTGACACATGCCCTAATGGCGTGACGGGGGGATGCACAACGATGCTGTCGCTCAGGACGCTCCAGCTCTCGACCCGCCACTGTCACACTGTCCCCAGCGCCGGCTGTTCCGGCGGAGACAGCTGTCAAGTACCTGACAAGAGTCCGCCTTACCCTGCCCGATCACGCCTCTTAATTAAAAGCCGCCCCTCCAAGGCCGCACAACCCCACTGAGCAGCGCCCAGACCCCGGCCCGCAAGGAAATGGCCCGAGGCAGGCCCAGCCGCGGCGAGAGGGACTGGGACCCGCTTCCGGTAGCCACAGCCGCTACGGCCGGCACCCGGAGGAAAGCCCTGAGACGCGGAGCGACGCCGCTGCGAGGCCGGGCCTGGGCCCCAGGGCGCTGCGGCCGGAGGGTAAACTGCCACTGCCGGGGCTGCCCTCTGTCCGGAGCAGCTTCTCGGCGGCAGGCGGACACCGCCGCTGTCCCGCAGGGGTGGCTTGGCACAGGGGGCTGCCGCCAGCGTGGCGGTGCGGCTCTCACGGCACTCCCGGTCGTCCGCAAGGGCTCTTCGCTCCTCTGGACGTCGCACGCCGCGGTTCCGCAGTCTCCCAGCCTCCCGGAAGTGTCCGCCAGTCTCTATGGTACCGCAGCCTGCCTCGTGGAGAGGTCAGTCAGTCTCTATGGTATCGCAGCCTGTCTCGTAGAGAGATCAGTCAGTCTATGGTATCGCAGCCTGTCTCGTGGAGAGGTCAGTCAGTCTCTATGGTATCGCAGCCTGTCTCGTGGAGAGATCAGTCAGTCTCTATGGTACCGCAGCCTGCCTCGTGAAGAGGTCTGTCAGTCTCACTCCATGGTACCGCAGTCCTGCAGCCCCTTGCAAGTGCCACACAGTCCTCTGAAACTGTAGGGAAACCTACAAAACAAATGTGACCGAGAAATAGACAACAAGTAAAACCCCTGAGCATTCCCTGGGTTTTACCGATGCCCCAGCCAAGCCTTCCAGTGCCCCGGGGTCACTGAGTCTGTCTGAGGCTGGGTCCTTGTGGGGCTTTCTGGCCTTTCTTTAAGGCTGTCGCATTTGAAATTTGTCAAAGCTCATCCACTTTGCCATCCTCATCTTTAAAATTTCCCTGTCTGTCCTGTACCTCATAGCTTTAAGCTAAGCTATTTCCACGACCACTTTAGCCAAATATACTGCCTTTTTAATTTTCTTTAGTCTGTTCTGTACCCCATTGCTTTTGAAAGCTTCTCCCTGTATCTCTCAACATTTTTATCCCCTATTCTAATTTTGTAACTTTCTATTGTCTTCCCCTAATATGTCCACTTTCATAAATTTATTTCTATGTCTCTATCCCATTGAGACTGGAGGGATAAAGTTCATCAGGCTTGGAAATCACTCTAAATCCAAGGTGGGGATCAAGTGAGGTGCTCATTCATCCTTGGGCTCAAGTCTGGATCAAACATCTCTCCACAGTTTTGCCAGGCACCATGTGGCTGGGCAGAACCTTTCCTGTCACAGCAGTGACTTTTTTATTTTTGGTCATCATTCACTTTTATTCCTTTTAAAAAGATTTAGTAACAATCCCATAAACAGGTTTTTAATGCAATCCTTGTTCTCTGACACGCTGCATGTTAAAGATTAGCAGAGACATTTTATTGCAGGTAATAAAGAACCCTGATGTCAAATATTTTAACAAACCAAGTGCTCCATGGGAAAAGCCCAAGAGGCTTCAAATGCATTTCTACTCTGCAGCCTCTGTCAGGGAAGAGAGAGAAGAGATAAATTCTGAGATATTTTTTCCACAAACCTATCTGTGGTTTTCTTTTTCTTTTTTTTCCCTTTATTTTATTGGGGTTTAATTTTTTTTTTTCCCCAGTTTAAGAACAAAACTGCAGTGGCTCCAACCACACTGGCCATTCAGCTTAGCTGAGGTCAGGAGCCGTTAGCAGCCACACTTCCCAGCCAGGCATTTGCCATGCTCTATGTATCTCATCAGTATCTTTATGGATTTGCTCAAGGGAGACACTGTCTTTCAAGAACAGAGGGAATTTGGGTTTGTCTTTTGGGAGCTGCAGTTCATTCTCCTCAACACATCCTCCCTGCCCACAGCCAAGCAAGAACAAGCAGCAGGTCAATGCTACCATCACTGCAGGACCCCATAGGATGAGTCCACAAGGGTTTTAGTCTCTCAAGCAGTATTGCTGGCTGGAGGCATCTCATTCCCTGGGCTGTAGGCAGCTGGAAGGAGGAGGTGGTGAAAGCCAGCAGCAGAAGAGCATGTCCTCGCAGCGGCCTCATAAAACACAGCAGAGAAAGTGCCTCTTGCTGGGGCATGAAGGGACCTCAGCCCAACGACAGCCATGGAAACAAGCCTCTGCTACCGTTTGGTTGGAGCATGTCGGTTCCTAATTGGGGACAGCTGGGAGAGGCAGGGCTTGGCAGCCCTGCCCGCTGCTCTCCACAGCCTTAGCTTTCCCCTGTTTTGCCCACTGGTTCGCACACCCAGCGTCCCTAATGGGTACCATGTGTGGAGCAGCATTCCCAGGGCACCCCCATCCGGCCCCAGCGCAGGAGGCGGACGCGCTGCTGAGCATGGCGTTGGGTTTGCGGAGGGGAGAGCTGGGCGGCCGCCAGCCCCAAGGCATTCGGCACAGGCTCGCCGCCCCCGTGCCGGATTAGGTTTCCACGCCTCCGCTCGCTTCCAGAGCGGGGCCGCAGCCTGAGAAAGCAGGAGGGGACACATACACACAAAAGCAGCCCACGCAGCAGAGCAGCTGCCAAAATTATTACTGCCCACGGATTGAAGAGGAAGAGCCTCATGCCATTCCCCAGGAGCACAAACCCTTTTTCCTGTTCCCTTTCCCCTCTCAGGCCCTGTCCCTTCTGGCTGAGACAGCTCCCTGTGCAAGGGCTCACCCACACTGACCAGCAAGGGTTTGCACCATGGCTCTGGCTTCTCTCACAGACACGGGAAGGAGTCCTGTAGAGCAGCGAGAGATGTTTGCAAACGAGTAATGGTCCTGCTGATAGTGGCTGCACAACCAGGCCAGCCCAGGGCTGCATAGTGGGCGTGCAGAGACCTGCAGAAGCAACCCTGCATGTGGGCACCTCACCACAGAGCCATGAGACTCAGTACCCTCCCTCCTCCTGCAAGCCCCACTGAAATCAGCAGAGCTGTTTCTTCACTTTCCCATAGCCAGATTCCCCTGAAAACAGCAAAAAACACATATGGTGATGGTAATTAATCTGACAAGAAGTCAGGAGACACTGATTAAATGTCTCATATCACTGGGGATCATGGATAATTGTAAAGATAGACTCCTTTAAAAACTGGAGACAGTCTCAGTGCACATTTAGAAGAGATCAAGGGAGAGATGGCCATGCTTCTGCCTTGAGATTCACCACACTCTCACAGTGGTGGTTCCCCACCACTGCTGGAACACATACAAGCATGCCTGCACCCCATGTTTTGTTTGCAGGACTTACCATCCTGCTGGGACGTTGGGCAGGCTTTGGGCAGCTACCTGGAGGACTATGGGGATGTGGACACAGTCCTGGGAAGGAGAAAGGCATTTCCAGAAGCTTTTAGAACTGGTCGCAGTGAGGTGAATGATCAGAGAGGGACAAAAGAATTATTTGGCTACTCACATCCTACAGCAATAGTCCCCCATAGTCTAGATGCCTCTCATCATGACCCCAAGGATCTCCTCATTCAGCAGATGGGAGCACCTCCCTAGACCTCTGGAGTGTCTTTTATCTCTTTCCATAGCCTAATTCAGGCACTTCCACTAATACCATACACACACATATATAGAATCATAGAATCAACCAGGTTGGAGGAGACCTCCAAGCTCATCCAGTCCAACCTATAACCCAGCCCTATCCAATCAACTATACCATGGCACTAAGTGCCTCATCCAGTCTTTTCTTGAACACCTCCAGGGACGACGACTCCACCTGGGCTGCCCATTCCAATGGCAAATCACTCTCTGTGAAGAAGTTCCTCCTAATATGCAGCCACAGCCCAGCACTGCTGCATCCAGGTTTCTTTGGGAGTAAGTCAGCAACCACCAGTTTCTCTGCCATCCAAGTCCTGCATCACAGACCTCTACAGATGGCTCTGATTAAGCTGATTTCTTCCAGTGCCTAAATAGTAGTGAAAACGCTTGGAAGTTGTATTATGTGACACCTTCTATTAAGCCTTCAGCACCTGCTTCCAGTCAGTCTGAGGGAGTTTATTAAAATCCCCACTTTGTGACAGCAGAGCAATGCTTGCTGCTGTCCCTGTTGATGCAGAAGATTTGGTCTGTTTGCCCACCTGTTGAGAGCAGCACGAGCTTGGGAACGAAATCACTGGTATTAGGGTTTGAGCAATAAGGTGGTTTTGAGGATCCAGCTTCATCCAGCCTCCCACTGGTGCTAAAAGTGGACATTTTTGTTAGCTTAAAGTGCAAGTAGTGGCCAGATTTTCACTTTCCAGCAGGTCTCAAGAGGAACAGTACACAAGCTTCCCATGCAATTTGTTGCACTGAAGTAACTGAATCCACATGAGTCTGCATTTAATGATGGTCTCCCCAACAGTCCAGTGCTTCCAATCAGCCACTGCCTTTGCAGCCAGGGACCTTTGGGGGTTTGTTGCACACATCACCTACTGAGAACAGCCTCTCCCTGTCCCGTGCTGTTCCCAAGTGAAAGAGGCATATGTGTCCCATGTATACATGATGTCAGCTACCATGACTACAGCATCAATGTATTGAACTAAGCTAACAAAACCCTGCAAGGTGTCCTGGGGGTTAGAATCCACACCTTGGATCCACTCAGTCTCAGCAAAGCACTCATGCAGATGCTGAACTGTAGACCTGTTCCTCATCCTCCACTAAGCAGAAGGGTCAGCAGCATGTACCTCCATCTGTGGCTGGCTTTGCATCCACTTTTCCCTGTGTCTGATGGTTCAGTGTAGTCCCAAGTTTAGGACAATGCGTGATGCTTGAGACGTCAGTAGCAGCTACTGGAACAAAATCCAGGCTCAACTGCCTGCCTGAGATTTAGTAGACACTCTGCTTTTAGCTGTCAGTACAACTTTCTGATCATTTTTTCTGGTAGCAGTAGATATATGAAGTAAACACTTGGTAACCCATCTGCAATTGCACATCATCCTCTAAAGATCATCCGTAATTCCACAACCCATCCCCAGGTCCTGCATCACCACTGCTCTGGCTGCACCTTTAGAAGAACTTTCTTCTTTTCTCTTAAACATGAAAAGCTGAACTCAGATCTGAGATTAGAGGGCTTGGGCTTTAGCTGTGCAATCATAAGGTTTTAGGGAGGCTAAACAAACTCTGACAGCAAAAGCAGAGAGATGTCTCTGAACAAACCAGCCTGGGCTGTGGTTCAGTCTCTGAGCGTGGGGATGGCTGTGGCTGGTTTAGGTTTGGGAATGGCTCCTCTCACTGAAGCTCTCAGTTCTTGTTAATCATCAGGAGGATAAGCTGATCTCACTGCAAATGCAGTCAGTGGCATTTTGATCTCAAAACTAAAGGCATCTATTGTTGGGCACTGACTGGAGCAACCCATCCATTTTCTCCCTTCAGAGCTGCCAGAATTTCTCTTGCTTTCAGATCCCTGTCTGCAAAAGGCAGAAATTGCACCATCGATGCATCTGAAAGAAAAGCTTCAGGTGAAAGGGCTGAGCACAGCTCAGAGATGTCAGAGAGTCCTCCACCCTCAGTGGTTGAGGCTGCTGGGCAGGCACATCTGACTCCTCAGGTGCCTTATCCCTGTGCCATCAGGAGCCACCCTGTGACGCAGAGCAGGTGACCACTATCATGCTTTGATAGGTGACCTCCTCCACGCCCAGAGACATGAGCTCCCTGGGTAGAAGTTTTAGCTTGTGCTACCAGCAGCCTCACCAGCATCACAAGGAGCAAAACCCACAGTGTGTGCTTGGGCAGGAAGGTGTGAGCACCTGCCTTGCTGGAGAGGAGAGGGGGTCAGCAGCAGCTAGGTCTGATCCTGGTGATTGCCTCTCTCCATTTAAACCCCAGGCAAATTTCTTCATGCTGCAGAATAATCAGGCAACATGAGTTTAAAGCTCTCTAGAAGGCAGAGCAAACCTTCCTGCTGTGCTCTGCTTTCTGAGGCCTTATTGTCTTCTCCTAGTTTGGTTGGGGTTTTTTTTTGGTTGGGTTTTTTTTTGTTTTTTTGGTTTTTTTTTTTTTTGTTTTTTTTTTTCCTGTTCTGGTGCTTTATTGCTTTGGGCAAGGGCCAGGCCTCCTGGCTGCACAGAGCTTCCCCTCCTTGAAGTTTTTCTGAGATGGAGACATCAACCAAACTGAAAAATCAATTAAAAGCAGAGGTCAGTGCTGTGCTCCAGGGAGCCAAGTCCTCCAAGGGAGGGCTGGGATTCAGCCACCCTGCAGCCAGGAACCTGCAAAACCTGATGGCTGCAATTCCCAGCAGCATCTCTGGGATGATTCCTCCTGCAGGGAGCACTGCAGTGGCCATTGCCCTGCTTTTGTCACCCAGACTCAACCCTCTTAGACCCACTGCCTGCAGAGGGGAGCCCATCCACCATTGCATTTCCAGTCTGGCAGCAGAATACAAGGTGCCCCCAGCACCAGTGTCCCTTTCCCACCTCTGGAAACAAGCTCCACCAGTAAAGCACCCTTGTAACATTGCTGCCATCAGCTTGTGTGGTTTTGATTAGTCAGGACAAACCAAAAGACCAGCAGCAGTACAGAACCGGTGCAGAAAAGGCAATGGGACCAGTCTGCTCTTGCTCTGCATGCAACCACCATAGCTGCTTGCTGGGGTTTTCCTCTCCCTTCACTCAGGGGCAAGAAAACAAGAGTGAACCAGCTTCACCCAGGAACACCACACATGCCCAGCAGCCTCTCAGTGAGGCATGAAGGCTTTGCTGCTCTTGCTTTTTGGAAAAATACATTGAGAAAAGAGAAAGCTGAGAACTCACCCAAGAACACATGGAATGCGCAGTGGGGGCCTTGTCCTCCAGTGTTACTTTCTCCTCTAAGACCCATCACAGGAAGGCGAAAGACAAACTCCCACACATTGTTAGAGACCTGACTCTAATCTGAGCTGAGCACAAAGCAGCTTTCCTCTCTGTGTACAGACTCATGGAGTCTCACAAACACCCACCCCATTTGGGTGAACTGCTTTGATTCATCCCAGTAGGAGTCACTTTATCCTCGCAGACAGCTCAGCTCTTGGTCCCACTTTGCTGACCATGGCCAGCCGGGGATGGCACAAGAATCACAGGGTCAGTAAGAGTGGGTCGTGTCTGACATAGCTGTCCACAAGGTTGCAGCAGCGTGAAAATGTCCCCAGGAAGCGCTTTTCCAGGCTGGCCAGCAGATGGGGATGGAAGAGCAGCTAAAGTCTGATCCACGGACGACCTTGTACCTCCACCCTGGCTGTGTCCTGATGGCAGCCAGAGCTCAGGTGGCACTGGCTGCTCTGCTGGCAGGGCAAGGACAGGGCCTCGGAGAGGGGCTGTGTGACTTGAAAGTAGGACGAACATCCAAGAATGAAGTCCCCATCCCTAGGGCAGGAAACGTAGTTGATAAATCCTAAAATAACTTCTCCAGATGTTCCGGCGTCTGCCTGTTCCCTGACAGTCCGGGATAGGGAGATCTATGCTCACCATGGGATGTCCCCACTGCTGGCTGAGGCAGTTGAAGGAGACCAGAGGAGAGGTTCAAGATCTTATTCTCTCTGCAGTAGCACTACCTGATGTACTGCCAAGCATGACTCCTTATGAGGGAGCCCCGTGAGCCCCCCACATGTCCTTGCTTGCCTGTACCTGTATGCCGTAACCCCCAAAAGCACACTCAAGGCCACCTTGTAGATCTACTCATGTTCAGCTTCATGGAGGGGAGGTAATGTGGAGACCTCAGAATCAGCCCAGAGAAAACCCACAGTTTCCTCAGTTCAGCCAGCTCTGCCAGGCTCAGCTCTGACCAGCCTGGGGGAGGGGGGGGCAACTCTACTGAATTCCCACCAAGTCTTCACCTTCAGGATTTGCTCAAAGAATGAAGACAGCTGTTGAGTAGGATGGACAATAAGAAATAGTACAAAAACTTTCCAGCAGAAAAAAAGGGACATGTGGCTTTCATGGGGTGCTGGTGCCTTGCAAGCCAGCACACCATGGTGCACAAGGCTTCCCCCACTGGGAACTGGGCAGCCAGCTCTGAGCAAGTCCCAGAGCTGCCTGCTTTCAGCTTCCAAAATAAAGAAACAGGAATGAACAATGAGTGACACTGATTGCCATGTCAGGAGCCGTCATTATGTCCATGTGTAATTATACCATTAATTACTGACCATAAAACTCTAAAGAAAACAGACCTGGAATGAATATAGTTCTGGTGCAAAGTCCTAAGAGATAACTCTTTGGGTGCTAAGGTAATGTAGCCTGAGCTGCATTTTCTAAGCCAAAATTGAATTTGCAATTAGGTCTCCTTGTTGCCTAAGCCCGACAAAAGACCTTCCTGCCTTTAATACCAAGAGGGGATGTCTCTGAGCTGCCATCAAACGACAGAGGCTTACAAAAAGCCAACTGGAGCAGAGCAGAGGGACCAGAATCCCAAATGTCTCTTTGGGCTGAGCGAGGCTCTTGTTTGAGTTTGGATTTGCAGCACACTCAATGTACATCTCCGAGCAAGCCACTTAATCTGACCCTGGCCCAAAGTTTAGCTGTCTGTCAAATGTTAGAAAAGGGCTTTGTGTCCCTCGCAAGGATTGGAGGTTTAATTACCGGCTGTGCCAAGATGCCCTTAGGTGGAAGCTGCAATGCAAATGCAAAGTATCATTATTAGAGCTTAGCAAATAACTCAAATGTTTTTCTGCAGCAACTCCCTCGAAAAGAAATTAGATTCCTTTCTGGTGTGTTTGGGCGTCTTTCCAGGCTCTCTTGTTGTGACACTCACAAGTGAGCGGAGAACTAAGAATATGAAGGTAATTCACCAAAAGTCAATGCCCAGCTCCTAAACCTGAGCCTTCGCACAGAGCCTCACTCCTGCCGCAGCACTTTGTCCTTATGCCCAAACCCAGCATGGGGAAGGGTAGTGATGGAGCTGCTCCCAGGAAAGGGGTGTCCTGTTGGCAGCCAGAGGATGACGTCAGCCCATATAAGCAGGCCCAAACCCAGCACGGGGAAGGGTAGTGATGGGGCTGCTCCCAGGAAAGGGGTGTCCTGTTGGCAGCCAGAGGATGAACTCAGCCCATATAAACAGACCCAAACCCAGCACGGGGAAGGGTAGTGATGGGGCTGCTCCCAGGAAGGGTGTCCTGTTGGCAGCCAGAGGATGAACTCAGCCCATCCAAACAGGCCATCTTGGGGATGCACAGGCATCAGCCATTGCCTCCCCGCATCGGGTCCAACGTGAATCCCCTGGGACAGCTCCCACCCCGGGCAGTCTCATGGCTTTGCTGAGCAAAGTAGGCATCAAAGATTAGAGAGAAGAGGGAGAGAGGCTGTGCCAAAAACATTTTCACAGGAAGCCACACATCCCAACCAGCTCATGCGATGCAGATCCCCCAGTGATTTAAGTCATTTCACACTCGCCTCTGAAAAGTCTGGGACGAATATTTGCATCGTAAATTCTTTGGGATGGCTATTCTCTGGGGCTGAGCAGTTGCCATAAAGCTCTGAGAGTTTATGAGGCTCTGACAAAACCTCCTGGCTCCTGCTGTAACCACTCAGTACCTTCCTCAGCATCGCGTGCCGGGCGGCAGCTGCCCCGCGCCCGTCCCAGGGATGCGCGGGAACGGTACAGCAGGCCTGACCTCCTGAACTGTCTCGTGGCAGTGGGAACTGCACAGAGGAATATTTTCAACTAGCTTTACAGAAAACATTTGCCTGAAACTGGATGCTGTGTGAAACTCCTGAACTCTCTTTTTGCTTATGGAGCTGGAGGCAAGGGAAGGGGTGTGTGAGGGAAACTGGAAGAGCTTTCAGTTGTTTCAGCTCTGAGCTGTGTGGCTTCAGAGCATGCATGGCTTGGCCAGCTACAGCCAAAGTGTGATTCACAAGCCTGCAGCTCCTGCTGTGCTCCGCACCCAGGCTGCTCTGTTGAACCAGACCTAGGACACAGTTCACAGCAGCTGGGTGCCCATGCAGGAGATGACCCACAGACCACCACCATGACACACCTGGCCTTGTTTGGTGTTGGTGCTAGGATGCAGAAAATGCAACAGGAGGAGGGGAGCTGGACCTACTGACTGCCAAACACCTCCTCCACCCGAGTGCTTTCTTGTTACCCCGAGACTAAACCTGCCAGAACCCAGCAGCACCTCCCCTGGGCTCTGATGAACATGTCCTTGGTGTCGGTGAGCTAGATCATCCCGCCAGCCCCAGGCTTGTGATGGCATGTCTGAACGAGCATGCCCTGCCCTCAGTGCTGCCCACTGCAAGGGCACTCCTCACCCCTGAATCTTTTCTGCACCCGGGCACCGGCAAGCCCCATAACGCGATTTATTCCATCTAATTAGTTTCTTCGTCCCTCTGTGGCTGATTCCTGCGCTAAGTCATGGCTCCACGGCTCCTCCAGCCCGCTAAGCTGGCAGCACAGCCTTTTGTTTCAGCACTTGCCTTTCCCTTTGCAGGGGGCAGCCCGATTTGCTTCAGTTCCTCCCAAAAGCACCAGCAGCAGCGTGACAAAACCCAGCCAGGGCTACAGTGCAGCACAACTAAGCTCCTGTCCCACCACGAACTCCTCTGAGGAATTTTTTATTTGTGTTTTGCTTTTAAACACCAGCAATTAGGAAAACGGAAAGAGCTTTTATTTAATTTGTTTTTCCTCCTGTGGCTGGGCGTTTCCACTCCAGATGCCACTCTGCCAAGGTGCTTCATCCTCCACATTGCTGTGTGGGCTCTGAAACATTTTCAGCCCCCAATGCAGAGCACAAACCATGTTGGGGAGGGATAAAGGCAGGGGCTTTCATCTGCAGCTGACTACTCTGGCTGCATCATTTGGGATCACACTTGGGTGTGATTTTTCAGCACTATCGAGCTTCTATCCTCTAGCTAAGAGCTACACAAATCACTTTTCTTTTTGGTGTTCCCGATGCACGTCTGGTCCTCTGCCTGCGAATGTCCTGATGCCTGTGTGGCCTGTGCCTGTGCTCCCAGCTGAGCCACAGCCTTTACAAATCCCTTGTGACCTAGGCATGTGGTTTCTAAAATGATCTATCTGCCACGCAGACTGCAACGATGTGAAAAACTAAGAGCATTCATAATTAAAGAAACACACTGCAAATTAGTTAACAGCAAAAGCTTGCACCAGGGCCAAAGCTATTAACAGTCTGAAGCCATTCAGCCAAGCCACACTCAAGCCATGACAAGTAAAAAAAATAAAGTTAATAAAATACCCTTGAAATGAAACACAGGTCATATACTTGATGTGCATATTTATAAAAGCCTAGCCTAATCCAGCCAAACTCTCCAGAAAAAAAGATCTTACTGGTCTTTGATCCTGCCTGTGCTTCCTCAGGGAATATCAATTTGCCTTCAGCAAAGTTAGATGGGATTAAAATTCACCTTAAAAGGAGCAAGAGCCACACTGGGTAGAGAAGTGACCGAAGGCAGTCCCTGTGAAGCTGCATGATGCTGACTATGCACAGCCTGCAGCACGGGCAAGCTGCTGGGCACACGTGCAGCAATTTCAGGGCACGCTTTACACCCTCACAAGCCTCTTGGCTGAGGTCTGGGCTGTTCATAGGATGGTTTCAATTGGAAGGGACCTTAAAGATCACCTAGTTCTAACCCCTACCGTAGGCAGGGACACTTTCCACTAGACCAAGTTGCTCAAAGCCTTATCCAGTCTGGACCTGAACACTCCCAGGGAGGGGCATCCACAACCTCTCTGGGCAACCTATGCCAGTGCCCTGTTGCAGGACCTGACAATCCAGTGTTGAAATGTGTGATCAGATTGTAGAAGCTCAGAGCCTCTACCTCCAGGTACCAGTTCAATATGCTGAAGTTCAGCCTAGAGCATCACAGCAAAACTCAAGACCCTCCCCTGGCAATCCAGTGCTGGAACCTGTAAAAATCCCATCTCTTACACTAGGCTTAAGGAGTCCCCCTCACACCAGCAACAAGGAAAATGAAAGTAAGAAACATCCCTGGGACTTCACACCAGGAGCGATGCTGTAGGGTGAAGGCAGCTGCCTCCTGGATCAGATTATCTCCCACTGCTGCTAAAACCACACTCATACAATGCCACAAGGCTTGGTTTCCCCAGAGTACCCAGCCCAGGCACAGCCAGGGAAAGCAAACCCCATGCAGTGTAGCCTGTGCCTCCTCCTCAGAGCCTTGAGGAGTGCCAGGAGGGAGCTGCAAAGCCCCCCTCCATCAGAGCATCTGGGTACTTATAAACCCTACCAGTTGTCAGCAACCTCCCTCCCAGCAAAGCAAGGGATTTGGTAGGGCATGTGTGATAGATTGACAGCTTCACCTGAGCTGAAGGCTTTTGGGGAGGAAGCATCTCCAAGTCATCAGGGCTTGGAAGTACAAGATGCTGCCCTGCAATACCAGGGGCTGAGAGCTGCTCCATATGTTTGCAGATATAAATACTTGTGCAAACACAAGAGAAACCACAGATGTTATCCACACCAAAAACTGCCCAGGAAGTGGCTCCACAGATTATCTTCCTGGCTACAGGGTGGTAGAAAAACATAATTTCATGCTAACAGGACTGGTGGTCTCAGTATGTTGAGGTCAAGGGTGAGAATTAAAATAGAAGAACTATTAAGATAAAAATAGTTAAAATAAAACCTCTTGTCTAGACCATGTCCTGGAGTGGATGCCTTAAAGCCCTCTGCTTTCTGGTAAGGTCAGCAAACACCATTGCTGCAAGGCTGTACAAGAACCAAAGCAGTGGCACCAAGCCCCAGTCCAGAGTTGGTGTGACATCGTTACCTATTGCCACTGCCACCAGCCCAAGCTGCAGTGCCCACTCTGACTGCCCTGTCTTGTGTTTCCTACAAGAGCCAGGTCACACACACCACATGATAAGCAACTGCCAAACGAGATCACAAGGGACATCTCCCTGCAGCAAGCACTCTCTGAAAGTCTTTGGAGCCCTGCAAGTGAAGTCCATTGGCAGGATTCAGGCCCTGGCTCTCCTCCTGACTTTGAAATCGCTCCCCCATCATCCAGCATCCCTATGTGAGTCAGGACCCACCCTTACAATGATGAAAGCAATCCTCCATCCTGCTGGTGAGTGCCTTTGTGCTCTGGAGACAGCGGGTTGCATGCTGTCACCTCACAGATATGTGAGTGTCTCACACCTGTCTGCAGAGAGAACACCAAGTGAGCAAGTGCCACTAGAAGCTCAGGTAAGCACAGGGCAATGAGTTCACTCATCAGCCTACACACCCCAGCCTGCAGCATGCTGGCAGACACAAGGGTGTCCCTCCATGGGCTTTCTGAGGTTTTGCTCAGCAGTCCAGTCTGGCCAGGAGCTCTCCTCTCTCATCTCTTCCATCGCTTCCCCTTCTCTTTCATTCTCCATTTTAATGCATTAAAGTGTGTGACCTCCACCATGTGCAGTCTGACCCACACTTGTCCCTTGTCTCCGATCAGGCCTAAGGCTGCCACACTGCAGAACAAGCAATCACCTCCACCTCTACTCACCAGAGAAAGAGGAGTAACAGAGCACTGCATAATGTGGACTTCTCACCTCCCCAAACCCAGCAAAAGACAATGGTGACCTAGAGCCACTGGGGCAAGAAGGAGTTGCCCATAGCAAGGCTCAGGGCACCAAGTGCTGGTGCCAGCTGGCAGTGAGTGACCTGTCAGGCAGAGCCAGGCTCTAGCTGTGACCTTGACCAGTTAGGGAAGAAATCAGGGTACACTCTAGGACACTGCAGCCACCTCCTCCTTCTCAGATGATTGGAGAACATTGTAAGAACAGGAAAAACTGATGGGAGGCTGCAGCTCGACCTTGCTGTCCAGCGCTGCAGGAATAAGCTAACACACAACTGGAGACTTCTCCACCCAAAATGGGACTTTCAGCATGCTCGAGTTCTGGTTTTATGATCACAGCAGTAGGCCAGAAGGAAAGTAGGGATGTGGCCCTAGTTACACAAGAAGTTTGTGGAAAGAAGCCCCATTTTTCCAAGTCCTTGATGAGCTTCTCACTAAGGGATGCACAGCACTGCCTCTGCAAGCCTCAGAGATGCCCCGAGCCAGGAGGTGCCAGATCTCTCCTTCCAAGGTCAGGACATTGCTGGAGGAGATGAACTCCTCCCCCTGCTTTCCCACCTCTCCTCACTGAGCAGAGGGAGCTGTGGGCAGGGGGCTGCCCCACTGCACCCCCAGGGGCCCTGCAAAGCCCCATCCTGAGTCATGGAGCACTCCAGGCCCAGTGCATTATATTGGGATGAATCACTCGCTGACCTCTGTCTTCCACAGTGTTTGGTTTCTAATTTTATGGGCTGTATCAACTGGGTTATTGAATCCAGATGTCTGCAAAATGCAACTGCAGCACACAGAAACCCACAAGGAAACGAGTTGGTGTTGAGGACCAGGGCACATGGTTCATTTTTCCTAAGCAAACCCTGGCTTAGATGGGAGAGGAAGACATCTCATCACCCCTGCTCGCCTGAGGCTCTGCAGGAGCAAGTGGGAGGCTGTGATCTCCACAGGCCATCTCACATTTCTTTCCAGAAGTGTTCCTTGCACTCCCTTTTTCTGAAAGCATCTTTCCCCCAAGGCAGGAACTGCACAGTTGTGTCAGGCTCAGATGGGTCCCACCTCAGGAAGCCTTGGGAGATGCTGCAGAAACAGACCTTGGTGTCTTAGTGGGGACCAGTACTGCTGAGGGAAGAGCACTTGGCTGGAGCTGGGCTTCAGCTTTCCCAAACCCATCTCTCCAGCACAGATGAGTCATGCCATGACCTGGCCAGTGCCACAACACCTGACAGCTGTCTGCAACGGGCATCTGGTTTGTATAAAGCACAGCTGGCTCCAAAACAACAGGAGTGCGTTTGTCCCAGCAGGGCAGGACAAAGAAAAAGAAAAGAAAACGAGAATTTAGAAATCAAAATCTCACCTAAACTTCAAACAGGAACCTGCTGAGTGACCTGCCTGCCATGGGGTTGTCCCCCCACCATGTGTATCCCATGGCATCACCTGTGTGGCATGGATGATTCCTGGGTATTGACATAATGTGGGATCAGAGGCGCCAGGGGATAGATAAGACTTTTCTTTTTTTTTTTTTTGAAGAGCTTCCTACCTCTTCCCCTCTCTGCAGCTCTGACATTGCAAATCTGTCCTGAGCCTCTCTGAGCTGCTGATTCCCAAGAGCTGTGTGTGGATGGACATTTCCCCAAAAGATGCTGCCTAGTCCCTCTGTCACCAGCAGCTTTCTGCAGCTGTGCAGACCCTGATGTTTGGTATGAGAATGAGCCTGGCTGTGTACAGAACTCAAGCTAACAGCACAAGCAAGTGCCCTTTCTGCCTAGCTCTGCTGCACAGTGACCCCAAACGAATCACTGACTTCTAGGCTTTAGTTTACCTGACATCTTGCAGTGACATATCTTTGCCTTTACAAGAAACACTGACCTCCAAGTGGGCTGTCTCTACTCAGGGCTTGCTTCATGCTAACTGGGGAAAAAAACCCTACTTGCTTCTTGCTAATCAAAGATGACTGCAAACTGTTGTCAGGAAATGAAAAAATTTGCCCATCTTGTCTATGCCTTGGCCTCCAGTCCTCCCAAATAAGCCCCAAGAGAACATCTGCCTTCTGCCTGAGAGGCCAGCACTGCTCCTCTGCACAGCTCACAAGAGGTAGAGAATTTGCCAGCACTTCATGCTGAGTTTCTCCCTGGCTGTCCTGTGGTGGCAGAGGGGGGAATTTCTCTGCACCCACTTTCTTTCCTACTGCTGTGGGGCATGGCACACTCAAACCAAGCAGAGATCTGGCTGGCTCTTTGCTCTCCCCTTCCCCCCGCAGATTCTACATTTCACTGCTCAGGACAGATGGAAGTAGTACAGAGGAGCAGAAATCCAGGAACACATATGGGTTTTCTCATTTTTTACCTTGTCACCTTGGAAAGAGCAAAATGTAATATACAGAACAGAGGGAGATAGCAATAAAGAAGTTGACCTTCGTGCTGCAATTCCAGCTCACGTGGCTGTGCCTACACTGAGTTGCTCCTGCCCTTGGCTGCTCCCAGGACTGCTCCTGCTTTGCAGTAAGACTCTGCTGCCTGTAACCCTGAAAGGAGCCTTTTAGGGCAGTCAGTGAATCTGGGCTGATTCACTTGTGCACCAGCCACGCACATGCACTGTGAGAAAACTCAGAAGACCTGCAGGGGATGAGTTTAAAGTAAGGATGTCATGGTGCCAAGTTTCAGCCTAATGGGAATCACAACAGCTGACTTGCAACACTCCCCTTTAAAGCCAGGGTTTATGGAGAGGGAACCTCTGCCAGAACCAGAAACTATAGCAACTGCTGTGATAAAGCAGCATTTTGGTGTAAAGCTATTTTCACAGCATATTGCCACGCTCATGGTATGACAGTTTCTAGTGTCTTTCAGATGTCTGCTGTCAGAAGATTTAGTTGGATTAGTTTGTTAGTAGTTAAAGAAGGTAGGATCTTATTGGGTTGTCAGGTACACCCCTTTCCCTGCAGTGAGAAAAATTATATCCTAAGAGATGATTCATCAGGTATTGAATTCATGTAACACTTGATCTCAACTGACTGAAAGGCTAAGACTGCCTCAGGGCCCAAACCTGGTTGCACTGAAGCCAATCTGACTTTTGCAATTGACTTCAGTAAGGCAGCTATGACCCAACCTAGGATCAGATTTGCCTGAAGCCTAGGAACCCATACTCACACTACTCACGTTATAAGCTCCGAAGGCTTATGATCTATAACAGATTAAAGTTTAGCTCAGCTGAAGCAAATTTTACCACCTCATTTAAATGGGGTCAAAACCCCAAAGTCATTAGGCTTTATTTTTGGGTGGCACCATTTCTTCCTGTCCTTCCAGTTCAGTGTTTGCCTTTTACATGGTTGTTCTGTCCTTTCTGTCGTAGGAAAATTTATTTCAATATTAATGAGGGTGGAAGAGATGGTCCATGAGAAGTCAAGTTTTACTGGTATCTAAAATTAAGATTCTACCAGTGGACAGATAAATTTGCCCTGCAAGCTTCCACTGACAGCACAGGGTGGGGGGAAAGATTAAAAAAAAAAAAAACAAAACCAAAAAAACAACACACACCACCAAACCCAACCCAACCCCACCCCACTGGTTTTATTTCAAAGAGATGCTGTTATCAGAGCCAATGCTACACTGAACTCCTGTCCAGGTAATTGTTCACTCCTGTTAACTCGGTGCAAGTGACCCTGGCACTTCCCTAAATGCAAACCACTGATATCTGTAATTTGAAACAGGCCTTTTCTGGCTGCTAGCACCAGGATGGCTCAAACCTGGCCAGTAGCCTCCCCTGGGCACCAGGTCCTGTGCCCTGTATTTAATCTGTGGCTTTAATGATTGAAGACCCATCTGATTTACCCTGTTCTTGGGCCCCATCTCTCTGACAAGCTGTCATCTTTAGAATCTGCACCTTCTTCCCATAGTTGACTTTGATTTTTGTCATTTTATCAAAAAAAAAAAAACAAACCCACAACCCAAAAAACCCCAAATTGGACTCTCACTGTGTTTTGCTGGCACAGCCCAGGTTTTCTCAGTCCCATCTCCTCTCTTACCACCACCAGTTTCCCCACATGCCACACTTTGCCTGCTGGAATGTGAGCTCCACACCTACACCACCAAAATCCACAGGCACCAGCTGGTGCCAAGATGGCAACAAACCCGCTGGGGCTTTGCACAGACCTTGCAGTCACCTCTCTTCAGAACCCATCCACATCCCATTTCCACTTCAGCTAGTACAACACAGGTGTGGATGAAATCAGAAGCAACCATGCATGGGAGATAAACTGTGTGCAAACTTTTTTCCCCTCAAGAAACATTACCAACAAGTGAGATAAGTGGGGGATGGATCACATCAAGTACACACAGTATAAAACAAAAGGACTTTGGTGGCCTGCTTGGTTTGGAGGGGCTTATACCTGCAAACAAGCACACCTTGGGCAGCCTGAACAAAACTCGTTGACACCTCTATTATGTGGAAAATACATATCCTGCTCAGCCCTTTAGATAAAGCTATGCCTCATCAGGCTGTTGGACTGGCATGGGAGAGCTGCTCCCTTGCTGGATATTTGCTGGACTCTTTTCTGCATGACTTGGTTACACCACTTAGACCAAGAGCGAAACTCTGTGGGTATCTGGGTAGGGAATGACCCATGGGTATGAAGCATTGGTATAAGCTGTGCAGGAAGGTATGTTCATCTCAGCTCTCTGAGCCAGACCATCCCAGCCCTCACCTTATTTACCCATCCAGGATGCCTGTGAAATGTGAGTGGGAATCATTATACACCCACTCAGGACAGACAGGAATGACAACACCAGGTGCAGAGCAATGGAGAAACAATTGGGCAAACAGTTGGCCTTACTCCCTTGGGTGATGGATCCTCATCTGATAACCAGGAATTCCAGTGAGGAGCCCAAAGTGCAATACCCACCGGAGGGATTTAAAAAAAAAAAAAAAAAAAATCTGAAGATCTCCAAGTCTTTTTGTGTTCAAAAAACACATGGCTGTGGCAATCTGCAACATGATTTGATGGCCACAGTGGTGTTACATTGATAGTTGGACTCAATCTTGGAGGTCTTTTCCAACTGAAACACCTCTGTGATTCTGTGAAATACAGTGGTCCTACCCCAGTGGATCTGGCAGGGCTGGGGTGAGCTGGGAACCCACAGTGCTGTTGGATGAATGACAGCAACTGTGCGGCTCGCCAGCAGCCATCACCCAAATTATTTTTCCTTCCTCAGCTTTGCTGTTGCCCTCCTTCCCACTTCTCAGCATGAGCTGAAAAGCAGGCACTCAACAAGCACTGCTTTGTGATGACAGCACCCTTGGTACATCAGATGATAGGAATAAAAACTGAAGGCACCCAGAAGCTCCAAGATGCCAGCTTTAACCCCAGCATTGGTTGGCTGCTATGAAAGATGAGGCTAAGGAAACTCAGTTTGCTGCCTGGCAGGGGGTTTGAGGCTTGGTTGGGCAACCCTCAGAGATTGCTTTGAAAATGGCAAGTTTTATTAAGTGTTAAACTTGAATGTGATGTATCTGTTGGCCTGAAAGCTCTCTACATAAAGATTCATTTGAAAACTGTATACAGACTTTACAAAATGACCTGCCCGTGTGTAAAGTTGCAAAGAGGACACGCAGGGACACATCTCCAGCTGGTGGAAAACAGCTCTGACTGCAAAGACTGATTTATAGCAGCTAAGAACCTGGCTGCTTCCTGAAAATGGGCCTGTTCATCCAAAATTCATGGTGAAGCTGATCACCCTGACAGTGTCCAGTCTTAGAAGGGGGAAGTTATTTTCATTATTTAACAAATTTGGGATTGAGACATGGAAAGAAGCAGGGAATTACTCAAGGCACTGTTGAGGGTTTTTCACTAAAGTCTCCAAGGGATATCAGCCACCTCAGCTGCTACTCAGCCCCTTGAGCCCCTCTTTTTGGCTGCTGCCCTGAGCAGTCCCAGGGATCAGTTTCAGCAGGAGGAGAGCAGAACACAAGCAACATTTACCAGGAAATACAACCAGAACTGAGGAAGCTAAAGGAGGAAATGCATGAACTATGTAGAAAAGATAACAAATAGTACTTTCAATATTGACAGACAAATAATACTGACACACAAATAATGTAGAGGGGAAGAAAAGGCACATCTGTGTGGAACAAAGATGTCCCTAGGATTGCAAAACAGTCCCTGTCACCTCAGCCATCCCCTCTGATTTTCAATTGAGACCTTTTTTACATCTCACTGCTGCAGTCCAATATAGTTTTTGTTGGAATTTTCCTCCTTTTGCACAGCCAGGAGACCCATCCTGGCCTGAAGGCTCATGATAAAACCTCCCTCTTCAGCCCAGGAAAAACCCCCAAGGCCTAAGTCACAACAACACCAGGACACGGCTACATCTGTACCAAGCCAAGAATGTGAGGAGCCATGGGGCTGGAGAGGAAGATGTGCACTGGCCTAAGCCCAGACTGTCCCCTTTGGCCATGGCTCTTCACCCTTCTCTTCCTCTCCTATGAACTGCTTCACAGTCACACAAGAGGCCAAGGCAGCAAAGGCAGAGCTAGAATCAGCATGTCCAACACCTAGGATCTGCAGGGGACAGAGACCCTGCCAAGAATTGTTTTAACCTTCAATATTTCTGGCAGCAGAATACTGGTCGAAGGGTTCCTACTGTTTTTTGGGTTATGTCAGTCTGACACAGGCTGGTCCAGACCAGCAAGATCCATATGTTCAATAAGTTCAGAGAGAGCAGGGTTTGTTTTCCATGCTAATAGGCTTTCAGTAGCATCAGGAAAGGATGCCTGAAATAATAATCCTTAAGAAATTCCACAGTCCCAAGCAGGAAAATCATGCTAGATATAACTAATAATGGGCTCTACAGATGCACTGCACATTTTTCTCTTCCAAACTGTCAGTCATGTCAGTGTTCAGGCTGTATCAAGAGCAGTGTGGGCAGCAGGGCAAGGGAAGGGATTCTGCCCCTTTACACTGCTCTTGTCAGACCACATCTGGAGTACTGTGTGCAGTTCTGGAGCCCCCAGCACAGGAAGGACATTGAAGTGTTGGAGCGGGTCCAGAGGAGGCCACAAAGATGCTGAGAGGGTTGCAACAGCTCTGCTATGAGGACAGGCTGAGAGAGTTGGGGCTTTGCAGCCTGGAGAAGAGAAGGCTTCCAGGAGACCTTAGAGTAGCCTTCCAGTATCTGAAGGGGGCCTACAGGAAGGCTGGGGAGGGACTATTTACAAGGTCTTGTAATGACAGTACAAGGGGCAATGGGTTTGAACTGGCAGAGGGAAGATTGAAATGATGTTAGGAGGAAGTTGTTTGCAGTGAGGGTGGTGAGACACTGGCACAGGTTGCCCAGGGAGGTTGTGGCTGCTCCCTCCCTGGAGGTGTTCAAGGCCAGGTTGGATGAGGCCTTGAGTGACCTGTACTAGTGGGAGGTGACCCTGCCTATGGCAGGGGGTTGGAACTAGATGATCCTTGAGGTCCCTTCCAACCTTACCATTCTATGATTCTATCCCAAGTCCTCTCTGCAGAGCCATATGGAAAAGGTTGTCCAGGGGCTCATTCCTAAACCTGCAGCAGCAGAAGCAAGAAGGTATGAGACTGCCCCATCACACTGTGCCATGGGCAGTGAGGGAACTCTGTATGCCTCAAAGAACCTGAATGAGAACCTGGATCCCTCCAAATTCTCTTGGGAAGGAATTTTAGTATTCCTCTATTTTTACATTTAGCTTCTTTTTTAAAGCCGAAGTTGGAATTTGCACTGCAACTTACTTGCTAAAGAGATTTCCCCCTGAAAAAATGGGTACCAAAATGAAAGACTCCAGTTGATATGAACATATTGCTTCCAGCTGACCATAAAAAGGAAATTTGAATTCATAAAATCTTAGGGATAATTTGAAAAATCTTAGGGAAACACCTACTATTAGGCAGAGGGAATACCAGCTGTGTAGCTTTCCATGCATTTGTCACTGCAGATGGAGCTGAGTCTCATGACCCAGCATATGTCAATAGCAGAGCACACCCACACCAGCAGACAGCACAGCCAGGTGAGCTTGGTGTGGTGCTGCACCACAGCAACCTGGAGAGCTGTCTGGGACCTGTAGCACAACTTAACCCGATTGAGATGTACCTGTGTTAGCAGGAGGGTTGAACTAGATGATCTCCAGAGGTCACTTCCAACCCCCACCAGTCTGTGATTGTGTAAATCCCAGGAAGGTCAACACTGAACATCTCCAAACCCATCATACTCAGATGTACCCAGATGGTTTTGCTGAGCTGGGAGCAGGTTGTGATCTCTTGGATGGGTAATGCATGTCACACAATAGCAGAACACAAGGCTTGCCCCAAGTTGATTTCCAAACCAGGCCTCATTTTCTTCCCTACATTTTTGCAACTTCTGGTTGAGGTGCAAAACTAGCAAGTGTTGCTGAACATCCATTCTGGCACCAGCATGGATTGTAGTGACACCTGTGCTGAACTTTTGTCTTGGTATAGCCTTATTTATGACTATTTCACAGTATCACAGTATAAGCAAGGTTGGAAGAGACCTCAAAGATCATCAAGTCCAACCTATTACCACAGACCTCGAGACTAGACCATGGCACCAAGTGCCACGTCCAAACGTGCCTTGAACACCTCCAGGGACGGTGACTCCACCACCTCCCTGGGCAGCCCATTCAACTCAGGTTTTCCCAAGTTTTGGTCAGGAAGCTGGAGAAGAAGGCGAAGGGGTGGATTTTCTAGGCTGTTACTTGAGTGGTGTTCAACTTCAGAGGTAATTGCTGCCTGCTTGGAGGATACTGGGAGCTGTACCTGGGTTAAGCAACTCTGCCATGGGAGCAAGGGGCAGATACTGATGCAAATTTTCTTTTTAAAAATCATTAAAAAAAAAAAAATCATGTGAAAAGAAACAAGAGTGACCTTTTTCATCCCATTATTTGAGTCCAGCTGCTGACCTTGGCTCTGGGAAAATAATTACTCTTGACTTCGAAGTGGGGAGGTTTTTTTGCTCCAAAGGCAAAATTTTATAGATTTATACTATTTGGAAAAATCAAACGGCTGCAAGCCAAGCCCTCCAGCTTATAAAACACAACCAGACCCCCAGGGATAATTTAAAGTTGACCCTGCAGCACTGAAATTCCAACCATACATGATGCAAAATGTAACTCGCACCATTTTCTTATCTGCTGGAGGCTCCCATCAGTGTGGGCTTTGGGGACCAAGACTAGCCAGAAAGAGACTGAAAGAAAACCACACACACATGCAGGGAAAAAAAGAAAAAGAAAAAAAGGCTCCAAAATGAGTTTGTGCTAATGAAGGTGAAAAGGCCTGGAAGGCCAGAAAGCAAACTCTGTCATGCACACAGCCAAGAGTTGCAAAGGCAGCCACAGACCAGGCTTTTTCCATTGCGCTCCGCCAAGACAACCCTCAAAACTCTCCTGGGATGAAACACAACCCACTCTGCTGCTCAGGCAGTCCAGGCTTCAGTCCTGCTTCTGACTAACAAAACTGAGCTGTGATAGTTTGTTCCTACATAATTAAGACTCATCAGCTGGTGACTGATTTTATCTCCAGTCCTCAAGCCTACCTAGCACAGCTACCTGGCCAAGCCCTGTTAAATCTGTGAGATTTCCTACGGCTGGAGGACCACCCAAATCCAGATACAGCAGCACCTTGTTCCAGCACCATTGCAGGTATCACTGCTGGCCGTGGGCCAGTTTGACAGGGCAGAAAAAAAGACAGAGAGGAAGCTTTTGTGGAATAGAGAAGCTGGAGGAAATTTGACCATTTGTGTTCCTCACAAGCAGGAGCATTATGAGGAGTGCAGCCTGCTGGGGGTGGGCACAGCTTTCCTGTAGCTAGGGTTTAGGCTACAATGACCACAGCAAGCTTTGTCTTGTGACTGACTGCAACAGGTTTCTTCCCCAATTCACCCAGACATGGTGGGTTTTCTGCAGAATAATAGGTACAAGGCTCATCCAGAGGGAACAGATGCAACAGTCTGACAGGAAAGGAAAAAAAAAAAAAAAAAAAAGGAAAAAAAAAAGATGCCAAGTCCTCAATAAAAATAGAGCAATACTTTCTCCAACACACTCTAAATAAGGGCATGGTTATGACACAGTTTGAGCCATCTCAGCATTCAGCAAATCCCCTTTCCAGATCTCAGCTGCTTGTTCCTCTACCTGTCAGAGGCACCTGACCCATCACTTTTCAGATGAGCTTCAGTACTTTTTAATAAGACAAACTTCACAAGACCACATCCTCGAGATCCATCTCCATCCCTCTCTGTCCCTAAAATCACCAGCTGATGTTTGTGAGCCTGTGTGTGTGGAGAGTGTGCATTCACACCTCACAGCTGGCACATTCAACAAGGCATAAGCTTTCATTTCCAATTCCCAACTGCTTTTTTGCCCCCAGCCTTTACCAAGGCGGCGAGTGGCGTGCCTTAGCACTTCACAGCTGTAGACACTGGGGAGGAGTCACAAGCACCATTTTGCAGCACTTTATGATTATGATTTTTAAATTACCCCATGTGCTGCATGCAAAGTGCAAGTGGCTGAGATCACCTCTTTGCTAATTCCCCTCTTTTGCCCAAAAGTCCTTTGCAGATGTCAGAGCATGCTTAGGGTTCGCTGATCACTCACAGTGGGAAATTCTGAGAGGCCAAGCTTGTGACTCAAAGATTTTTGCCAAGTAAAATATTGGCCTGCAACGATGTCCTAACAATACAAAGTAGTCGACACCATAAAATAAACAATTGCAGAGAGCATAGCAAAAGGGTATTTGGAACTGCCAAGGATCTTGTGGAGGTATTACTGAGCCAGACTACAGTTAGCAAAAGCAATTTTTATGACAAAAACAAGTGTCAGTCTTTCCAACACCCCAGTCCCCACATCTAAAAAGCATCTCTGCCTAAAACAGGCCATGTTGCTGGCTTCATTCTTCCAGTTTCATAACTTCTACAGCGTGCAAAAAATAATAGAAAGAGTGAATCGATGAGCGGGGCAAGAGTACCCATAAAAGAGGGACTGTGCATGTAGTAAACCCCTACCCCCCACCCCTCCTTGGATATGCAGCTGCAGAGAGAAGTGGCAAAAGGACAATTGGAGACTGCCACGTTCTCTTAATGTAATCACAAGAACAGCATCATAATTCCAAGCAGAAACTCCCCTTGTGAGAATCAGCTGGTCTCCATTAGTGGCAGCAGTGGAGCTGCCTCCCTGTCATGTTGAGAACTTCAGCAAATAGAGAGCAAAGGAAAAAAAAATTCAACACATTATCATTATTTGTCAACATAACCAGAAAATGCCTTACCAGTTTGGATTTTCAACATCTCCTCTAGTTTTTGCTCTTTTCTGACACTTTCTGAGGGCCACAAAGATGATCAGAGGGCTGCAGCAGCTCTGCTATGAGGACAGGCTGTAATATTTGGGGCTCTTCATCCTGGAGAAGAGAAGGCTTCCAGGAGACCTTATAGTAGCCTTCCAGTATCTGAAGGGGTCCTACAGGAAGGCTGGGGAGGGACTATTGACAAGGTCAAGGGGCAATGGGTTTGAACTGGCAGAGGGGAGATTGAAACTGGATGTTAGGAGGAAGTTGTTTGCAGTGAGGGTGGTGAGACACTGGCACAGGTTGCCCAGGGAGGTTGTGGCTGCTCCCTCCCTGGAGGTGTTCAAGGCCAGGTTGGATGAGGCCTTGAGTGACCTGTGCTAGTGGGAGGTGTCCCTGCCTGTGGCTGGGGGTTGGAACTAGATGATCCTTGAGGTCCCTTCCAACCTTACCATTCTATGATTCTACAAGGAGTGCTAAAACAGTCAGGGGTACTAGCCAGCCAGCATCAAACATGTTTGTCTATCTCCTTACTGAGCAGGACATGAGCACCCTCAGAGCAGGAGCCCTGNCTCCCAAACCATCACACCAGGGCAACAATTTCTGTGCAAGAAGCTATTAACACCTTATTTTCAGAAGCTGATGAGACTTAGGGTCCATCTAGCAGCATCCTAACCTTGTTAGACGCTTCAAATTGGCATGGGGATTTCACAGCAGCTGGATGGTGGCAATGTCTGTTCCTTTTCTTAGTTTCAGTCTTGAGCTCAGCTTGTTGGTAGAGGTGGACTAAAACCCTGCATGAAACCACCTCTTTTCCAGTAAAGAACTACTGCAGACTAGACCAGCTTGAATGGCATTCACCTGCCCTTAACAGGCTGTCTATAAGTTAGATCATCAAGTCTAAACAAGTTGCCCTCAGCTCTGTTGAAATCCATGATGAAAAGCAATCATACCCAGAGGATGGGCCCCTACCTACCCTATCTGTGAAGTGTCTGCATGGAGGAGGTTACTCTATTATTGCCTGTTTGTTCTGACTAGAAAAAGTTCTTACACAAAAGAGCTTAGCCTTGGATATCCTGTAGACAGCTCTGGCCTGGGGAGATGAATCCCACCATGGATATTGTATGATCCTATATAATTACAGCCTCTATTTGCCTATAGCACAGCACCCTCATGGGAACGAGCAGCAGCATGGCATCAGCTACAGCATCTGAATGCGAAACTGGGGAGAGGCATCCAGGACAGCAGAGTGCCGGCAGGCCACACTGACCTCCCAAACGCTCCTGTTGCCTCCCGAGAGGGCTGCCCAGCACACTGCTCCACGTTCCCACGCCTTGTTTCAGCACATCTTCAACACCCTGCTCAGCAGAGTGAGGCCTGGCCATGGTTTTAACGGTCTGCAGTTGCCAAGGGAGGGATATTTCAGTGACCTTTCTCACCATTTCCTATAGCAATATAACCCTCATTGAAATTGTCATACCCTGTGGCTTCCCCATAAAAGCAAAATCAAATAAAAACACAAATAAACAAACAGACCAGATGAGTTTGTCTATAAGCAGCAGAAATAACACAGGGTAGTTTCCTGGGGATTTCTGCATTGTGGTTGGATTCTGTGGTGCACAATAAAGGATGTGCTGGGACCGAAACTCTTTCTGTGGCTGGAGCATTTGTGGCATTCCCCTACCTGGATTCTCTCCTGTCTACTAAAGGTTGTGCTTAGATGTCAGTCTTCTGTAGCTACTAACAAAAGTGCTTTTCTCTCTTGAGTTGCTCATTTCCACACAATTGGAGATGTAAAAATCTTTGAGACCGCAACCTTAATGTCAGATTGTACAGAAATTGGCCCAGGGGTTCAAAAACTACCATGCAGGAGTGAATATGGATGGGTAAACAAGCACATGCAAACACACACAGCCCCATGTGAGTGCATCATCTTTTTCTCCTTTGGGAACTAGGATTAAAATAAAATTAAAATACTATTTAGAGCTTGAAATCCTGCCACGACAATCTACAACATCTTCTAGTTTTAGCTGTTTCATAAAGAAACAAGTCTCCTGTGATCACACTCTGTGCAAGCCCCAGAGAGGTCTGTATGCTGCTGACCAGGATCAGCCATGTGCAAGAAACAAGTGGAAGTCTTCAAACAGAGTCTCTACACTTTTTTATTAAAAAACAAACCCCGAAGCAAACCATCACCACCACAACAACAAAATCCCAACCAGCAGCTGGGTAAAAGGAATCCCTTGAATCCTGGTGCTTCAGGAAAGGCAGACTGTTTGTCATCCTGCCCAGCCGGCACACACACACAAACTGACCAACAACTTCATGCTCACTTCCACAGAGATGATTTCAAAGGCAGACTTTATGGGTGGAGTTTTAGAGGACACTGTCTATAAGAGGGGCCAGATTTCCAAAGGACACAAACCCCAGACTTCTGTTTTGGTGCAATGCCACAGGGAATTGTTCCATTCCTGAGGGCAGGGGGCAACAGTTGTCTGTTATCACAGAACCACAGAAACATTCAGGTTGGAAAAGACCCTCAGGATCACCAAGTCCAATGGATAACCCTACTCTATCCTAAACCATATCCCCAAGCACCACATCCAAATTACTTTTAAACACACCCAGAGTTGGTGACTCAACCACCTCCCCGGGCAGCCCATCCCAATGCCTGACCACTCTTGCTGGGAAAAAAATTGTCACAGAATGCTGAGACACAGGTTTGTGAGTGCTTCTCTCTAGAGATGGTAGATGTGCAACTCTGAATCCTAGCCTGCTTTCTCTACACTAAGAGCAGTTTGTTGCTTGCTCTTCTCACCAAAATACATTTTGGCAGCCCTTGGGTACCACTTTCACGTTTGAAAAAGCAACCCAGTTCATTTCACAGATTGATAATGCACCCACTTCCCTTGTCTTGTCTGATGATGTGCTCTGCAGAGAATAATGCACCCACTTCCCTTGTCTTGTCTGATGATGTGCTCTGCAGAGAAGCTGGTTGTTTTCAGAAGACAGAAACTACTTCTGTAAATCACTCATGTCATTGTTACCAGCCATTTCCCAGAGACATCATCGCATCAAGCTCTACTTCCATTCAGGCTCTGAATGATAAGACAGCCCCGTTCAGCTGACAGAGAGCTATAAAGCAATGTGAAGCACAGTAAACAAAAATTAGAGAAAGGCACATTTTTAACACTTTAACACAGCCACAGTTTTCAGAAGATATCCCAGCTGTCAGCTGCTGGAGTGACATAAGAAAGCAGAGCTTTGAACATCTGCCATCTTCTTACTGATCCACAGCTCTGTTGAGCCAGGACAAAGTTGCAGATACCCTTAACCTCATCAAGCAGAGATAAGCCATCAGCACAGACCAACACTCAAACTCACACTCCACTTATTGAAAAGTCTCTCCATAATTGATAAAATGCTGGAAGGCTTCCACAGAACTGATGGCCAGTCCAAACAATGCCTGCTGAGTGACCTTCTCAGCCTCCCAGTTGCTCCTTTCAAAGCAGTTAGGAAGTTAGGCAGTGCATGTCCAGGTCTTCCTTACTTGCTTGACACAGGGGGCTGAAGGCAAAGCCTTCTTCTCCTGCACTCTCCAGGCTGGGCTATTCAAACACATGAAAATTTAACTTTAAAGAGTCTGCTTTAAAGTCACAGTGACACCATGCAAGCGGCAGGTGCTGAGCTGTTTGCTTTTGCTGGATCCAAAGTAATTGCTGTTTGCGCATTTCAAGATGCTTGAAGCAAGCAAGAGTGTGACACATGAATCACAGCACATAAGAGAAATAGCTGAGGCTTAAGAGGGCCACGGCAAAAACAATTACAATCTCCCTTTTTGAGCCGAGCAGATGTTTAAAATTATGTCAGTGACTTCCAAACCATAAACATTTCTCAGGAAAATGCAGATGTGGTTTGCAAAGAAAAAGGAGATGTGTCCGATGTAAAGCAGAGGTCCTTGCTAAGCGAGCCCCCTTTGAGCAGCAGGAATGTCAAACATGCTTGACCTCCAAATCAGCAAATAAGCACATTATAAACAATGTTATTAATGGTTCTGCTTTCACTACAAGGAGGAGTCTCCCTGTTTGTTTAACATACAGCAAGCTGGTTAGAGCATGGGCAGTTTCACGGCCAAACCATATTAAAGCAGTATAGAATATTTGCTCCTATTCTTTCCAGCTCCACGGCAAGTGGTAGGAGGCAGAAGAGGAAAGGTGCTGCTAATCTCAGGGCTGTTAGGATCACTGTTGTCATTTCGTGTTTAGTTACTGATATTGTGCTTTGAACCACCAAGTAATCACCACCCAACAGTTAAGAGAGATGCGAGAGGTCATCGGCTCCTCTATGGAAACAGACAACAGTCTCCAAAGGCATTGTTAGTGGAGGTCTCTGCAGACATGTAAAGTCTGCTTAGGACTCAGACAGCTCAGAAAAAAAATGTTTTTGCCTTGTGTAGGACAAGAAACAAGTGAGATGCTCTACCAAAACCTAGTTCTCTTCCTCACATACTCCCACAGCACAAAGCTGTACGCCACAGCCAGCACAACTGCATTACATTTCCAATAGAAGTATCTCAGTCACCCTGTAACCTTCCTGCAAACAAAGCTGAGCCTAGACAGTTTGTTTACATCCTAACTTTATCCCAAAGCACTTTGGAGTTTATCACACATCACTCAGATTCCCACTATGCTCCAGCCAGACTGCAGGCACAGGTACCACCCTGGAGAACTGTGGGGCACAGCAGCAAATGAGATGGGGAAATTCCAGGCAGAGGTGTGCGGAGTGATACAGAGACCACTTTACAGACAGTTCCCCAGACACTGGTTTCTAAGATCTTCCTTCACATCAGACAACATGAAGCTGCAGGGAGATAAGTGGATACACCTCCTAAAGAGCAGCTCTGATAGCAAGAGCATCATTAAACATTTCAGGCCACCAAGGAAATCCTGACCCAATCTGTATGCTGTGTTCCTGTGAGTGGAGCTGGCTCTGATGAAAATGGGGAAGAGCTGAGCCAGTTTTGCTGTTACTCATGAGTCTGAATATTTCAAAGCTGATCCTCAAATTGCTAAACCTTCCCAAGTGACCATGTGCACCAGCCAAAGATTTCAACACAAGGAGTAAGGAGTGCAGGCTCACACTGGAAATGCATTTGATCATGGGTTAACACAAACCCAGAGAGAAAAGAGTGAAAGGAAATGGAGTTGTCCAACACCTTCCTACCTGTGCACGAGTAACAATGGCTCAAACAGAGGCAAAGAGCAGAGAGCCACCCAAGGAGCAAGTTAACAGTAATGGAAGGAAATGAAAGGATGGTCTCTGGGCATTAAGTGCTCCTACACTGAAAGCCTGCACTTTGTGATGGACCTTCCTCTGTGAAGCTAAGCCAACACTGTTGGATCCAGGGTGGCTCTGAGGAGTCCAACCTGCCCCACAAGGCAGGTAGGTGGCAATCTCTCTGCTTTTCAGCACTTTCTGATGACAAGGATGAGAAATTCCTTTCCTATTTCACAGACACGTTGAGAAGATGCATACCAACCCTGACAAGGCTCTTGGGGACTGTAGAAAAGAGACCACACAGAGCCAGGCTCTGACAGCATCACTCAGGTCCACAGGCATTTTGCTTTATGCAGCTGGCTGATTATTTTTATCACTTAAGGATTCATCCACATCTAATGAGACTCTTTCAGATCAGTCTGATTTTCTGCACTGATAAATCCCTTCCCTCCACCCCCAAGACATCAGTTACTCTCTCCCTTATTTTATGAGCACAGAAAAAAAAAAAAAAAAACAACCCACAGCAGACTAAACACCTCCCTTGTCCTGGAGACTGCATGGAGCAGTGACTTGCCATTAAGGACAAAATAAGCTGATAGCCCAGCAGCATCCAAGGAAATGAAAAACAGATGAAGATACAGCCCCTGTAAGCTCCAAAACCACCCAGGGAGGCACATTAGAGGTGGCATGGTGTGGTCACTGTGAAAGGAGATCACTCTCAGGGACCACCTAAAGCAAAGCCCAAAACTGTGATTTACAGCCAGTGGGTACTGAGCTAAAGCTCAATCCTCTTCTGTGCGCTCACAGGGAGCTCCTCTCTGCCTCCAGCTTTGGCTGTGTTATGGAGGAAGTTGCAGGGACTGAGGAATGTGCACCAGGGAGAGCAAATAAACAGAGGTGTGCAAATCTGCTAAAAATAACCCAGGAACTGCAGCTCTTGGAGTGGAACACAGCTCCTTGGTTGTTCACCACTGTCTACCACAATTGAAGCCTTGTCTGAACAGGTGGGTGGCTGTCCTGGCAAATCCTAGCTTAAAAACACCATACAGGAAAAAAAAAATCTCTCCTCAATCATTCCCACAGACCCTCTGTTCTCAACTAGATTCTTGTCAGAGGTTGTCAAAACAAGAAAGAAAAATAAAGCTCCAACACGATTATTGCTATTTTCTCACTGCTTTCCAGCATTGTTCCAGGCAGCCCAGAAGTGCCAGGCAGCTGGTGACAAGGGCAAGGCTGACAGGGCAGCTGGCAGTGTCAGAACCACGAAGAAACCTGTTGGAGACTCCTGTGTAAGGAAAAGGCCTTGAAGAAACCATCAGGAACTGGAAATGGGATTGAATTATAGATCCCTGTGTGCTCAAGATCTCAAAACTGAGGAACAAAGGCATCAGCCACAGCAGGGGAAGGGAAGGAAGAGATTGTGTGTGATGGGAAGCTCAGGGACACTGGAAAGATGGGGTTGTGTAAGACCAGTAAAATGCACCTCCTGCCAAACATGGGGGTTGCAAACCAAACCCCTTGGTAAGAAACCAAGCACTGGTGGTTTTTTGACTCTGAGTTAAGAGTGGCTAAATCTCCTCAAGCCAGCAGTGATCTGTGCGTGTCAAGAAGCTGCCTTGCCTCAGAACGTCCTGGTGACGTCTTCTGTTTCTTTGACTTCTCCCTTAATTTAAACGTTCCAAACCCAGATAACCTTAAGTCTCTCAAAGCAGAGTCTCAAAGCAAATATTTCTGTCTCTATTCCCCCCACTCCTTTTTGGCTGTGTATCTCAGAAGTCTCTTTTCATCTCACTCAAGCCTGAAATTAGCCAAAAGGCTTCTTAAAGAGTAACTCTCCAGTGCTGAGCATGTTTCCCAACATCAGAGAGCACAAGCAGCAACAGAAGCATTTTTTTTGCATCTTCACAGAGTGCAAACACAAGCTGAGACCCAAACTAGCTGACCTCTGCTTAGTACAGAGGATGGGTACAATGACTACAGCCTTTTTCTTTGCTCTGCTCCAGCCCCTCACTGGAGATGGAGACAGATCCTGCACCTTAACACTCTCATTTCTGGAGCAGACATGATGGATGGCAGGAGCCCAGCTCCAGCAAGGATGGTGGAGCTCACTGGAAAGGATGACACAGTGAGACCAGGACGAAGGGTAACAGCACAGAGCATGGCAGCAGTCAGAGGTATGTATGAAACCAGAGCTGTTAACCACACTAGAAACCCAGCCCTGGTGCCTCCCCGTCACTAGTGGGTGTTAAACACCATTCTGTAAAGTGTTTTGCTCCATTTCATATCTGGCCCACAGTACCTAGTTACTGCAGCCTGTGCTGTCAGCAGAGACCAAACAAGCTGCTCCAGCTTGCCCCATAGCCTTTCTCCCACCAGACACATTAGGTTAAGCACAGCAAGGTGTGGGGGTCTCACAGAGCTCCACATTGCACTGTAGCTCAGTATTGGTTTGAAAGCAGTCAAGTGACGCTGCTCTGATGGTCTGAGACAGAGGTCATCCCCTGCTCTGGCACATGATAAGCCCAGAAGCAATTTTCACTCCCTGTGCTGGGGCACTGTGAGGGCTCCAGGCACCCAGGGACAAGTTCAGTGAAGCTAAGCAGGCTGGACGAGCATCAGTAGATTCTTCCACTTGGTCCTGAAGACAAAAATAGGCACCTAAGGATGCTAAAAGAGAGAGCAGCCTATACATACACACCATGATATCCCAGCAAGGCTCTGTGACACCCCACCTGGAACATCTGCACCAAGCACAAGGTAGACCGAGGTCCAGACTTCCAGTGCAGATGTGCCTGGTGAACTCAGTGTAACTCCCTTGAGCCTTCCCACTCTTGGCCACTGATAAAGTCAGACACAGCAATATCAGTCCAGCTGCTTTCCAACTTGCTTCATGCAAGCTCAGCTCGGGTGCCTGATAACTGCACTTGTGGCTTCCTCTGGGCCACTGGGAATCCTACAGACCCTGATCAAAGAGTCCCTGCGCTGGGCTTCAGATATGGCTGCCCCTCCACTGCTGCAGCAGTACCAGCAGCAGGAGAAGTCATCCCAGCACAGACCAGACTCTACTAACTGTAAAAATAATCTTCAGACTACACAGACATAGGAAAGTCTTTGAAGGGTATAAATCACTAACTTCATTTGCAGAGGCACATATTTGGCCATATTACCTCATCTCAGCTGCAAAGTATTCAGCTCACAGCTGCTTCTCCTGATACCTTCCCCTTGCAAAACTGCATCCAGCTCCTCCTGAAGCTGCTTTAATAACATGATTAACTGCTGATGTCCTTGGCCATTTGCTCCCTATTTTAGGTGGAGAAAGTGAGCCTAACATTTTCAATGGACCACTCAGCCACTTTTTTCCTTGCCTGACACACCTGGTTATAGCATTATGATTTCATAAATGCTATAGAGTAATGCCTCTTTAGAGTATTTCTCTGCTTGCTTAGACTAGGTTTCAGTTAGGCTAAGCTCCAATGACTTCAGCAGTTACTTTTATTTGCAGTGCTGCATGCAAGTCAGCTCTGAAGTTGGCCTTGTGCTAGTTACATTATTTCCAGGCACTTGGCCCCCACATTTCACGAAGTTATGGATAGAAATGTTACACACAGAGGGCTTCTGAAGAAGGAAAAAAAAAACAAACCAAAAAACCCACAAAAACAAAGCAGGGGAAAAAAAAAGCAAAAAAAAAAAAAGGGAGGGGGGGGAATAATACTTCTTTAAACTCAGCAGTCAATGTCTGGGTTTTTAAGTTTTCCAGCACTGCAGGAAATGATGTTGGGAAGGTTCAAGGTAACAAGGACACAAGAGTCACCTGCCCTATCTTTTGTCAAAAACTGNTACTGTGATACTGTGAAAAATTGCTGTTCTTATGCACACCACAGAGTGCTCTTGGAGAAAAACAACCCCACTCTTCTGCTGCATGCCCTGCAAAGTGCTGCAGGAAGGCAGCCTCCTAAAGTCAGCATGAGCACTGGAGGGAAGTGGTCCCTTGCACGAGCACAGATTGTGGTAACATAAAGTCATCCATCCAGAACAGGCAAACTGTTGCAGCCCTTGGCTTTGAGAAGTTTTCTCCCACCACAGTTACAGGCCCATGTGCCTTGCATATGGAGGCTGCCAGTGGAAACCCCCCAAAAGCCTTGGGTGTTGGCAGAGGGAAGCAGGTTTGTCACTTAGGTTGCTCCTTCTTAACTGAACAGCAAAAAAAAAAAAAAAAAAAAAAGAGGCCAGCATAAAAATAGAGGCCAGCATTAATGCAGGATTCAAATCCTGCTCTCAGGACTTCTTACAGCCTCCAATAAATTAAACTATGGCCTCAACAATGCTGTAAGTGATCTGTCAAACCAGACAGTGTCCAGCAATGAGGCAATTTGGCATGTGCACAGGGCAGGAGGGCAGCCCTGGCCCACAGTCTCAAATTAAGACACTTGCAGAAAACCCAATCTAGTTTATCATAAAATTCAAAATACTTAAAAAAAAAAAAAATCAAGACTGTTTTATCTTAAGCAACAGAATTTATCATTTCTCTTCTGCTGTTTAGTCTGCAGGGTGAAAAAGATTCCTGTTTTCCAGGTTTTCTCTATGACTCCAAAAGGTAAAACAATTTCTTTCATGTAACTTTTTAAAACCAGAACTCAGGTTTCTCCTGAATGCCAGAGAGGAAAGAGGAGTGTTAAGGAAATCATTAAAGTTGCCAGGACTTTGATAAGGACATGGAAGTCGACACAGTCATCCTGGCATCATGGATAAGAGAGGCAAAGGAGACCTGTGACTAATTCCACATCCAGCAAATGCAATCCAAAGTAATTCAGGTCAAAAGTGCTATATTTTCCTCTTTCATTTAAAAAGCAAGACAGGAAATGTATGAAATCTGACAGGATCATTAGGGATTTCATAAATGCTGCTTCCTGTGGTACAGAAAAAGGAAAGAAGAGAGGCACAAGGCCAAATTATGTGCTAGAGCAGATGCATGCAACTGCAACACACTGCAAAACCAGCCGAGCTGCACCCAGAAGAATAAGGTGATCCAGGATCAGTTCTGCACTGAAAATGGGGGCAAAGCTTATAGCCCATCCCAGTGGGCTGGCAGCAAGGTGGTGCTGGCCCTGGGGGACAGCTTGCAGGCACCTGCACATTTCATGAGTCAGCAGCCCTGGCCCTGGCCTGGAACCGAGTGAGGCCCCCAGGACAGGAGAGGAGGATGCTTTTGTTTGATTTTCTCCAAGGCTTTCTCAATGAAAACATAACCTCCTACCAGCATCAGACCCTTTTACTGAGCAGACAAGTTAAATAATGAGTTTGGCACTTTCCTTCAACGTTCACTACCCTGCTCTGAGTCATGTGCTGGGAATTTGGGGGAAGAAGGGGGGGCAGGCTCCTGTTTGTCTTGGAAAGCTGCACACAAGCCCAACCTGAAGCATCACTTGGTGCAGCCTGCTCTTCATTTTGCTTTCACACTTGGCAGCAGGCAGGGAGCCCAGCATTGATCCCTCCTGCCTTCAGTACCAATATCACAGCATGCTCAGGAAAGCAGTGAATAGAGTAGCAACAGATTTGTTAGGAAGAGAGAAAAAGAGCAAAGAAACAACACTCATCACAGGACAGCATAGCTCTGCTAGCATGATATGGGGCTGGAGTAGTTCCCATTGGACACGGGAAGAGACCACTGGTCAGCTCAAACCTTCCAGTCAAGGCAGGCACAAGAGCTCCTATTTACCAAGCAGATGCTTCTCAGACAAGTTCAACATGGTCCAAACAGGGAACTCCTATGCACATCAGCTGCAAAACTTCAACTTCAGTGCTAGATATCAAGCACCATCACACCAGCAGCATCTCTGGAGTCTTTAGGACTAGAGCATCTCAGCCCCACATCAATCTCTTTGTAGGTGTAGCCAAGAGCAATGAAAGGAGAGAGAATGGGGGAGGTGAGTGTAAATCAGGATGAATCACAGCCAGCGCCCTGGGTCAGCTGTAGGCATGCACAGCACCTCGCTGGGGCTCCTTGCACCCAGGTGTATTTAACTGCCTGCTAGGACAGATGGAGGTGAAATGATGCCAGAGGAGCCACTGGCTGTGACTCTGACATGGCTTTGAAGCAAATGCAGATAAATCCACTGTGCATGGGGCTGAAGCTCTCAGTGGAGCATGCAGACTGTTCAACAGCCAAAGCAAATACATTTGCTCTGCAGGTTATAGGAGGCTGTTAAACCAGCCGTGCAACCAACCTCTCCAAGCCAAAAGCTACCTTCTCTTTCTGTACTGGAGCCTAACACCTACAGTGACCCTGTTAAAGTTCACTGATTCTCCTGCTGCCCTCTAAAGAGGCATATTATAAACAAAAGGGTGAATACTTTGACCAACAACCTGCTCCAGATTCAGCCCAGTATTTTCCAGTGCGAGTTTGGTCTTTTTCTACTTGCAGTTGAGCTCAGTCTTTCCCAAAACAGAGAGGAGAATAGCAAGGATTCTCCCTTAAATCTCTGACACTGAAAAAAAGTCTGATATATCATGACAGCAGAAGACAAAGGCTAGAATAAGTAGCAGTGGTCTCTGGGTTTTATTCAAGATGTTGTTCTGCAAATACCTACTGCTCAGCACTGCATTTGTTCCCCCAAGGAGTTCCTGTGGGACTTGGGCTTCTGAAGGCTGGTGAGACAGGGTCTGCACTAGCTTGCTTGAAAGGTGGTGGCAGAAAGTTGCTGTGGGTTTGTGGCAGGAGGAAAGGAAGAGAAACCTCTGGGCATCCTTCACTTCTCTTTGTACAAATAACAGATCACCTGATGGAGACCACGGGCCCAGGGCTGCCCATGAATTGGATGCCAGGGGTGCTCAGACGTGGCACTATGGCAGAGTATGTCCTTGAGGTGGCAGCCTAGTAAAGGCACTGCTGAGGCACTGGCTGGCTTGATAACAAGAGAGACTTGGAGGAATATTAATTACAGAGTACCTATCTCATGAGGGTTTTTAATCTCCAGTGTACTTTGTGACTGATGAGTCATATTTAACTTGCAGCACCAACCTCTGCCCTAGCTCCATCAGCACTAAATTACTGCTCGTGTTGCACTGAGCCTAGTGTGCCCTGGCAAAAGTGCTCCGAACACATTCACTTCACAGGAAAAACACAGATGTACAGGCTGCTTTAGAGAAGGATCAGAGACAAAACAGTTGTAGGTGTGAGTTTTAGAGCTGCTACCATTCCAGATCTCCTGTTGTAGGAGCACTGTTGTTGTGCTGCATGGTGTTGCAATCCCAGCCTATCTCATGCTGATCTTCACTCCTGTCAGCAAACAAGTCCTAAACACCACTTAGCATCCACCCAGCATCCTGCTTGCTGCCACAACACCTTCTTACACAGCTCCTTATGCAACAACCAGACNTTCTATGATTCTATATGGTTTTCTCCAGATCTATTGCTTATTGGAAATCAAAGGAGGAGTTGCATTTGTCAAGACAACAGCACCTAAGTTACATCAGGTTGGCTGACATTTGCCAAGGTTAGAAATGCTTCAACCTTTAAGCCATGAACCAACCTTTAAGGGATTAAGAAATAATCATTTCCTTAGGTATAGGTTACTCAGTAGTTGCTGCCAAGAGATTTCTTTCCTCTTCCTCAGAAGTGTCCAGCTGATGTAGGAGTATGGTGAGCAATGGCAGTGGGACTTGTGCACTGCCTCGCTCAGAGGCACTCGCTCAGACATTTGAACAGCAGCAAACCCCCCAGAAAGCAAGAAAACCTTTCAGCTATTTTCCCCTTCATTGGCAGCACAAACACACTACAACTGCTCCACAACAGCACACTGTACACCCAAATTATTCCTGTGGTTGTTTATTTACTGAGATTATAATCATGCCTCAAGGCCTCATCTTTGATGTCTGAAACTCTGTGGGCAAAGTTTTCTGGAGGAAAATAATGACTTCCAGTATTCCCCATCCAGCCTTGTGACTTGCCCACAGTCAGACAGCTCGGCAGTGGCAGAGTGGGGACATAGGGCAGTCCTGGGGTGACCTGCCAGCACCCTGTTTCTGATGCCAGTTGCACAAGCACTAAGGAGACCATGTCATCATGCTGAAATCAGTGACAAATTAGGCAGCTAAAGCCTGCGTGGGATCTTGGCTCACATCCACTCCGGAAAAATCGGAAACAAAGTCAACTTTGCTGGGAGTAAACCATTTGCTCCACAGCTTTAAGAAAGCATGCAAATGGGAAATCAAAAAATCCCAACAAGAAGCTCCACAGCCAGCCAGGGAAAAGAGCACAGGAACATTGGCACGGGGAAGGATAGAACTACCTACAGTAACCGAGTTTGTTTTCACACAGGAGGAATAGGATAGATTAACAGAGCAGACTGCATTTCTCCAGTGGGTACAAGAATCAAGAAGTAGCAACTTAAACCAAAAACACTTCCTACAGGTTAATGAACCTTCAGCTTAACAAAGCAGTAGGTCAGGAGAACATATGTGATTCTTCTATGAGAAGGCCAGATGCTGAAACAGGAGATGCCTTTGGAAGCTCAGGGGAACCCCCAAAGGACTGAAGGGAGCCCACATTCTTCTGGCTTAACAAGGTTTAGGGACACAGCACAACAATTTATAGAAGAGCAACTTTGACACAGGCTGCAGGGCAAGGAGAGATACTTCACACCAATCAGGAAGTGCAGTGAAGAGAAGCCTAGGCAGAGGGAGTAGAGTTTCCAAAAGCCGTGCTATGCCAAGTCACTGATTATATCTAATTGGAATATTTTAGGCAAATGAAAGCAGAATCACTAGCAGGAATTTCTAAGTGTATAGCCAGTGGGGAGATCATCCAATATTCCTTCCAAAGGGGTAGCAAAGGAAACACAGCCAGGAGCAGTTTTCCAAAGAGAAAGCCAGACAAAATACTATATTAGACTGAGTTTCTGGCAGCAGGAGCCAAGCGTTAAGGGTCTCAATACAGGTCCAGAGAATCTTTCACCTTCAAAAAGCCTCCAGTCCAATCTCCACTTAATGCTGTCTAAAACTCTGTGATCCATCTGAATCCCCACTTACAACATGAAGACACCACATGATTAACCATGGAAAGATGCCAGCTTTGTCATTAGACATCAAAAGCAGGGAAGATGCAGACTGTACTCAGGTTTAGGCTCACAGAGTTCCACTGTGACATCTTCTCAGTTCCTGCTTGTTTGGGTGAGATCAAAAACCAGAAAAGTTTGGTGCACAGTTTAGAGTTATGCCTGATTTCTACTTAAAACCAAATGGCCCACACCAAACTGATTCCAGATTTGCTCTGAGGACTTTCAGCCTTTAAGGTATCAGCCAGGGAACCTGCATGGAATCCAAACTTGAGCCTGAGCCTGGCAATGGAAACGTGGCTCACAGCTTTGAACAAAGCATGGTGAGCCTCCTTCAGCCTCACCCCATCCCCATCCCAGTGTCTGTGCTGCTGGGAAATGTTGCAGTAAGTGTGCTTTGGCATGAACTTGTAGAGAATGCTGTGCACAGCTCAAGTACCACCATGGACCCATGTACTGCAGATTTCTTTCTGCTGACTTCTCCTTGGGATGTCCTACATTAAAACAAGTGGGGAAGGAACTTGAGAGCAAGACTGGCAACTGCTGCACCGGGTGCTGAGCTCTGGCAAAGCAAATAAACCCCCAGAAGCATCACCTCTGCAGACGTGTAACATTCACAAGCACAAAAGGATACAGATGAAGCAAAGAACTTGGGAATGAAGAGTGGGAGCTTTTCTGAAGCATCTGGACGATGCAGAGAATAGAAATTAACAACATGTTACACTACTCAAAAGCTATGCTGAATTTCTCCAAGGGCTTTATGATATGTTGCTTTTTGGGACTCACAACTGCATTCCTGAAATAAGCCCCTCCAACCCTTGGAAGATACACCAGCACTATGGCTAGTCTACAATCAAGAGTGAGTTATTAATGCATAGCAGAAGCGTGTGAATTGAAGGGGCTGGATGAGCTGCCTGCAAATAAACAAAATTACAATGCTCTATTTTGAGGCACAAGTGTGAGCAGATTGCTGGAGGGGACCCTGTCAGACCCTTGGATGCAGCCCAGTTCAATGCAAGAAGTCAGAGCAAAGATGTCTGATAGTTTATATTTGGGGCACACAGAAAGAGGAAATGGATTGAAAGTTCTCCATGATTTAAAGTCCCCAGGACAGTGTTCCCATCTTCCCTACAGGAATTTGAAGAGCCACAGAGGGAGCTGCTGTAATTTCTTACTGACTCCACTAGCACAGGGTTAGGATTTTGGTGAAAGTGCTTCGGAGTGGCACTAAAGCAGTCTTTCAGTTTAGGGGTAAAGAAAGCCAAAGAAATTTGGTTTCTCACAGGATTTGTCACAGTAGGATAAGATTTTCTCAGTATTTGTCTGCTCAGTAGCTGAAATGATTCATTCTCCTGTGCAAAGTCATAAAACAAAGGCTGACAGACAGCATGTTGCACACCAAGCTTCTGCTAGAAAACAGATTTGGTACTTGCTCAAGCATCAGGCTGGAATAGTAAATTCCTGTGTTCCTCATTAGATTTGCAACCCTTGCACAACTGCAGAGTCCTGACACTGTATTCTTTAAGGAAACACCAGGCTTTGCCTACAAATGGGGAGTTCCTGGAGGTGTTGTCTCTGATTTGTTAAGTCTGTTGTGAGTCTTGGGACCCTAAAAAGGGAGAGCAGGCTCCCTTCTGCCAGAGCCTTAATGAGCAGCCCAGAAAGCAGAGTTGCTGCTGACAGACATTGTTTCTGTAACCCACAGACAGAGAGGGCAGAGGGGATGGGGGAGATCAATAGACCTGGAGTGTGTGTGTAAGTCAGTGTCTCTCTGATCGGGTTTCCTCCAGGGGCTGGATCTCCATTATTTTTTCCTTACCAGAAAAAAGATCTCCCAGTCTCAAAGAGTAAGTTCAGCCACAGGCCTCCAGTCATAATAGGAGAGAAAAAGAAAAAAGGGAAAAAAAAAAAAAGAGCCCAAAGCATATTCTTCTGCCATTGACACTGGTGTGAAACCAAGTGATGGGTTTACAGTGCCTGTGAGTTCAGCTGATCTGATCATCTTACATGTTTTCATCCAGATTAATGAAGCTTTCAAGCTCAGAGCATTTTAGTCAACACTCAACATTAACATCCCATGTTTAAGTGCTTGTAAAAGCATTTGTAAAATGATGAGTAGGATTGTTATTTTTTTACAGCCAGGATTCCTAACAAAAGGAGTCATATGCAGCAGCACAGCCTAGTCCTTAGTCCCTTCCTCTCCACTTACTCCACCTCTGAACCTCTTGAACCTCATGGCCCATTTCAACCCCATCTGATACAGGAATAGGCTACAGAAGGATATTGAGCCACTACCAATTCTGTAGTTTGCAGAGACTCACCAACACCCTAAACTGCAACGAGCTTTCCTCAACCCTCACTAGACCTCAGAGCACTCAAGAAGGCATCCTCCTGGCTGGATTGCTTCAGCTCTGAACTGCATCTTAACACATTTCCATACCTACCTATAAGTATTAAAAAAACCTCAAAAAAACCCTAGGAACCACAAGATCCAGTTTCTGCAATCATTTGTCCAAGGCCTTCTCACCTGAAGCAGATTCAGCTGCTTTTCTTGTACAAATTGGTGCCACAACACCCAACACATGCTTTTTGGTGTAGCCTTTTCAACTAGTTCATGCTTACATCCCTCACCACTTTCATTCAATCTCCTGAAACAAATTTTTAAGACTCCTGCTCACATCTTTTCCTGCATCTTATCAGGAGCTCTTGGTCCCTAGCATTCTTTGCACATCAGTGAGCATTGCTTGGCTCGTGGGCGGGCTGGTCCCCACAGTTCACCCTTATCTCCCCAGCAGCCACACAGCTCAGCCACCCCAGCACCGCTTCATGTAAAGAGGGTGTCAGGATCTGCCTGCTGTAAACGGTTCTTCCTCACCAGCAAAGTGCCATTATTCATGCAAGGCTTAAACACTGGACATACAGATGCCAGCCACAGACCCTCAGACCTGACATTTAACATCCCAAAGCCATTTATCACTCAGCAGCCTTACGCTGGTTTAAAATCCCCAAGTCACAAGGCAAACAACTTAGTGGTTCATTTTTCTATGCTTTTGTACATTCCTGACTGCCTTTCTGCTTCTGTCTATTCAACTGCTTCAATTAGCTCCCCCAGCGATCTCAGCCTCTGCTGCTCTCCTCAGTGCCACCATTGTGTACCCACAATACCTCTGGGTCTGCCCCATCCAAGCATGTCCAGCCTAGTTTCCCCATCCCACAATTTAGCAGTGCCATCTGATTCACAGCTTTTATATGTTCCCTGATATCAGGGACCCCAGTGAGCTACTCTGGCTGCTTTAGCATTTTAAACAGCTTTACCCTGAACTGGTCAGCTGAAAAGCTCTTATTTCCACAGAAAAGGAGATGACATCAGCTGAGGCAGGATAACCATGACAACCTCCCCAGATCAGCAGGGCCACATGCTATTTGAATAAGTGAGCAAAGTTTAGCTCTCAACAGCTTTCTAGGCAGGGCCTCCAGTTTAACTTGGCAACCTGAGTGCGTGAAGGGCTTTGGGGGCATTTTACCTGTGCTCCCACCACCATTTCTGTGAATTAAAGACTCTGAAGATCCTGAGAAGGTAGTGGTACTGGGAAGAGGAAATCTTTACAAACCCAGCATTTTGCATTCCTGCCTGACACAGAGCTGACATGCAGATGAAGAGGATATTAGCCCCAAAACTCCTCTTCAATTTGATTTCCAGCAGACTTGCACTGGCAGAAAGCAACTGACCGCCTAAGAAATGCACTTTGGGATCTGGCATGCCAGGATTTCATGAGACAGTCTCCCTGCCTTTAACTGTATGGTAAGAAAGCAGAGATCTGAAGTATTTCAAAGCCTGGATTTGGATCCAAACCCACAACAGAACCATTTTCTAAATCTCATCTTCCTATGGGAAGGCCTCCATATCTGATCAGGATTTTCTTGCTCAAAGTGGCGTGGAAATGTTTTTAAACAGGCTGGTGTGTAGAATCCAGAGGTAATGTGCTGGGTGCAGAAGGTTAATTCTCCACTGCCTCAGTGTGGAAGCAGGGTTGCATTCTGGTGGAAAGCCCCATGCTTTTTTACATGTTGCTTTCCAACATTTATTTTAGCTAAGAGTTTATATAAGTGTAGGAGGATTAGCCTTCTGGATCCAGAATCTCTTACTCTCCAATTCTTCATAATGCTGTTTTTATAAAACACATGTGTCCCATTTTGGGGCAATTTAAAGTTTGCCTAGTACATAAATGCTTCATTAAAACAGCTGCTCACAATCTGTTAGTATAAATATTTTCCACCCTTTTCTGATCATCATGAGAAGAGGCCAAGGCTAGAGCCATGGATCCAAACAGCCTGCATGTTAGAGGTGTTCACAGTTTACATTCACATGCATACTTCAGGGCTTCTGCCTACTATCCATGGCTCCCTTTCAAGCTCTGGGAATGGGTATTTTGCACCATTTGGGTCCTTCCAGATAGAGAAATCTCCAAGAGATGAGGGCAAAAGGGAATCTGGTTGGGTTTCTGGGCAGCAGGACTTCCCTGGCTGTAGTTCCAGGGACACTTTAGTCCATCATTGACAAACCTGCTGTCAAAAAGAGCAGTCCCTTCCCCATTGCATGCCCTTGCCCATCTGTTCCTGTACAGCCTTTGCACTGCTATTTTGCTGGTTTTGCTGTCCTACAGCAGATTGTATTAGGAAATTGATTTGGCTAAAACAGAAAAAAAAAAAAAATTGCCCCTTCTTCTAGTGTTTTCTACAAGTTAAAAAGCTGCATCTGAGCAAAACCAACCACAACCAACCAAATGGGAAGGATGCAGCCCAGCTTGGGCAGATCCAGCCCTCATAAAAACACTCCCAGCCTGAAAGCAGTAAGTCCAATACAACTTGCACACACAATGAACACCTCCTCACCTATAAACAACATCCAAATTTAGGATGAGCAGGCTCTGAGGGCTAAAACCTGGAGCAGAGAAGTCTTCTCCTCCTAGCACATCCCTGCCAGCGTTGAACAAAGACTTGTTCACTGGCCCAAAAGATCTGTTTGACTTGGAAAAAGTGATCATGCCCAGAAAGCCAACCTCCTTGAGATCAGGAGGTTCAGTCCCACCTTCCATTAAACCCCTGCCCTTGTGGAATAACTGCAACCAAGTCAGCAGGGTCACATCTGATTCATACTGCAACTGGGGATGAAACTTGAGCCACAGGCTCAAGTCATTAATCCTGTTCTCTGGCTGCCTCCCTGCATCAATCCAGAGAGGAGGAAGCCTCTTTATCGCGGTTCTGTGCCTCATGATGAAATAATTCAACTGGATTAAATCAGCTTTTTGGGTGCATCAATCATGCTATTGTCCCCAGAGCAGGAAGTTTCCTCCTCGGCCTTTAGCCACCTCTGCTCTGACCCATATTCCAAGGACTTCCCTGCACATTTTGCTTATGCCTGTATTTTGCATTTACTTACACAGGCAGCTGTGTCCTGTGAGCAAGAGCAATAAAAAAAGCTAATGAATCCAATAACTCTTAAAGTCATAGAGGGTGTAAGAGATGTAGACAGTGATGCCTAGTGAGATTTTCAACAGAAGCATCTTACAGCTTGCAAAAAAATTGCCCAGGTAGGGTGCTCTGGACCTTTGAAAGTACCACTGAGCACCTGTCTGAATTGCAGTCCCAGGGACCCACATCTTCAAAAATTGTTGACTCCCAATAAGATTTAGGCAGTATCAGATGTTGGATACCACTACAAGGCAGAGTCAGAGCAAGGCACCAGGGAGACAATGTCCATATGAATACCCAGAGCTACAGTCTTTGTGTAAGAGTTGGGAAACCCAAGGAGTACAACTCTGCTAGGCACAGCAGTGTCAGTTCTTTGTTAAAAATGACTGGAAACCTTGAGTTCTCCAAAGGAGGAACTTTTTCCTCTTAAAACTGTTTCTTGCCATGGAGATGACAGCAAAATCCACATCCCACTTTTTGGCTTAGCTGCTGTTTTGAAGAGATGGTAAACCAGACAATACAGGAACTTTCCCCCTAGCTTGTAACTTGTGGGGGTGCTGCACTTCTGGGGGCATCAAAGGTGCTGCTTATGCAGTAGCGCAGGAAGAGGCAAGAAAAATCATGGGAGCAGCATTTCCCCTGGGATCTTTGCACCTAAAAGCACTTGTGCTCTCTCAGAAGAGCTATCTCCTCCTTCATGGATTGATGGATTGAGTCCAAAGCCACCAAGCAGTCCCCTCTGCTTCTCACTAACCCCTATGTGAACTCCCATCAGGGAATGAGTTCTGTTGAGCAGAGATGCAGCACACTGGGACTCTTAAGGAGGGAAGTGAAAATGATCAGAAAGAATCAGTCATTAGGCTATGTGGGATTTGGAATCTGGACATGTGAAATTCACGGTAACAAAATAGGCTTTCCATAGCATTATTTACTCTCTTGATGCAGAGATAAACCATCACTTCCTTGCATTACCCTCTTCCAAGTGAGAGCAGTGAGAAACACAACAAAAAAGCATTCCCACTTAAAAATCATGCTCTTTCCCTCCCTCCCTCTCACAAACACACATTTGCTTTGAGCCTCAGGTTAACAAAACCCACAAAACCTCACTTAGCCAAAACCACAACATTTTCCTTGATTTGGGGTCAAAACTGACAAGTTCTGCCTGTTTTCCTCCTGCAACTATCAAACTTCTCAGGTTCACTCCACGAGCACCTCGGTTGTGCTGAAAAGTTCACAGACCTGGCACAAGTTTGGGATTTATTATTAAACCTGCCAGGTTTCAGGTTTGATTTATGACTCTTTCATACAGCCACGTTATCGAGTAGAGACAGGCCCTGCAGAGCATGCTGTGAGGCGTTCAGAAAGCCATAAACTTTGAAGCCAAAAGGGACCACTTAGGTCTGGTCTGACCCCCTGTATAAATGCAGAGCAGCCACCCACCAGGAACAGGGCCATGGTTTGTCACAATGCTTTCATATTTTCTGTTTCTGCACACCTTTGTGGTTTCTACAGGCTGCTTGCAGCAGAAAGGACCCTGTGGAGCAGAGCGATAGGGGAAGGACCCCTCACCGTGCCCTCAGTTGTCTTTGGCTTGGCTGCTTTCTGTGGCAATGCTGAGTGCTGTGAGCACAAGGAGGTGAAGCTGTTCCTCTTGTCAGATTGAGTTACAGACTTTCTCCCTCCTCTGAGCGTTTCAGCTCTGTGCATTATCATGGTGTTGCTTTTGCCATTTTGGTTCATAATGGCCTTTTTGCCTTCAGCCTTGTGCCTCTGCATTCAGCAACAAGATTCTTTCCTCCAGCTGCCCCTTGGACTCCCCTAACACAGAGCAGGATTCCTGCTGTGCTTAGTGAGCTCTGCTGCTTTTGGGCAGCTCCCTTCTGGGCCCAAATGTCATAATTTCAGGTGTTTCCTCAGGATTGCAGAGATAGGAAAGAGCTGCCCTGTCCTTGAAGACCTGTTTGCGGTCTCCCCACCACTCCAGATGGACTCGGCTCTCTCCACTGGCCTCACCAGCCCTTCACTTCAAAGTCTCAGCATGCATTTCCCTCTTCCTGCAGTCCCCCAAACCTCCCCACACACAGAGTCTCAGCCTAAAGATGATGCTCCCAGGCCATGAATTCAGTAATTCACTTTGAGACAGGCGAGAAGCTGCTGTGATATAGCAGAATGGATCAAGCCCCACAAGTCACTGGCACCGGTTGCTCCACAGCAGCAGATACCCAGTGCTGCTGCTGCCCAGTAGGGCTGGATGCTGGAGAGCATTTCTGCTGCCCTAAAGACACCTGCATGACCCCTAGTTTTCCTCCTAGGTGTTCACCACTATAACTTTATGCACGCCTCGGGGTCTTTGTGAAGAAGCAGAGCTGCACAAACTTTAGTTCACCAACACACTTGCTACCTGAAACACAACTCAAAACTCCCTGTTCCTTTGCACATCCTCCCAGAGAGACCTGACATTGAACATTATTAGATACATCAGAGCCAGAGCATTTGTTCTCATGTATTGGCACCAGCACTGCCCTGAAGACCATGAACTGCTGGAGCAAGGGGTACCCAAAAGTTCCAGTCAGCTGAGCTGGATGCTGCAGAGGATGGAAGGAAAAAAAATGGAGTGAAAAACAAAACCACCAAATGAAAACACATTCTCAAGATTCCTGTCAACGTGCCCCAGAGCAGAGACAAAAATTGAGACCAACTGACATTAACCCAAAAGACAAACTTTCATTTATGTGAGCTTCCAGAGGTGTCAGAGAGATTATAGCAAGTGTGGAGAGGAAATAGTAAAAAAGTACGTACAGGAAACGCTGATTTTTTGTCACTGAGACACATGTCCACAGAAAATGGCTCNCTGGCAGCGAGTCAGATGATGTATATTAGGCAGATAATAAGCAGAGATTACACGCTTGGCAACTCTTTTGCACTATGCCTTCGGTTTACAGAGCTCAGGTTCCCCCCTTGGGATTACTTGCCATCCCATAATGCCTCAGGTAGTTTAGTCTAAAAGCACATCCCGCCGGGAAGACCTGGTGCGGCCAAGCAGGCTCATGTTCTCCCCTTTCAGTTTCGGTGAAACTCTCCTCTTCAGCAGAGGCTCGCACAGGACCGATGGAGCGCTTCAGCTCCAGCCCTTCGCAGCTTCCCAGCTCCAAGCATCGCACATCTGACGCTCCAGGCGGGTGGTGTGCCCGGCTGCCAACTTTGCATGCTGAATGGCATCAGCCCAGCTTTTTTTTAAATTTTTTTTTTTTAAAAGACAAACAGCTGCACGGCAGACAGCAACAAGAGCCCAGCAGGACCCATCACCCTGCATCAGAGAGCTCCTGAGCATGGCACTCAGACAGCAGCGCTGAATCTAACAGTGCCAACTGCTTGCTTTGAATGGTGTCTTCCCTAACATACCCTTTTGCTTTCAAACACCTGGAAGCCCAGCAGAACACTTTCCAATTCAAAGTTGCTGACACTAAGAAATTTCTTGATTTGCCAGTGTGGCTTAGTGGAAAAGCAAAACCATGACCCGTTCAAAGCTTTTTCCACAGTTCCTTGTTCACCTGAAC
>WBNM01005786.1:96224-148825 GCA_013399055.1 Ramphastos sulfuratus | reverse complement strand
AAAAAAAAAAAAAAAAGGCAAGCAGGTAGTAGAAGGAAAAGAGCTCAATTAACATTCCCAGTGAAAGAAAAGCAGTAGCGTAAAAATCAATCCTCTGCACACCAGAAAATCTCTTGGGCCAGGGGAAAAGGGTTAGGCATGACCCCCCACCACAGGGAGGGGAAAAAAAGCTTTGGACAGGATTGTCATACCCTGAGGAATCTACTCTGGCAACACTTCTTATTAGTCTGGATTTTCTAGCATCTAAGGACAGAGCTCTTGCTGCAGTTTTAATACAATTAATAAAACTTGAACGAGCCACCAGGCACCAATCAACAGTAAACTGAGCTCTAGCAGTTTCAGTACTCACAAAATTACTTTTATTTATGGTTAATAAGCCACAGCACGGATGGCAGAGCTTCAGAGCAGCACACAAGCCTCCCCATCACACAGCCCACAGCATGGATACCCCTGGGAGTATCGATGGGCTGGGGCCAGAGCCTGTGCAGTCCCCCATATACACAGTCCTAGTGAGCAACAGAGCTGTCTATAGGGCTTGTATAATCTCCATTGAGACAGAACTTCATTTAACAGTTTATTCTCTCCATATTCTGCTGGGGAAGGGGTCAAGATGAGTAGAAAAAAAAGAAAAGGAAAGAAAAAAGAAAAAAAATACACTTGGTGCTATTTAGAGCTTCCCAATTGTTGGTTATTGTTACAGTTTTAGTCTTGTTGCTCAGCACCCTATGCAGAAGGCAGAATGTAAAGAATTCCTGCAATGACCTCATCCTCTTGGTTGGCAGGCACTGCTCTCACTGTGTTCTGGGGTGGAATTCATCACAAGTATATGGCTTCTGCCTATGTCCTTGTGTATGCAACACCAGTGACATCAGCCTAGCTGTGGGAGCAGAGACCTCTTGCTAGGCAGGACTGCAGGAGCATAAGAATGATAAATAATTATTTATAGAAAAGAAATGTCACCCCTATCCTGGTACTATTTAGCACTAAAACTTAAAACATCTGTTTCCCTACAAAATCAGATATAGCTTTGATGTCATTTTATTGGTTTTAATCAGGGGGTGAGACCATAGCACATAAAAATTTGTTCTACCTGCCCAGATTCATCACTGCCTCAACTAGAAGCCCCAAGACAAATCAACAAATCAAATGCACCTTTCTGGCATAAATCCAGAGTTAAGCTAGGGAACCTTTAGGAAAGTCCTGTGTTTGGTTTTGACAAGCAGATCACCCAGGGTGAGCAGGTGTCAGTGGGTGCAGGTTTACTCCTGGGTCTTGCTGTAGTTAGCACAGGACAAGCAGGTGTCAAGAACAGAAACAAAGATTTCTTAAAGAGAAATTTTCAAAAATATTAGAACTGATGCCTGACCTGCACCTCATGCTTACTCTGCTCCATGGCAAGAGGCAAAGTTTCTGTTCCAGAGATACGAGTTCTTGGCATCCAATATTAAATAATATATATATTATCCAAGATCCAATAACAAATAAATCCAAGCTTAATATTTAGGCACCTCTGAAATCCTAATAACTTGAGGGGTTTATCTGAGTAGAGGTGATTTAATGAGGTTCTGGCTGCTGATGCTGGCCACTGGCTCCATCAACATATAATACCATTTGCCTTCAAGCAGGGCATAATCCAGCTTCATTCACAGCAAGTCATCTGGACCAGCCCTTAGAAAGCTCATGCTGGCCAGCTACTGTGGAAAAACCTGGGCTCACCTGGAACTAATGAACAAATAAAATAAACTCTGAGTGGGACAGCCAGGAGTAACTGTTTCCACTGGAAAAATCCAGTGTTTTAACAACCAGGTGCTGGAATGAGCCCATAATCCTTCTGCAGGATGGATACCAGGCTGAATCAGCCACTGAATAGCACAGTCCTTTCTTATTCCAAAGTTTTGCTTTACCTACCCTAAGCCAAGTATTTTTTTTCCCCCCTCTTGATGTTTCTCTCATTTGGTCTCTCACTCCTGTAAAAACCAGCAGGAGAATCATACCAATGGTATTATATTTAGAATCTGGATGGAGTGGGAGAAACCAAGTAGTTTTCCATACTTGTGCTCCTCCAAAAGCAGAACTTTGCTGTGCTGAACACTGCTCTACACAGCCCATGGGCTGGCAGGTGTTGGTGCTGAGGCCAGCACATTTTTCCTGTAATTTGTTCCTTTACTGGGTTTATAAACATATGTAGAATCCAGCTGACATGCCTAAATCATTGATTTAGTCATCCACATCAAGGTGTGGATTTATGGCTTGTTTTGAGAGATGCAGAGTGATTTAAAATGTGCTTTCTGTGCACTTACAGCCACACAGATGATGAAAACTTGGGAGGAAAAATAATTAAAAGAAAAATCAATGGGAAATGGAGAAGGCAGTTCCACACTGGTTCTAGCACTGCTAAGTACTAATTCCTTCACATGATTCTTAGACCAAGGTTTTCATCCTCATCCTGCCTCACATCTCCAGCACTGAAGGCTGCAAACCCATGCAGGATGCCCATTGCAGAGGCAAGATCATACAACAAACTCCTGTCCACCAGTCCCTTGCCACTCTAGCTCAGGTATCTCACTAAACACACATGTCCTCATCACCTCAAGCAAAACGGTGCAATAAGGAGATTAAACACTAAACATCCACTTAGCAAACCTCTGGCCAAGGCCAAGGTCCCTGCCTGGCTGGCAAGCACTGAGGCTGTGCACGGGCAAACCATTCCTGGTTTGAGAACCAGGGCTTGGATTCAAATTAGAGAACAGCAAGAAACTTTCAAGCCAAGAACAACAGTACAGCTGGGAAGGGTGAGCTGCTTGACACTGAACAAACATGAGCTCATTTATCAGAGCATTGACTCCAGCTCCTTTCTGAGATAGCACCGGCGGCACCTCTGAGCAAAGGCAGACGGAAACAGCAGAGGAGAGGGCAGGTAGGGCATGCAGAGGGAAACAACCAAACCAGGCTTTGAAAAGCCAAACCAAGGACAGAAGGCAAATTCTTAGAGCTCACTTTGAGCTTTGTCATTGACTGCAGACACAGCCCACTTAACCCAATGGATCTAGGAATATGATAGGTACAAGACAGGCACTAAAGGGAGTACAAACCCCCCATATGTGTATACAGACACTCACGGCACCCTGATTGCCTATGCCAGGGTGCTGGATGCACCTATCTTTTGAGAAAAGTACAGCTTCAAGTCATGAGTGACCAACAGCAAGCTGAAATGTTTAGTTTTATCCTGCTTTCAGTTTGTCCTGGTAGCCTTGTTGTAAACAAATTGGGTTGAATACAGGAGGATTTCACACAAAGCTCCAAACAAGTGCATTTACAAGTGAANCTCGTTGCCCTTCTCTGGAAGTGCAAACAGAGCTGCTGGTGGTGTCCAGCGTCCCAACCCCTGCCCTGTCAAAGCACAGCACCATGCATCAGGAACATTCAGAGATGCCTGTTACTTGCAAACCTTCTTTCACCAGCGTTTATGTTCCTGTAAAGATCAGGAAATTTGAGTACTTATCCAAACCTCATCTCCAAGTCTTGCTGTCCATTCAGCAGTGATTTCAATGGACCTGCAAGGCTGTCAGCAACTGAGTGACTGAGGTGACTTCTCCATATGCCAGCATGGCCAGGCTCAGCTCTGTGCTGTCTGTGCCATCTTCTCTCTCAGTCACAAACCCCTCCAGGCACCACAGGGATATGTCCCTCACTGCTGAGCTTGTATTTGTGCTTAGTAAAAGCCAAATGTGATGAAAAGGGGGGGGAAAAAAAATCTCTACTTATTCTCCCTACTTGGGATTTTTTGCTTCTTTAACAGCTCCTTTATTATTTCACCAAGTCACCCGTATCTCTTTACAAGTAAATATATTCTGCCCCTTGGTTTCCACGAGGGGGGGTGGGGGAAGAAAGGCTGCTGTTTTCTCTCTGCAGTATCAGTTTTCAGTGTGACACACAGTTCACTGCAAAAAACAAACAGCCCTAATGAGAGCGGTTGTGCAGTTGCTGTGCCCAGTGTCAGTTACTCGCTCCTATGAGCAGCCCTAAGCCCTTCACAGGGTCAGCACCAAAGTGAGTGAGGAGCAGGACATGTGCCCCATCCCTTGCAGTTCCCACCACCACCCCCAGCAGATCCTCCTCACTGGGGGCTGGTACATGGGAGCTCTGTGCAGGCCCTGCTGTGACTTGCTGCAACTGAGCCGGAGTCACTGCACGCTCTGCTGTGTTTACACCACATCAAGGGGTGGAAAACTGAGGCTGTTTGACTTTACACCCAGAGCAGTGGTGTGCCAGGGGGCCAGATAAAGCACTTTGCTAAATTTGGACAGTGTTTGGATGGGATGAGAGGCCTGGCAGATTTCATGAAATGCCTCAGGCTGGGGTCAGCCTTTGCGAGGACAGCTAGGATGTCCCTACACCAAGGGGTCAACATGTCCTAAGGGAGCTGTAGGAGTAGCAGCCTAGAAGGACTCTATCCACAGAGCTGAGCAAGGAAAGTGCAGTCAGTGGGATTAGAGGAGATGCTCCAAATGGTTGTGCAATCACAGCAGCTGCATCCCATGGACCTTGTAGGTGCTGAAGGACTTGCCCAATGCACCACATTTCACTGCATACCAGAGGTAGGCCTGAGCGGACACCTCCACCTACTGCTGAAGGAGGATCCCAAAGACAAACTCACTCCAAAAGTAGTTGTAGATTTCATTCTATCTTGCCCACTAGTCTCCAGGATTCCTCCCAAGCCCTGGCAGAGGATGGAACTGGCCACCACCTCCCTTTCCCCTCCCAACTGGAAAAGTCAGAGTTCATCTCATCTGTTTGCTCCCAGTAGCCTTTTCTCAGGCTGCATTTCTCTTTTCACTTCTGACCAACAACCCCAGTTTTGATTAGACTCCAACCCTATCTCAATTATTTCCTTATATATCCTTGCCTTTTATCTGCCTATCAGAGAGCTGTCCATCAGATTTAGGATACTCCACAAAGCTGCTCCTCACACTTTGAGTGTCCCCATTGACTCAGGACAGGATCCCAGGCTGGGGAGACCGCCATCAGATCCTCATTCTTCACCCAGCCTTAATTTACTCCTGACACCAGAAGTCCTGAGCTTTTCCTCTTTACCTTCATTGTGGTCTCCAGCCACCACAACAGCCCCGCTCAGCATCGCAGGCTGAGCAGGAATGGCACCCAAGGAGCTGTTGCCATGGGCACAGACGGTGGTCCCTGGGGGTTCCCATGGCAGCAGGCGAGACATGCACCGGGGCGACGAGAGGGAAGAATATGCACCCGCAGAGCTATTTGTAGCCCATCTAAGCATCTCACAAGTTAAACAGTTGTTCTTTCTTCCCTCTGCTGCCTGCACCCAGCCAGCTCCGGGGGTTCCCCCACCCACCAGGGCAGCACTCATGGGGCACAAAAAGCTAAATAATTATCCTGACCAACCTGGAAACAAAAAATTAAATTCACCATGGGTGCTCAAGTGTGGCCAAGGGTAAAACATGGCTCCAACAAGCTGCTTGTAGGCTAGTTGGCATTTTGTCATTTTTTGGCATGAATTCCTCATCTTGGCCCTTGCTGCAGGCTGGGGCAGGGCAAGAGTCTGTGCCTCAGGGCTGGAGTGCAGCAGGTTCCTTGGAAACCTGTTTCTTTCCCCTTCCATGGAACGCACAACATGAGAGTACTGCAGGTGGAAGATTGTCCCAGACCTTGCTGCACAGGCACAGGAAGGATGTGGCAAAGGACACTCATCCCTCCAGCAGGAGGGGAAGAAGCACATATAGGACACATCCCAAGTCACTCACTCTCTTGCAGGCAGACTTGAGTAGAAAAGATCATTTGTCCAATTTGATGTGACTTTCACAGACAGAGAAGCTTCACCCAGCCCTTCTTCACAGCCTATAGAAAGGTTTCTGCTGGTCTCCCAGAGATGAGGCTTCATCAGCTGCCAGCACTCAAGTATATTATTTATAATTCACTCTGATGTCCCACTTCACTGGTTATGTCAACCAAAAGATATTTCAGCAGAGAGGAGAAGAGAATAAAACTCAGCATAAGCATAGGGTGTGACCAAGTCCGGAACAGGCTTTGCCTACAAATTAAGCATCTTCCTTTTTTAAACTGATCTCCTCCTTCTCCAGGCCTTCAAACTCATATCACCTCTCAAATCTCCCCACAGGCCAGTGAAATCAGCAGCGAGCCAGTCAACTGGACATGGTGCTGAGAGCAAGAGGAATTAGTCTCCACAGTATATGAAAAGAATTACGACTGTTTAATCTCCTTTTCCCCTTATCAGTGGTCTCAGATGTCACTTTGAGAGGGAAATGCAGTGGAAATTCCTGCAACTCTTTCCTACAATTAAGGAATTGACAAGATTTTTCAGCTTTTTCTCTCTGTGTTTGAAAAATTACTACATAAAAGGAAACAATCTTTGTGGAGCATATAACTCACAATAGCCCGAAACATTATCTTAAACTATTCGTCTGCTTCCTGCTTAAGTAAACATATTAGGAATGTGTGTATATATTTCTTGGGCAGCTTAAAAATTAAAAGAAGAGAGGTATATAGTCCCCCCTGCTCTTCAGCAGCATGTTGTTTATGTTGTTATAAGCACAGATCATATTTATAGCTGAACGCTGCATGAAAGTGCAGGCAAGCTGGGAAACATTTGTTAGGTTTAATGATCTTTTATTTAGCTGGTGCAGAAAAATGCAACCCTTCTGATTGATTCATGACAGGAATTGTATAGAAACCTCCTTCCTCAAGAAAAGAAAAACCTCAAAAGGTCAGTCTGACATTTCGGCTTTCTCAAACACCCAACAAAGATATTCACAGAGCAAAATCCTCAGCCCAGCGAGCTGGATGGTGTTAGAGCAGGGGAAGGATAAACCACAGCTAGGGATCCATGTGAAAGGCAGAGCCATCCAAATGACCTAGGCTGGAAGGGACCCGTCCTGCACTGCAGCAGCCCCGCTCCAGTTTGTGAAATGTGTTGCACTCTTCAAAGCACCCAAGCCAGAGGCTTTGCAAACTGCAAGGAAGGGGCTGACAAAGCCTTTTGGCTGCCTGGTATCTCCCTCATTTGACCAAGAAGCTAACCTAAGCCAAGCTCTCCTCTCAGGCTCAGCCACCAAGTCAAAAAGAGACCCAAGAAGTGCTTTTCTCAACGCCCGGTTGCCTGAGCTGGCTGCCACAAGAATCTGCTGCAGAGAGCAAGCCCATGTGGGCAGAGCAGCAGCTCCTTCTGCAAGCCCTAGGTCAGGCAGTCCTGGGATTTTACAGTTCAACATCTCTCACCTTGCCAAGGGCATTGCACCTCTGTGCTGGTGCAGAATCACCTCAGCCCCAGACCAGCCTTTTCCAAGCAGAACAGTGACCCACCACAGAGCGCCGCAGCCTGTGCTCAGCTTCCACCACTCCTCCAAGGCAAAGCATGTATGCACACATGCATGTACTAGCATTTGCTGCCGTAGGGGTAAGGGCTGCCTGAGAACTGCTTTTGTGGTCATGGAGAGAGAATAACATGCAGAAACATGCACCAGAGCATCCCCATGAAGCCTACCGCAGGGCCAAGCAAGCCCAGTCTGTACTGCAGGTGCCTCAGGTCACCATTAATTTCCCAGGAAGAACAGAGGGAACACAAGTTTAGTACTTGCTTAAAATGCTTTAGAGGCAGAAAAAGAGAGGATTCACCTCCAGAGATTGCCCAGAAGAGCAATCTCCCCTATAATTGTAGGAAAGGGAGCAGGCACTTGTCTCTCCTGCTCTTTCTCTCCAAGATATGGCTGTAGGTCTCCCCACGAGGAGTTTGGTGGTCCCCCACTTTGTACCCTATGAGGGGTTTGGTGGTCTGTAACATGTGTGAATGAGCAGATCCACAGAGCCAGCAAAGAGAGGCTACTGCCTTGCTAAGCTCACTGCCCTTGCTCACAGGCTCCTCTCCAGCCCTAAACCAGGTAAGAGATGACCTTGGTTTGCTGCTCCTGCCTCTTCCCCTTACCCACAGCAGGGCTCTGGAGGAAGGAAAAGCAAGAAAACAAGAGCTGCTCTGGACATGTTCTAGGAAAGCCTCAGGTTTTCTATGCTTGGCAAATCACAAGTTAAAGCATGAAACAAACAAAACAAAACAAAACCCCAAACGAAGCCCTTGTCTCATCTACTTTCTCCTTATCTGCCTGAATTTTCTTTTTAATCCCACAGCCCCAAGGGAAACAAACCTTCAGGCAAAGGAAAACTATTCCAAAGTGCCAATTTCACCCCCAGCATCACTTCAACCCTCCCCACACAGGCAGCTCTCACATGGATTAAAGAGAAGCTTTGAAAACCAGCATGCTCCAAGAAGCAGCCCCAGGGCTCCTGCCCCAGGCTTACCTGCTCTCACACCGAAGAAACTCAATAACTCCTGTTAAATTACTGCTTCAGAAAGAGCTTGCTTAGCCCTACCTGTGGTTTACACCAGCTCAACAAACTCTGGCAACGTTTCTTGTGACACTTTAGTGAGAGAATTTCAGCTCTCACTCATTTGCACCAACAGCTGCAGCATCTTAAGGCACAAACGCATACACCTGTTCTGTGCAACCACTCCACCACCTGAAGACATTTGTTCCCAAAGTAGGAGGGAGGGCTTGTTCTCATCCCCAAGGAGCTCCTGCTTATGCTGGGCACTGCAGCCCCAGCCAGCCTCCTTGCAGGGGGAGTCCGCTGCTGGAGGTGAGGGGCAGGAGATAGGAACAGAAGTCCTGCTGGAGGGGTGGGATTAGGTGGGTCCCAGAGGAGATCAGATCTGCAGTGAGGCCGTTTGTCAGAGCTCTTAGTGTATGTGAAAATGCCACCAAAGAAACCCAAGGCTCCACACCCCGACTGACATTACTGTTCTGGCACAAGCTCCCAGGGTGGAGTTTGCCCAAGCCATCAATTATCATGTTTGAGTTTGATGAGATAAAGAGCTAATATGTGATTTGTGCCAACCAAACCCAACTCAGCAAGCTCCATCTATCCTTCTCTAGAAGGGCAAAGTTTAATCTGACAGCACAGCTGCCAATGAGCTATTAATTATGAATTGCATAAACCAAGCTAATCTCTCAGCAGCATCTTCCTGGTGCTTGTCAAGTGACCTCCCTTGCAAGTGGAAAAGGCCACCAGGATAGTCTGGTTCTTGCAGGGAGCCCACCCCTCCATGCCCCACTCTGCTGAGATGGGCAACCTCAGTTTGCCAGGAAGATCACAGACTGGCACCTCTGGAGGTTTGTGTTGACAAGCCTCCTCTTCTCTCACCACTATTGAAGAGGTCACTATCCCACCCTTGCCTTCAACAGCAAAACCTCTGCCAGGCTTTATGGCTTCTGATCCAAACCTCTGATGCAATTGTTGGCACCTCTGAGGAGAGGGTGCTTGTCTGAATTCTATTTACAGGTCACTGGAGCAGCAGAAGCTTTGCAAAATGCCACTCATTGGCAGAGCTCAAACCCCTGAGACACAACACAGTTGTCCTGGTTTGGGTTGGAAATGCTCTCCTTTAGTTCTTACAACAACCAGGATCACAGTGCAGGATCTGTTTGCTCATTGACTGCTGTGTATAAACCTTTTTTTCACTCCTTCAGTAAGTGAAGACATTTTTCCCACAGCAAACAATGGAGAATGGTCCTGAAGCTCCATGGAGCACCATGTAATGTCACTGTGAAAACACAACCTGGATGAATTCTGCTGCCTGCACAGCAGCATCCAGCCAAGCCTAGAGGCTGCAAGAAAAAATTGAAGGTTGTACCAGAGACATGAGTGCCACCAAGCCCAGTGGGACAGTCATGGGTTTGTCCTGATGATGAAAGAAGCAATCCAGTGAAGCCTGGAAAGTGCAGTGTGGAGATTTAATGGGATTTTAATCACCAGTTTTAATGGGATTTGCTAGAGGTCCCACAGGGCATAGGAATCACATAATCATAGAAATGTTTAGGTTGGAAAAAGTCCTTAAGATCATCAAGTCCAACCATTAACCCAGTGCTGCCAGCTCACCACTCAACCATGTCCCAAAGTGCCACGTCTACACATGTCTTTAATGCCTCCAGGGATGGTGATTCCACCACCTCCCTGAGCAGCCTGTTCCAATGCCTGACCACTCTTTCAGTAAAGAAAATGGCCCCAATATCCAATCTAAAACACACACGAACCCCTTGTACAGCTCCAGGCCATTTCCTCTCATCCTATCCCTAGCAACTTGGGAGAAGAGACCAACATGCACCTCACTACACCCTCCTTTCAGAGAGTTGTAGACAGCAAGAAGGTCTCCCTTGAACCTTCTCTTCCCCAGACTAAACAATCCCAGTTCCCTCAGCTGCTCCTGATACAATTCATGCTCTAAACCCTTCACCAGCTCCATTGCCCTTCTCTGGACACACTCCAGCACCTCAACTTCCACTTTGACTGCAGGGATTACCGCGGTGTCGATGGGAGCTACCAGCTGTTACTCCATCCTAACAATGGCTCCAGGGCAGATAAAGCCCTTTTGTGCCTTACCAGGACCTTTACTGGCCAGTAGCAAACACTTAGAGAAAGCTTCTGTGAGTCAAATGAAGCATGAAGCCCAACGGCACATTAGAGACTTGTGGGCTGATGTTTGTAGCAGTCACAGGACCATCCACTGGGACCTCCTTTCATGCACAGTGCATGACTCAGCCTCACTCACACATTGTGTTACAAGCAGCAGCAGACAAGAAGGGTTTAAACCGGCAACAATGTCACCGTACAGGGTTGCATCACCTTACTAATGTTTGAAGCACACCGTCAGAGAACTGGTCAGGGCTGCTCTTTTCACCAAGCAGAGGCAGACGCAGGTTTGGCTGCAGGGAGGTGCCACACAGCCGTGGGGTCAGGTCTTTGCTGGAGATGTGGGTGGGAGAGTGCTCAGTGAGCAGCCAGAAGTGAAGCAATAACTTGTCAGGAGTGATTGCTCTAAGGTCAGTGTTTGTGAAAGCTGACAGCTTCAGAAACAGAAAACCAGAAGTCCTGTGAGCAGCCACGGGACAAGCAGCAGCAAGAACTGTGCAAGGGAGAGTTGTACTTGGAAAACAGCAGGGTGCAAATAGCAAAATGTGTGTAGTGTAGTGCTAGGAACAGTGTGACTGGCAGTTGGAGCAGAAAAACAGAGACATCAGCACTTCTGAGTCCTCTCCCCAGCTCTAGGGAAGAAGGCAGGTTGGTGACTGGAGTAAGGAGACTGAGGCACCCACGCAGCTCTCCGACACAGATCAACCTCAGGCTCCCCACTGTTCTTTCATGCCTCAGTTGAAGCCCTGGCACTGGTGACCCTTCCCAGGAGTGCTGCAGGGACAGTGAGCTTTTGGGACAGCTTGAAAGAGCCTGTGAGGAGGAAGGTGTTTTGGAAATCACAATGGCTGTTGTTGTTGTCCATGAAAGATGAACAAATACCATCATGAAAGGGTCAGCTCAGTCCATGTGAAGACCAAGCTATTGTAAGCTCTGCTGCCTCTCTGAGCAGTTTCTCTCCTGAAGAAGGAGCCGACGGGCCAGTTCAGAAGGAGTGTTCCTTCTGAAGGTGGAAAATGCCTGGCATTGTGTCCAGCCTGTGTTTGAAGTGGGAGCAAACCAACTTTGAATAAGCTTTTTATGGGCCACATGGCTCTGCTTGACCATAATGTCAGGTTGTAATTAGCAACAGATACCACTTCTGTCACTCCTGATGTTATCATCAGCCGTCTTGCGTTTCAAAGTGAGGAGAGGCATGTAAATTATGGGCAATTTGGTCTCGGAAATAGGCTTTATGTTTTGCCTTTTCTTTTTTCTGCAGGCTGATTAGGAAGCCTGGAGTTTGTTACTGAGATAGCAGTTGAGCTGGCAGAGAGGAGCAGGAGAAAAGCAAAGTTACAACGAAGAGCTGCTAAGCAGATCCCTGGAGAAAACACATATGGGTCAGCTCCCTGCTGAAGGCAGAGCTGAGTGGTAGGTCTCACAGGGGCTGTATAATTTGAGAAAAGAGGAGAGCAGGTTTGGAGGCAGCCATTGCCCTGTGTCTGAGACAAGGAGGGCTCTGCAAGACTTCATTCACACACTGACATGAGAGGCTGGAAGGGAAAGAGGATGGCTTACTCCTGGGCAACCAATGCAGTGCTGTTTCCTACTCAAATATTGCAAGGACTTTGGCTGATGAAGTGTTAGAATAATAGAGACAATATTTTCCCTTTATTAATAGAAAACTTTGCCTTCAACTAAAATATAATTTTCAGAGCGATGGAAAGGCATTTCCCAAAACAGATTTGATTTTTGGTAACAAAAACTAAATCCCCAAACTCACATCATTCCCAGTTTTGACCAAAAGGAACTTTAACTTCTGTTTAAAAAAAATAAAAAATAGAGCAAAACCTTTTGCCTTTTGTTGTTGTTGTTTTGGGGTTTTTTTTTGGGGGGGAGTTTATATTTTTTAAGCAAGCCCAGCAAGTTTCCCACATCCCTTGGCACTGCTCTGCAGCCTAACAGATCCCACTGCCAGAGCACTGGGCTGAGTATTTGGTTTCATCTATTGCTGTACAAATTACCCAGAGTCGTGTTTCTGCCTTGCTTTGGTCTCCTGCAGAAGGATTCACGTTAGAGCTGCTCTTTGCAAGGGTTCCCCAGGAAATGGTCTAAAGCAGAATGTGGCCTCACATTGGCTCCACGGTGTAAAGTTCTCCCCTTTTATTTGTTGGAGGAATTCAAGCATCACTCTACTGCTCCAATCTTTCTATCTACCACTGGCGACTAACAGAGCCAAAAAGGTTATCTGCCTTCAAACAGAAATAGCTTATGTTTAAAAAAGAATTAAATTTTGTTCCCTTTAGAGTTGCAACCACATCCTCAAAGCTGTTAACCTGAATGTGAACTTCAGATAATAAAACTCCAACCTCACCCCTTCAGAAGAGCCAGCAGTCAGCAGCTACCTTGTGTACTCTCCTGCTATCTGCCCCATCGATTCCTTGATAGCACAGCTTGTTTTCTTTTCCAAGGGAAGACAGCTACTAAATCTATGCTCCCCATCCCTCTCTTTAGCACTCTTGTGCTTCTCCACAGCTGCAATGCTTTTCCATCGTCCCTGCTCTCAGTTAAATAAACATTATGACACATACTGATTGCTTTAACAAACTTTACTGTTCCACGTCCTCGGCAAAGCACGGTTATCTTTTTACAGGGAACATTCCTTTCCTGTTGCCATGCCTACTTCAGCACCATCCAGCATGACAGCCAAGACTGCTGAACGATCCTGCAACTTCCAGCGACTCCGTTTTGCTCATCTTGAAAGAGCTGAGAAGGGGAGCGAGGCCAGACCGCCAGCAGATGTGAGCTGTCATTGCTGCTCTGCCTGCAGCCGAGCCTACCCCAGTTGAGGACCTAGCCATGGCTGTTGGAGGGTGAATGTTGCCTACTGAAAATGCCCTGGACCTATAAATAGCAGGGTGTAGGAAAAGGGAAAAGAGGAGTTTGACTGCCAGCAGAGCTGGAGAAGCTTGGTTTTATCCTTCCCGTAAGGCTGCATTTGCAGTTCTGTAATTTGCAACTAAATTGCAGAATCCAGAAATATTTCTGGCAAATGCTATTTCACAACCATTCATCATCGCCGCGCACAATTTCCTTCACATGACAACCTATGTTTTAAAACTTGCACGGCGAAGGGAAACTGCCATTTGTTTTGGCCCAGCCAAAACAGTGCTTGTCCCTGGGATGTGGGGAGCCCTGGCTGCTCCCATCGCTAAACCCCAGCAGGCCAGCTCCTGCCAGGGCACAGGCACTTTGTGTTCCACACCGAGCAGCTTCAAGAAATGAGGATGTCTCCATTTCCCCTGAGCAGTTCGGTTTTCACCTCTAACACAGCAGTGCTGAACGACTGTGTGGTTGCACCACTCTGCTCATTACCACAGGGGAACCTGGAGATTTCAATGGCAAGCTCCCCTGAAATCAGTGGTTTCACCTTTTTCCTTCTTGGTTTCACTTCTCCTTGTGCAAACATTTTCTGGTCAATAAAGGACAGGTTGGCTCCTCAAATACTTCAATTCTCAAAGGTCTGATTAATTCTATCTAGTGGAAAGCCAGGTGCAAGAGCTCTGAAATGTTTCAAGCATGCTGGACAAAGCAGAGACCAGCAAAGCTGAGGAGGATTTCTGGCAACTGACCAGTTGCAGAAGGTTATTCTTCCTCAAGGCATCAGCCAGAGTATTTTTGGGTCTGCAGGACTTGTGTACATACTGCCCTTGCAGCTCTCCTTTTGAATGCTCCTGCACCTTCATGCGCTGCAAATCCAAACTGTTTTCTCCTTGTTCTAAGGACTTTAAGTGATATACAGAATTGAATTAAAATTTCTTCTTTCAATCTTGCTGTTTAGGCCTTTTCATGACCAAGCCACAATACATTGGACTAGGTGTGCATGAGGGGGGAAGTAGAAGGTTGTGAGCAGAGGAAAGGACTTGAAAGGAAGCAAATAAATCCTAACTCCAGCCCTTCCTAGCCTGTATCTGGCAGCAACTATGATGCCAGCTGTGGAAGGGCTCGGAGCAGTTGTCCAAGTGTTGGGGACAGGCCTTCTTCCCAGGATAGGTCAACACTCACCTTGGGGGATTTACCATCTTGTCTCCATCTCTCTCTCTCTCCTACGAAGCTCTGTGCCCAGAATTAAGTCCATCCTGTGAGTCCAGTAACAATGGGAGGTATCCCAGGGATTCTAATGGTGATAAACTGGAGAGCCACTCTGAGATAAACCCAGTATCTGGTGGAGAGATTTTGTCTGTTCTTCTCCCAGATGGGGCTGAGCACAATGGTGATCTAGAGGCACCCACCCTGCCCTGAGATGGCCAACAGCAGCTGACTTCTTCTGTAGCGAAGCCCAGCAGCACCAAAGGACTCACCTCCAGAGATGGTCACGCAGCCAGGGCAGAGCTCAAAACCTGCATGGCTCAGAAAGTTGAGAAACCAGAGAGCTGGATGGGCCCAAACCCAGATGGAGAGAGACAGCCAAGGAAATGATTCAGGATCTGGAAATCCACACAGCACAGGCTGCGTGTGCTGGGTCTTGAATTGGCCTCCCCTGACGCTGAGCAATTGGGGTAGTGTTTTTTTTTTTTGGACTCAGACAGGAATTCTTGGAAGTGTGTCAGAAGCAGGCTGGGTGCGTGCACCAGATCATGTGGAGAAAACCTCCTGGTCTGGAACATCAGCTAAGTGTTTTTCCTTCTAGCTTCTTGCAGGTTGTACAAACTGAATTTTAAGGGGCCACAGTCCTTGTAGTAATTTGCTTTCATTAAAGGAATAACAGATACACATTGCCAGCAAGCCCTACACTTTGGAGTTATAGTGAGGGTTATAATGGGATCAAATTAGCCTTTCATGGAAGAAGTATGTCCAGAGGCTCTTCCAGTGCATCAGAACAATTTCTTTGTTGCAATTCCACTGCCACTGAACTGCAAACAAGTCAAGCTAGCAGCCCTAGAAAGGGCTCTTTTCCACCATACTCTGTTAACAAGTGCTCTGCCCAGTGGCATGGTACAGCACCCCTACCCCAGACCCCTACCCCAGACCCAGAGAGCTGCAGAGCTCTCTTCAACATCCAGTCCCAGCTCCCATGCTGGGCCCCCATCACCATTCTGTATTTAAGCCTTCCTTAGTCTGAGCAGGCTGCACTGCTGGTTGCTTTTTCAGCTTTTCCAGCCCATTTCCTAGGCACAAGCTCTGATTTCTGCCTTTTTGTAGAAAGTGGATTGTACAGTCTAATTGTCCTGTCCTTTAGATAAAAAACAAACTACAAGATAACCCAGTGCCTTCCACACCAGCTTGCCTGGCTTTCCAGCTCCACTGTTGGAGACCAACAGATCCTCCAGCCCTGCTTTGGCTCCTTTCTGCCCCCATTAAACAAAATGTTATAGGAGCACCTAAGCCACCTTGGCTGCTTTTGCAAAGGGTTCCTCTGATCATCTTCAACTTTACTGGCATCCCACCTCAGCTCCTTCCAGCCTTTGCCCTTCCAACATCTCTACAATCTGCTTATTTTCCTAAAGCCACCTCTTGTCCTGCTTGCCCACCCTGCAGAGGTAGAACAATTCACCTTTCCTGCTGTCTCTGGCGTGGCCTCTGCCAATTTACATCTCAACTGGATAACACAAGATCAAAGGGAGCAGCCAAGCCTGGGTCTCTGGATGCTTGGACAAAGCCACAGAAGATCCAGGAAGGCTGGTCCCAGATAGCATCATGTCTAATTTCACTTTATTAAATTGAACAAGATTGACTTGCAGCCCAGACAGCCTTTGAGAAGCACATTCATGGGAGGTTAGTGGCAAGACTCAACAGTTGGTGCCCCAGCCTGGGGGCATGAGCCTAGCTAGGACTGGAGGACAGAAATGACTCCTACCCCTTTCCAGGAGTGACAATGAGGACACTGCACACTGAGTGGAAGTTTAAAGAGCAATTCCATTTACAAGAGCATCTATACAAAAGGCAGTCAGGTAGAATAAATACAAAGCTCACTATGCCCAAACTGGCCTTCTAGAATCCTCCACCCCTTCCACCCTCAGTCAGCCTGAGGGAAGGCTGAAACTGCCCTCCCCAGCTGGGGGCTACAAGTCCTCAGTGGGCCACATGACACAGCTCAGTTCCCTGCCAGCTGGGAGCCATTGCCCCATGAACTGTGAGATAAGAACGCAGGCTGTTCCCAGAGAGCAGAGAAGGGAGGAAAGGCAGGGAAGAAGATCAGTCAGGCACTGCCTTTTAAGCTATGACACTGGAATCATGGAATCATAGAATGGTAAGGTTGGAAGGGACCTCAAGGATCACTTAGTTTCAACCCCCTGCCATAGGCAGGGACACCTCCCACTAGTACAGGTCACTCAAGGCCTCATCCAACCTGGTCTTGGACACCTCCAGGGAGGTTGTGGAGCACAGAAGCACCGAATGTGATCAAAGATCACATTCGGTGCTTCTGTGCTCCATAACCTCCCTGGGCAACCTGTTCCAGTGTCTTACCACCCTCACTGCAAAGAACTTCTTCCTAACATCCAGTTTCAATCTCCCCTCTGCCAGTTTAAACCCATTGCCCCTTGTCCTGTCATTGCAAGACCTTGTAAAGAATCCCTCCCCAGCCTTCCTGTAGGCCCCCTTCAGATACTGGAAGGCTAATACTGGAATAGAGAAAAGAATAACAATATTGCAGTATCCTAGGGCAAGCAGCATGGTCTGTCCCTATGGCTTTGTTAAGGGAGACCTAGGATCCCTCAAAATACCACAGTTGGGCACTGCTGGATATGTGGCATAGGGTGAAGCACTCAGGGCCATAGATCAGCTCCCCACAGAACAAACAGATGGAATTTTTTAACTCCCCTGAGATGGTTCTGAATTTGACACTTAGGAAGAGCTAGATCTGCCCACCTGGGAAATTAATCTCTTCCAGACCAGCCTCAAACCTAGTCCTGGAGGCAAACACACCTCCCTGCCCCTGTGTCCTCTGGCCATGGACTGAAAACACCCACTAATTTAGTGGGAAGGGAGTCTACTTTCCTGTTGGTGAGAGAAGTCCCTGCTCTGAAGATTTGCCAGTGGTGGGGCTGGGCTTAAGGAGAACAAAATACTGGTGAGATGAAGGAGAGCATCAGTGAAGGTCACCGCTTTAACCTCAGATTTAGATGAGGTTTGCATTGTCTAACTTGCTTTTGCTGGGTGATTTCTTGCATTCCTGTGGCACAAGAAGCAAACATTATCCTTGCTCCCAAACAGTATCACACAGTATCACTGTACCACCTCCTAAAATTAATTTTCCTGTCACATTTCAATGAACCATGACGGCAGAAGATGCTACTAAGCTCTGTGAGACACAAAGGAATTGTTTCTGCTGCACCAGCACAACCATAAGCATGATTTATGCCCTCTGAGAGTGGACTCCACAGTTCTACCTTTGTCTTCCAGCAAGCCCAGTTTGCTTGGAGCCTGCTTCATAGTTGTTGTCTTTCAGGGGTAAAAGAATCAATATCAGCCCCTGCAATGCACCCTACCACCTTTTTTAGGAAGAACACAAGGTAAGTCTTTACACATCTCCCAACATTACATGCAGAACAAGAATGGTTTGGAGAAGAAGTGGAGAGAAAAATTCAGCAAACTTATACCAAGGTTGAGCAACAGATGAGATTCTGTGTCTGAAGAAATGACATGAATCTGGTTGAGGAGAAGGAACAGACTGTTGGCTTTTCTATCTAGGAAGTAGCTGGCTGCCAGCAATCTCCTGTAAATGAAAGTCCTGGAAGAGAGTAGCAGGATCTGTGAAAGGGAAGAGCTGGTGTTAACCAACCCCATCAACAACTGCTGACAGATGAACATTCCCTAGACCACTGGGTCTGGAGAATTTCTGAGGAGTGAACAACTTCTGTCCATTACAGAGGCTCTTGCAAAATCCCTACAAAATCCCATCTCAGACTCAGCTCTTCCAGAAAGAACTGAGTAACATCAGAATAGCAAGCAAATACCTGAAAAATCCCTTTTGATCCTGGGCCCAGCAACAGGCCAGTGGGAGGATGCCAAGAACCCAGATGTGTGGAGAATAGGTAGGGAGCATACTGATTGCAACCATTTCTGCAACTCTTGCTCTCCTTGCACCATTTCCCCTTGGTCAACTCCAACACCAGCCAAATCTGCTATGATCTTGTTGTGGCCATAATAAGAGGACACATTCTGGGCAGCTAGGAGGACCACAGTGGGTTGTCCTATTGTACAATCATAGAATTGTAGAATCATAGGACCACAGAATCGTGGAATCATAGTATCACAGTATGGTAGGGCTTGGAAGAGACCTCTGCAGATCATCTAGGCCAACCCCTCTGCTAATGCAGAGTCACCTAGATCAGGCTGCACAGGAACATGTCCAGGCAGGTTAAGAAAGTCTCAAGAAAAGGAGACTCCACAAGCTCTCTGGGCAGCCTGTTCTAGTGCTCCATCACCCTCAAAATGAAGAAGTTTCTGCAAATGAAGAAGTTCAAGCAAAACCTCCTGTGTTCTAGTCTGTACCCACTGCTCCTTGTCCTATCACTGTCCATTATTGAAAAAAATCCCAGGCTCATCTTCATGATCTCCACCCTTTAGATATTCATATGTGTTTGTAAGATCCCCTCTCAGTCTTCTCTTCTCCAGGCTAAAGAGCCTCAGGTCTCTCAGCCTCTCCTTGTAAGAGAGGCTAATGTCCTAATCATCCTCATGGTCCTTCATTGGACCCTTCCCGATAGTTCCCTGTTCCTCTTGAACTGGGGAGCCCAGAACTGGACCCAGTACTCCTGGTGTGGCCTTTCTGCTCTTCCTTCTCCTCCTTCTTCCCTAGCCCATGGCCACGCAAACAAGATTTTAATGACTTACTATTTCTAAGAGGAGAGATTCATACATCAAGCAGCAGGCACAGAGCATGCAAATCTCTGTCCCTTTTCCAGAATCAGTATGGATGCTGCTGGGAGGTTGCCCTCCCTACAAGCCCTCTGCTTTAAAAGATCTCTTAGAAGAAAGTTGTCATTCAGCTATGTTGCATTTTTATAAGTAAACAACTGCTGCTCAGAAATCAGCTCAAATCCATCAGAAAAAGCCTGGAAAATGCCAAATTCCTGACTCCAGGGGATCACTATGTCTCAGGGATGATCACCACCTGATCCAATAGCAGATCTAGACTTATTTTGCAGCACGTTCTATTTAACTCTGGCCTCTCAGAGCTGCAGATTGCTGAGCCCTGAAGCAGCAAGTTTAATATCCCTTTCAGACCATCATTACCATTGATGTTGTTCATGTAAGCAGATCCCACCCTGGGCCTTGCTGCAGGCTGTCCCTTAGGTGCTTGCTCAAGTGAACTCAGTGAGCTCCAAGCTGTGGCAAAGGGCTTCTTCCAGATTCCCTTCATGCATGATGCCCACTTAGCATGTACCTCACAACCAGACCAGTGGGCACCCCTAAACGTGTCCTCATGGGCACTGAGAACAGCCTCAGAGTGTAACTCCATGGAGTTCCTGAGGCTCCTGAGCTGGGTGAGAGTGAAATGGGCACTGGCACCAGCAGGGAGGAACCAGGCATCACCGTGATGGCAAACACCCACCATGGCCAACAGCTTGACTCTGAGCATTTGGCAAAGCAGATCACAGGGCAGATCCCCCTGTCCTGACATGCTGTGGCTGCAGGAGGCCCCTTGCAGTCCTGCTCCACCCATGCACACCACTCTGGGAGAGAGAACCTGTGATTTTTTTGTTGCTGTTGTAAGGCAGTTTGCCAGCCTCTTGGTATCACTTTAGAAGTGCAAACCAGCCCGATCTAGATTTCAGATTCACACCTACTTTTTGAATGATATTTTTGGACCAAGCTGGATCCTTAATTTGAAAGGATGCTACCTGGTGGCTCCAGAGTGAGGATCAACACTAATATATCATTTCCTCTCATTAGATTTTCCCATTTGCTTTGCATTAGAAGCAATCCTAAGACCCATACTGCTGATAGGAGAAAATACTTCTCCCAGGAAAAGCCTTTCCTGCTGATAAGGGCATTTTTCCTTCTCTGCTCTGAATGTCATTGCAGTAATGTTGCCTTTTAGCACTCTGGGCTGTGGCTCTACCTTAGGCCAAAAAAAAAAAAAAAAAAAATTAATAAGCCCTAAAATGAAAACCTCCAGATGATCTTGGCAGAAACAGCATGTCCATCACAAATGGAAATCACATTTGATACTCCACAATGGCAGGAAACTCACCTGGTTTTATTTAGTCTCCATGCAGCTATGTGCTGTTGGCACCCCTCCAGTGTATCTCCTTTGAGAGGGACTTTTTTAGTGCCTGTCCTCTCTTATCTAAAGCACCCTAAATGTTTGATTTTCACTGAGGCCCTTCACTGGCTTTTTTTTTTTTTTTTTTGTTTGTCTACTGTAAAAATGTATAAGGGAACTCAGCAATTCATGCATTTACAGCTCTGTTCCCACAACAAGGTGCTTAAAATAAAGAAATTGGCTGAGGGTAATTGCTTGATATGAGAAAGATTATACAGGCAATGAACATCTGTATCACAGCTACGGTTGATGGCTCTGAGTGCTCTATCATGTGCCAGGAGTTCTCTGCCAAAAAAAATACTTTAAAAAAATGTTTCCATCACAACATATGCTTATATAAGACTTATCCAGTATGCAAAGAAGCTCAGAGAAAAAAAAAAAAAAAAAAAAAAGGAGAGAGAAAGAAAAGGAAAAAAAGCCCAGAGTGTTGAAATAACACAGCAAATTATGCAACCGATACCTGAAGCTGAGCATTGCAGATCCTATCCAGAAACCTCACCGAGATACCTCACAAAGTTTTGGTGAAATAAAACAAGTTACCCTTCTCCTCGAAACCTAACTTGTTGATGCAGAGTCAGATGGAGGTTTTTGCAGCAACATGGTCACTGCAGGCCAGAGTAGCTGTAACATGGGCCAGGTTTTGTGTCATCCCCAGCATCTGGGCAGGGTAAATCCCCCTTGCCCTCCCCTCAGCTGCACCCTGCACGTCATGGAAGCCTCCAGGGCTTTAGCACACATGGAGGGGCACATGGACACTGGCTGCTCCTCTGCGTGGGGCTGAAGTTCCTCTGTGGCTTTTAGCGTGCAAGCTGCATGGATAAAAGGGAATGGAGCAATAAGGTTGGAATAATGTCAGATGGGAATCTTTGCCAGAAATTTAAGCTGACCCAAAAAAACCTTGTTTCTGAGATAAGTTCAAGAACATTTCCCACCTTATTATTTCCATGTTTGCATTTGACACACAGGAGGGCCACATCCCTCCCCCTCTTCTCCAAGGAAGCTCTGCTTTAGGGGCTTTGAAATCCCCACTCACCCTCCCAGAAATTCACATGGGAACCTGAGGCAAAGCCACAGAGCCCACAGCCCCCATCAGTTAACAGGTGAGGGTTACGTGAGCTGCAAGTTCACTTCTCAGCACATGATGGGGGAGCATGGTTGGGACTTGCCCAGGCACAGCACCAGCAGCTCAACATCACAGCTTCAGACTTGTAATGGGAGATCCCCTTCCCACCTAGCAAAAAAAAAGTGAAAGTTCTCAGGCTCAGATAAGCTTATCTGTCCTTCTTCTTGTGCTCAAGGAGGGCTGCTGACCAGGGAAGCTGTTTTGAAGCTTTGTTTCGCTACCAAGCTCATCCAGCCCATGACTAACCACCCTTGCTGAAGGTTTATGTCTGCACTAAGGATCTAGACATGAGCTGGCAGCTGCAGCAGGAGGCAGAGAGAAGGACCAGACATCTCAATCTTGCCTACCAGTCTCACAGCAAGGGGAAGGGAAGACAGAGGCAAGACAGGACCAGAATGATCTTCTTGCCCTGAGCAAAACAAATGAGTATGAGTATCTGTGTCTCCTGAAAGAAGACATCTGCCTGCAAAATGCTTTGATGGGAGAGTCCTCCAGTAGCATGGTGTGAAGAAGCCTTATGGGTCTGGCCTGGAAAGGATTGATTTGAAGTTTCAGGGGAGCTGATGGGAGTTTTCACACTGGCCTCAACAAGCCAGGAGCTCACAGTTTTCATTGTTGAGCCTTTAGTAAGCATACCTTTGGGGGCACTCAGGCCCCTGCCCTCACCCTGGTTTCTCTCTCATACACACACACTGCCCACCTAACTCTTAGTTTGTCCTGTCCCACTGGTACAAAACCACAACCTGCTATCCTCCTTGCAGCACAGCTGCCTCCTCATCAGCCTTGGTGCTGTGCATGTTTGCAGAGCCTGGAGAGAAACTACCTTCATCCTGAGCTGCAGAATGCCAGAACTGCCTAAAAACAAATTAGTGGCTTAGTGTCAGTGAGAGAAATATGTCCCACTGCTGCCTTCCCAGGCCCAAACCCATAGCACCTCACAGACAGCCCCACTGCAGGATCTGGCCCTGCCCTCTGCCCTGGCAGGACCTGAGCCCCATGATGAGGAAGGAACCCTTTGTACCTCTGAAATGCTGTCATCTTGTGAAACAAAGCTCCAAACAGTCCCAAACTCCTTGATGCCCAAGAAAATGAGTGAGTAGAGGGGCTGGAAGTGTTCCCCAGCACGTCTCAGTGGGCAGAGGAGGACTATCTAATCAGATGTGGATGAAGAACAAATAGAAAACAGCTGCTTTTCACCAGCTCTTCTCCCAACTGGAAAAAAAAATGCATACACATATGAGAACAAGGGAAGAGGCACTGATGAGCTGTTATCTGAATTTATTGCCAGCATCTGACCCACAGTGGGGTCTATTTATTACTATTTTTTTCTTCCTTTAATTTATGGCCCAGTTTCTCATTGTGTCATGACATCACCCAGGGAGACAGATTTCATAAACATGCACACACACCACACTGGAAACAGGATAAACCCCCAGGCCATCCTGGGCTCCATGTGGCATCACCCCAGCAGCTGTCCCAAGGCACTCTCTCTTCCAAGAAATCTCTTGGTGTGGCCATGACAGAGCCACCCACTTTCCAAGTGTTACTGGGCTGAAGGCAGCTTGGAGAGAATTTTTATACCACACCAGTCTAAAAGCAACTTTGCACCCTTGTGTCCTCTTGCTCCACCCTAACTGCACTTTCCCTCCAAGGGAGCCAGACAGCTCTGCAGTCAGAGATGATTTATGCTGTTTTCTTCTGGCAGTAAAATATATCAAATCCTTCAGAGACTGGGTGGAACCAAAACTGCCTTCTCCATCACTCAATCCAGGCTCAAATTGGAGAAGCCAGTGGTCAGCAGATGTGTGATTGCTGTGTTCCCTGGTCCTGCATCAGCCCAAGACCAGCAGTGTCCCTCTGACTGTCCTGTGAAGGAGCTCTTGGCTTCCCTACACCTAATGTGGACAAAGTGATGGCAGATCTCTTGTTCAAAAAAGCTGTGGTATTTGTTTGTCTGCCTGCAGCTTCCACTGGTGGGAAATCAGGAGCTACCCACCTTCACAGTGGAAACCTCAGCTGAAAGGTCGGGGCCAGGTGAGCATTGAGCATGGAACTTGAATTTCCTTCTGCTTTTGGAGGTGGCAAGATAAGCTGAAGTAGAGGGAGGGCACAGCTCAGTACCTATCCCTGTCAGCACAGGGACACTCTGCCTCCAAAGTGCTTCTAAAGCCAGTCTGGGCAAACTGCTGTGAGCATGGATAGAAACCAGCCTCGAGACCAGCAGCAAGGCACAGGGTCCAGCATCACTGGCTCAGGCTGCATTCCCAACAGCTTGCTTTAGCTCTCTTACTTGTAAAATCAATTAACATTCATGGAGTGAGAAACAGGAGGATAACAAACTTCCATGGTATGTGAAGGTAGGGGCAGAAGTACAGAATCTATTTTGTAGAAAGGATTTGACCAAGGAAGAAGGAAACTTACTTTGGTAGAGATGGTGGAAGGAGGGAAACAAGCATGGCAGCCCCTAAAAGTGCTTGGGCCATTTGGAAACTCAGACAAGCAAAGCAGTTATAGCAATTGTTCTCAACACTTACATTGCTTTCTTCATCTTCACGAGGGTACATGCACCACAGTGTAAAGCAGGAAACTGAGGCTGGTCTAGAGTAGCAGAAAATGCAGGGCAGGCAGGGGATTACAGCTCACATCTTGCTCCATCTTCTCCTGATTCCTGGGAACCCCAAGCTAGGCCCACAGCATAGGTGCAACTTCACTGAAGAGCAGCTCATCTTTTGGGAGCTCAGAAAGTGCTGTTGTATCATCAGGCTTTAGAAGAAGATCAATATATATAAATAATGAAAGTGAATGTTACTTAAAATCATCCTTTTGTATGGTTTCTGAAGGGCCCCAAACCCCAAATATCAACTAAAAAGAGCTGGGCAGACCACTGGGATTTAGACTATTTTCTGAAATGTGTTCCTGGGGGCTTTTAACTTTCTCTTTATTTTCTCATGTTTAGGACAGAAGTCATCTTGAACAGACATTGTACATGACCTCATCATTAAAATATACTGTCATCACAACTGGAACTTCCCCCATTTGTCAGCATTGGGTTAAGTTCAAGTTGACCTCCTGGCTCCACATTAGGACGCCTAGCAAACCACTGCAGTTAAGGGTGCTATGTAATGAGCCAAATCATCCTTCCTGCAGCTCCAGCACAGCCAGCAGAGCTGGGCTGGAGGTTATTCTGCTTCGATGCTTTTCGCAGCCTGTCAGAAATGTTTGTTGTGTGGAATCTTTGTATAAAGAGTTGTGAGGTGCGTGGAAGGATATTGAGATTAAAGAGTCCTGTCCTGAAGAGTCACAATGCAGAAGGCAGAAAACTCTGTTTATGGATCTACATACAAGCCTCTTCCACTCAATCCTTTTCTGAAAGAGGATCATCTCATGCCTTCCTCTCATCAAACCACACAAGTGACCCCATCTCACAGCATGCTGAAGATGAAGTTATTCCTTGCATCCACTCTTCACTGCAACCAGACTGAAAAACCCAGGCAGAGATCAGGTTAGTGTCAGGAGACCAGGGAGCTGACTGGCTTGTCTACACAGATACCCAACTATGCTTGCACTGCTCCACATTTCCTTCAGCAGAGATGTGCCTGAGCAGGGCTCATCCTGGAACTGACCACCAGCAGAGGCAAATGACCCCACAGAAATACAGGAATACAAATTCTGACATCTAGTTGCTTCATCCTCTTCTGTGCACCCATCCTAAAATTCACCTGCCCAAGCGCTTGGCTGCAGACTGACATTCTCAGAAACATACACACACCCCCCACACCACCACCCCCCCCAGGCTCTCCACAGCAGATTTAACCCAAGAACTCTGGGATGATCTCCCAGTGGAGATGCAATAGCCTCCTCTAGCCTGTTTGCTGGTTAGGATAATTCTTTCTTTGACTGATGATCAAGAAGCTGCTACGTACTGAGAGTGGAGCGATTCATTCTGCAACGCTCATGGCATTGCTTCAGTGCTTGGCAATTCTGTCTTGTTATCACTGGTGGAGAATTTTACAGGCCACTGACAGACCTTCAAACGCAGCCATTGCTGTGTGGAAAATCCAATTTGCTATGGAAGTCTCCTGATACAAGGCCTTGTCTTCATGGTCCCCTGGCAAACCATTTTCAGCACATACACTAGTTCACGACTCTGTGATTTAACGGACATCATTAAATTCTGGCAGAAGAATCCATCCCTTTGAAGGAACCCCTAACAAGTGTGTGACCTAAAAGTGAGACCTAACATAGTGGCATCTCCACACAAAGAACTCCTTTTCTCCTGACATTTGGCTTATCTCCATGGCACTCCCAGGTCAAGTTCAGTAGTAAGCCCTCATAGTCAATGCACCATTGAGCTGCTCCAGGAAAAGCAAACAGCACCAATGCAAAAAAAAAAAAAAAAGTAGTAAATGTGCATTTCTTTGCAGCATCCCCTGCTGCCAAACAGATAATGAGCTGTAGGCACAGGAAAAAATTCCTATTTGAATAATTATTGTTTGCTTATAAACTAACCCACAGAACTGTGCCACATGCTGTAAAACAATTTTGCATTACATGGGCTTACACGGTAGGACGGGTATAATAAACTCTGTGTTGAGTCACCAAATTCCTCACATTCTTGGACTTCCCATTCTGTCTCAAATGTCAGATATCTTGCTGGGGTAACACAAGTGGTAGTGAGGGCCAGGGGTTTGCGTGGGTTTTAATTGTAAAAGCAACATTCTCACAGAGAACAACAAGGTTCACAACCCCACCCTGTGGCTTGGGCAGACTGGGGCAACTTCAAAGGCTTCTTGTCTCCCCACTGGGTGTTTTGGGGTTTAAGGCCTCACAGGTCTGGTTGAGGGTCTCAAAGCTGTAGAGCACCCATAACCCCAGGTCACTGAGCCTCTGCAGGCTACTGTCTTTTCATGGAAAATATGTATGAGAGTGGGTTTGAATGTGGCAGCCAGCTTGGGGAGGCTGCAAACCACCAAATCGTTGCAGCAGCCTGATGACTTCTCTGCATTCCCCTTGCAGCAGTTCAAAGCAAAGGCAGAGTGAGACTTCATCACTTGGAGATTGTTCAGCAATATTTAGACTTCATTTATAATTTTGGTATTTAAAGATCTTAAGCTCTCATGGATCCTCCTCTTTCTTTGTATTCTGGAGCAGAGGAATCCAGACCTGTGCTAGGTTATGCAGATATCCTTCATGCTTTGTAGCTTGCTTTCAGTTGCTCCTCTGTCTTTAGCAGAGAAACAATGAAGATGATGCAGCTACGCCGAGGAGTCCCAGAAGAACCTGTAGGCAGTTTTGACGTAACCTCTCTCCCCAAAATGGAAGTGATGCTTTGACTTTGTTCCTCTCCTTAGACATCAATGCTTGGTGGAGGTAGTCTGCAGGAGCTCAGGAAAAGACTGGGAGCCCGGAAACATCCCAGGGTGTTCCGAGATGTATGTATGTGCCTGGATTAAAGAGAGAAGCCCAGACACCCAGAGCCAGCACAAAGAGCTGGATTTCTTTTCTCATTCTGGAGAATAGGTTTGGCGTATGTCTAAGTAACAACATACTGATCCAGGGGTAAAGGGGAGCTCAAGGCCGTGGCAGCAGACATGCAAATTCGATACTTGCAAGTGAAGTGAAAGCACAGGCTTGAGTCCTGGCTCAGTGGCTGCAGCCCTGCTCCATCCAGCTCCCAGCTCCAGAGGAAGCCCAGCAGCCCGCGGGAGGATGATGTGCACCTGCAAGCCTCTTCAGCTCAACGACATGGCCCCGTGCCTGCAGTTATCCGATGCTGACAGAAAGAGGCTGGGGGTGAAAAGCGAGCTGGGTGGTTACAGCCAGATCAGTTTCATTCCTTCTGAGACCTCTCTGGCATGAACCTGCCACACTTGTCCAAGGGGTCTGTGCTTTAGCTGATCTGGCAGGAGTTGGGTTGAGGAGGAAAGGGACCTGGCACCCTGCAGCCACACAAGATCCAAAAAATGTCGGGGGGGGGGGGGGGGCTATCCACTAAGATCCAATTTTTCTCTACCTCCACTTTTCTGTAAGCCAACTGTGATCCACATGACTGTGATCCACCTGACTGATCCACCCCACTGCAGCCCACCCCATGTGCCCCAATGGCAGGAGCATTCAGAGCAGAGCAAGCCTTCTGCCTCAAGTGTAGAAAAACCACAAATGAGGCACATAAATTTAGCATCTAAGGTCTCTTCCCAACTATGACCAATAGAAAACATCTGTAGGGGGAAAGATCTGCTCATGAAATGTCAGTGAAACCCAGGAGAAAAGGAAACAAATGCAGCAAAGCCCAGGGCTTCCTTAGCCCCCTGAAAAAAATCAAATACGGCTAATTTGCACTGACTCCTTCTGCTGACTCCAGGCACGGAACAGAAAGATCACAAAGGAAAACCACCCCCAGCCCTTTGTTTTGTTTTTTTTTCTCCTTTTGCCTTTCTTTAAAATTAGGAGCTGAGGCTGACTAGCCCCTCAGCGGAAAACATCCAGCCAGAAGGGCAGGAGCTTAAAAAACTTAATCCTTTCAGGCAAATGCAAAATACTTGTGTTTCAGCTGGAGAATGAATTAGAGATGATTCCCAGCAACCCCTGATTTATTAACAGCAAGAGCTAGCTGCAGTGGAGGCAGTTTTCTCCCCACTGGAGCTCTACCTACTGAATGAATCCACCTCCAGTTTTTGAGGTTTATTCAGGGCTGGTCAGGGCAGCATTAACTCAAACCTAAACAGCCTGCTCCCATCATCGACAGGGAGCCACGAGGTCAGCTGGAAACCAGAGAAAAATCTGTTTAGTCATTTCTGAAGGCAAAGCAAACCATGATGATATCACTTACTCTCACAGACGCTCTGTCGGCACTTCACTGCCAAAGCACCTGGTCCCAGTGCCTCAGTAAAGCAATCAGAGATGCTTTGGTCAGCTGTAAGGGAGCCCCTTACACTTTATCAACCAAACGCAGGGATTTCAGAGAACCCAATAAAACTCATGCACAGGGCTCTGGGTGCAGCTGAGACCATGTGAGGCTGGGGGCTCAGCCCAAACGCGGTGGAGCTCAACTCTCCTTCATCTCCACAGAGTGTTTTGGGGAGCTGCTCAAATCCATCCCAAGCAGAACCCCCCCACTCTGCCTTAGGGACGTTCACGGAGAGGAAACAGCCTTGTCCTCCAGCTGCCTCCTGTCAAGGCCAGTGAGCTCCCCCGGCTCCCGGGCCAGCGCCGGGCCGCACGCCCCCGCTCAGGCAGCCTGCCTGGGCGCTAACCGCACCGCAGCCACCCTGTCTGCGTGCGGAGGGAGGACTCCGCTCCCGGGAGCTCTCGTGGAGCTTTGGGTGGCTGCCAGCGGGTCAGGAAGTCAGCTGCATCCCACTGCTCCTAGGGACAACTGCCCTTCGATGGAGAAGCATCCCAGGCCCAGGGTCCCAGGGAGACCTGCCTGTCTGACCCCGTCACAGGCAAAGGCAGGGTGACAAAGTGTGGAACGGCCTTGTGGGTTTGAGGAGGACATGGCCAGAGCCAGCACTCAGCCACCTGGGGCACCCACCAGAAATAACATGATGCTCTGCTCTGCACTCAAACGTCTCACGGCTCCTGCAGCTTCTGAGTGCCAAAGAGAAAGCTTCCAGCACGGAGGAGCTGCCCGCCTGGACTGCCAGACCCTTCCGCGGGGCTTCTACTGACTGAGGAGGCAACAAATAAAACCGCTCTGAAGCAAAGCCACCCTCTGCTCAAGCGGAGGGGTAGGAGCCAAATGCCACCAGTTCCAGCGAAAGCAGTGTGCACCGTGAGTCGTGCTCAGCTCTTCTGCTACAGTCGCACCTGCAGGTCCCAGCCAAGCTGAGAATCCCAGCGCAGCTCGCACACGGCCAGCAGCACTGCACTCAACAGCTTCTGCTCTACATAAACAGGATAAATAGAGGGGAAGGGAGGCTCAGAGAGAGGAAGCAACTTGTCCCTGAGTCACCGACAGCTAGAAACAGATTGCAGGTCTCCTCCTCCAAACTTGCTCTCCTTTTCTGCCGGAGAATGTTATTCTGTGGCTGTTACCTTCTCCCAAGCTCTCCTCCCAGCACCGTTTCAGTCCCCTCCTCCTTCTCAGTACTGAAGCGTTATTTAAGCAGCAAGCCCAGGGTTGGTGGTCCAGTAAGAAATGCAAGCACGGAGGCAACCCCTCTCCTGGGACCAGACTAGGTGGCCCTTTTTAATTTTTTTTTCTTTTTTAGTTCGTGAGGAATTTGGGGGAGGGGGGAAAAGAAAATAAAAAGGGGAAGGGAAAAAAAAAATCACATCCAAAGCTTTTTTTTTTTTTTTTTTTTAATCTCCAGCAACTGCAATTGTTTCTGTTTCCTAATAAATCATGTAGGCCAGGGACAACCAATCTGCACAGCATTAGTATTGTCTCAATGCATTTGTTGAAAGAAAAATAACACTGTGGCTTTGCTGGAGCAGGCAGGATCTGCTTTCCAAAAGGTTTGTTGATATTAGCCCACAATCTTGTAGGGCTCCATGTATACTCTGGACTGAAAGAGCTTTGCTGCATTCCCATCTCTAAGATACGGAGAGTCACCAAACCCAAATATTACTTTGAGCAGCTGAGACCTCAAAAGGTCTCTCTTTATTTTCCTCCACACTCTGTTTCCCATTAACTCTTCGGTGGCATTTGTATGCATTAAACTTACTGAGCCCAGCAGCTGAACTCGGCTCCAGGCTGAACTATCTCACATCCATCTAAACAAGACCAACAGTTTGCAATGTGCATGATTTACTCCAACAGCTTTTCCAGTGGACATGAGCAGGGCAAGTCTGCTCAGGGGCCAACTGGGGTCAGCCCAGCCTCCTTTTCATGGATAAACATCAGACTTTGGTAGATGCTGTCCTGCCTATCAGTAAGTTACTGCCATCGTGTCCCTCTGACAATGATTCTCAGTCTTTCCCAGCATGGGCATCACTAGGGACCTGTGGGTTCTGCTTCCCACCAGCCTGGTCCTTTGCAGCTCCCCATAGCTACAAGCAGCATCAGCACTCTGGGGATATTATGGACAAGGCATATGCTTAAAAGTGCCAGGGCTTAGGCAGATCCACATCAGACCACACAGGGGCCACCAGCACTCCTAAGCTGGTCCTTGGTGTCTCTGGAAAAAGCAGTATGTCGGATTGGGTGTGCAGAGCAATGTGCTCAGGTCAGTGGTGTGCCTGTACCCTTGTCTGTCCATGTTCCACTTTTGTCATTGCCTACCTCTGAATGAGCATCAGAGAGTCTGGAACTTTTCTGACTTTTTCTTTCTATAGCACATGGAAACTAGGAGAGCTCTCTGTCATGTCCAGGAGGCTCCAGCCAGGGCAATATCAAGGGCAGCTACAGCTCACACAGCGACAAGGACTCCCATCACGAAGTGTCCACAGTGGGAGGGGTGTGGGATGCCACAACACAGACCCTCTGAGCTGACCTTGTGGTGGTTCAAATCAGGTTACCTGACTCACAGAGGTCCCACAAGCAAAAGTGAAATTTCTGAGTTGTGCTCACTCCCAACCTAGCCTCATCTGCCAAGAATGGCCAAGCTGTCCTGCAGATCAGGGAAAACCAGGCAAAGGGAATCCTGAAAGACTTAAGCATCCTCAGGGAGCCCTGCCAGGGCACATAGCTCCAATGTGCCTGTTCACATCCAATGCAGACTTATCCCAGTCTGCAGACATGGAAAGAAGAGAGACACCAAGACAAAAGAGCTGACAGAAGGGCTGCTGCCCCACTCAGAGGCACAGCCCAAGTGAGCTGCTGGTGCCCACCAGCTTTGCAAATCATGGCAGCCATTGACCATCTCTATAGCCAGTAAACAACGTCACAACAGGTAAAATTTGTCCCCTTGTATTTCCAGGTGTCACATATTCCGATACCTACAGCTTTGAGGAAGACAACAGCTTAAATTTGTATGTTAAGCTAAGGCTACATTGATTCTGAAAGTTCAACAACAAGCCTAGAGGGGTTTTTCCATCCAGCTTCACTTCTCCTGCCTTTGCAGCAGTTCCCCAAAACCAGGGTGCTTACACAGGGCTAACATCATTGCCCATTCCTGCTTGCAGAGGGCCCTATGGCATGAAGGGTGAAGCAAAGGCCATGTGGTATCACCAGGGAGATAAGTCAGCAAGTCAAAACAACTCTGCAAAGGTGGGTAGATATGACTGGCCTGACTCATGGGCTGAATTTGTCCCTTTTGGAGGTCTTCAGAAACAACAGGAAAACACTAAGTGAAATAAAGGCCAAGGTTTAACTTTAGATTTAACCACTTTTAAAGGTTTCTCAAACAAGATTAATACACATATTAGATCCTTTCTGCTCCTTGAGCAGTGTTTACACCCATGGCATAAGGAGGCATTTGCATTCATGAGTCAGCAGAAGGCACTTGGTCCCCTCTCACTGCAAAGGGCCAATTGAACTAGACAAGCCCAGCAGGGGACATGTCCCTGTGGTCCCCATGGTCTATTTGAAGTGACTCAGTGCTTGAGCCAGAGCAACTATCTTAGGTCTTTCTTGTCCAAAATCTGCCACTCATCCCCAGCTCCCCAGTACCCACCATCATTCAGGGCTGGGATGTCTGTGTGTCACCTACAAGGACTGACAAAAATCTCAGTGCTGTGTTATCAGCAAACAGCACCCAAAGATTAAAACATCCCCTGGAGGGTTAAAGAAAACTCTTGCAGGGTAGCAGCATTTGGGGGTCAGGGGGGGTGGATGGGTGAGTTTGAAAGCATTTTTTTCCACCTTAGGAAAGACCCAAAGAATTTTTGCATCTGGGGCAGAGTAACAGGTGAAAACAGGATTTCTCTGGAATAATCTAGGGAGGAGTGTGAGCACTGTAGAGTCATAAGGAAAAAGCCCAAAGGCAAGGCAAGCTTGGCTGAGCTGCCCCAGCCGTCCTTACACAGGGCTCAGGCAGCAGCTCATGGACAGCAGCCCAAGCCCTGTTTCATGATCTGTGTCCATGCTGAAGGCTGTCCCTGGGATGAGTCCTTGTCTGAATATCATCCTCCCATCAGCTAACAGTGCACAGGCTGCAGCCTCCCTCCAACAAACAGCTCCCGAGCAAAGCACTGACACAGCTCCCAGAACCTGCACCACCCAGAGCATAACGAAGGATGTGTTTGTTTGTGTCTCATTCGAGTCCCCTCGAATTTGTCCTCTCTAAAACCCACAGCCTAATTCAGCTCCAGGGCAGGCTCCAGCACGGCGACAGCACACGAGCAGTGTGGGAGGTACCCAAGACCCCACCAGCACCACTCCCTTTAAAAACACATCTCTGGGCTGAGGCAACTGAACTGATTTTTTTTTTTAATTATTGCTATTTTTTCCTCTCCAGGCAAATAAAGTCTCTGCACAAACCAGTCTGACTCCAGCTGGATTTGGCACTTTCCAAAGGAACCAGAGAAACCGGTTGGTGATGGGGCAACCCCTCCACAACCCCCACAGTCCTGGACAGGCACCTGTCCCAGCTACCCACACCTGCAGAGGTGGCAGTGGCATCCACGCTGCCTCATCCACCTCTTCCTCATCTCTCTCATTTTAGTAAGGAATTTCAGCAGGGTTCTGTGCAGGGCAATAACCCCTCAGCACTGGATGTGACAGTGGGGCTGTCCTTCAGCCTTGGCTCAAAATCTGCTCCCCCTCATCTTATTTCAAGTGGAATAAACACGTTTATCACAGGAATGGTCAGAATCAAGCAAGATTCAGCCTCACAGCAGGAGAGCCCATGTGGCTGACAGAAGCATCAGGAAAAGCCCATCAACCTTTCAGGGCAACCCGGAACAGGCAACACAGGGGCTGGGGTCAGCATTCCTTTGGCCTGAGCAGGGTCCCACATCATTTCGGACTCCAGGCTAAGAAATCTCCTCTTTCCTGAAGTGGGTCTCTCCAGGAGCCATATGAGAAGCAGCAGCCCTGAGGGTGATCCCCACTTTGTGGATCCACTTCCCTGACTGCAGGATGGAGGCTGTGGGGCAGGAGAACCTGCTCTGTGCTTCCTGACACACACAGCACGCACCACTGCCCGCAAGCAACGTGCTGCTGCGGGTCCTGGAGGTGTGACCTGTTGCAATGGAGATGCAGCAGGGAGCCTCACCCAACACTCCACACACTGCTGTTGCTGGGAGATCCCTCCAGTAGATTAGATGCACAAGATGTTCCACACACCCCAGCTCAGCGCTTAGAACTACATGGCCACCGGCTGCAGAGGGCAGAGCCAAAGCTCAGGTGCCCCAGATGCTGCAAGCTCAGCATGACCTCACTTCCAGCAGGAGACAGGACCTCCATGGTGTGTTTTTCAGTTCAGAAGCTCATCACTGCCTCACCCATCCTCCTCCAGAGTAGTTTGTTCTGACACATGCATGAGTAATGCCATAAAAGAACACTCCAGCAAGACTCTGCCAGCCAGAGGAAGTGCCTCTGTGCCCCTATTCACAGGCTCACAGGATGTCAGGGGCTGGAAGGGACCCAAAGAGATCATCGAGTCCAAGCCCCCTGCCAGAGCAGGACCAGACAATCTAGCTCAGGTCACACAGGAACACATCCAGACAGGCCTTGAAACTTTCCAGAGAATGAGACTCCACAACCTCTCTGGGGAGCCTGTTCCAGTGCTCTGTGACCCTTACAGTAAAGAAGTTCTCCCTTGTGTTGAGGTGGAACCTCCTGTGCTGCAGCATCCATTCATTGCTCCTTGTCCTATCCCAGGGAGCAAGTGAGCAGAGCCTGTGCCCCACTCCTGACTCCCATCCCTCAGACATTTATAACCATTTATTAAATCCTCTCTCAGTCTTCTCTTCTCCAGACTAAAAAAGCCCCAGGTCCCTCAGCCTCTCCTCATCAGGCAGTGCTGGACCTGGCACCATTGATCACCACTCTTTGAACTCTGTCTTGTAACCAGTTCCTAATCCACCTCACTGCCTGCTCTTCCATCCCACGCTTCCTGAGCTTCTCATTAGGATGTCATGGGAGATGGTGTCAAAGGCCCTGCTAAGATCAAGGTAGACTACATCCCCTGGTCTCCCTGAATCTACCCATTCTGTTATGTCCTCGTAGAATGCTATCAGGTTAGTCAAGCATGATTTCCCCTTGGTAAATCCATGCTGACTACTCCTGATAACCTTCTTCTCTTCCAAGTGCCTTGAGATGCCCTATTCCCTCCCGTGATGGTGGAGACACAGCAGCAAAAGCAGCATTGCTGCAAGGCACAGCTGTGGCAGTGACTAGTCCAGGCTGGACAGCACATGTTTCCCAGCAAGTGTGCAAAACCTACACCCAGGAGCAACCTTGGAACTTCTACTGAGCTTCTTGGCTGTTGCCCCAAAACAACCAAGACATGACTCTCCCAAAATCAACTAACCACTCACTCCTGCTGCACTGCTGTGGCCTCTGAGCCCCTGGAGATGCCCTTGGTTTTCAGAGAGGCTGGTAAAAGGCAAAGCAGCTGAGTCAGCACCCAGCCCTGGGGAGAAAGCCCTGAGTCAGCTCCACTGGGAGCACAAGCCGGCACTCCTCTCCCTCTCAGCTCTGCTGGCAGCCTCCTCCTTGCCCTGGCAGCACTTTGTCAGGCTGCACATAAAGAGCACATGGGTGAGGCTCTGCAGGCTGGAGACCTCAAACACAGGAGCAGTCCATCACTGTCCACAGCTCGGGGCCAGTTAACTCCACACGAGGACCGAGAGGTCAGCCACAAACCTTCTGGAAAAGCTCACAGCAGCTTGCAGTATCACCAGCACAGAGCAGGGCAGAGGAGGAGAGCTGTGAACTGGCTGATAGAGCACTCATGTCCTCCAGCAGCCTCAGCTCAACACACTTCAGCTGGGGAAAGGAGGCAAATATTATGAGGAGGCTCCAGCTGACCCAGTGCTCTGCAGCCTCTTCTGCAGCAGTGCTCTCATCACTGTGTTTCATGGCCCCAAACAGGCAGAGTCCTAGGAACTGCTTATCTGACTATTCAAAACCTCTCCTATGAGCTGGGCCCCTCTGAGGCTTTCAGAATCCCCATGCACACAAAGGCTGCTTGCCACAGCTTCCTCCAGAATGTTATATTTGGAAGTTCTGCATCTCCTGCCCTACAGGGAACAGGGAGAGGAATAAAATACGAGACACATTTTCTTAAACTAGGTGAGATAACTACTGAAAATTGCCCTTTCTTTTGTCTTCCCTTCTCCCTGCTTATCTCACTTAGATCTAGCTGGATATGCCCACGTATGCTCCTATGCCAAAGGGCCAAAAGGAATGTCCTCCTTAGAAACTGCTGCCCAGCCTCAGCTCAGCTATGTGATGCAGTGCCCACATCACAAAGTGAGTGACCAGTCAGGTGCTGGCTGCAGTGGTAACCCCATACTGGTGCCAGTGCATGCTGCTAGTTAGTGTGCTCCCAGCCTACCATGGGCATCCCTGACACCCATGCTTGCTTGGGCACACAGCCCAAAACTGCTGAGGAGGAACACGAGGCAACAGTTCTGTGTAGCTCTGTTCCCTATTTTCTGCCCACTCTTGGCCAGAGATTTTCAAATAGTGCTTGGAGAAAACTCAAGGCATTTGGGTGGTGCTGAGATAGAAGGATGTGACACCCCAAAATGAGCTTCACAGGGCTGTTCTGCTTTCACTGCCACTAAGCATCTTGCTGTTGGGAGGGAAGGAGGGAAGGGGAAGGAGGTGCTCAAAGTTACTCATAGGATCTGCCCCTTGATGACTCAGTGAAGCTCTGAGGCAAATACTGATGGTGAAAGACAAAGAACTGTCTGGAAAAGGCACACTCTTTGTTCCAGCACTCAGACCATGGCACCACATTTCTGCCCACCTGTAGCTAGCCAGAGTAAGGCTGGCTGATCCTCACTGAAAGGAGGGTAAAAGGTAGCCAAAGAAGAGGCTTGGCCCCTGCAGCAGCAAAGGGAATTGCTTCTGTCAAGCTGGAAAGGAGAAACCTGATTTCTCCTCCCTCAGTGCTGTCAAGACATTTCTGCATGTGATTTTGGCTCTCTGCTGCTTCTAACCCCTCTCAGAGACTTGCATTGTCTCCTTCCTGGTTGGTTCTTAAATAAACCAGAAAACTCTATGAGTTTCAGTTTGATATCTCTTGGAACAGCTGGTCCCAATATTGCTAAACTTATTTACCATTCAACCAGCACCTCTGACAAGCATCACTAGGAGACTTTTCCAGTTCCAGAAATAAGTATCATCTAATTAAGGCGGTGATGAGCGGCAGGAGAGCTCCTATCTCCCTTACAGGTCATTCAAATCCCATCACACTTCAAAGGCAAGGTACATAGGAAACACCTGCAGGATTGCACCACGGCATGTCCTCAGGTGCACAGCCTCCTCCCAGCCCAGGAACACTCCTGGGTGCTTGATGCAAGAGCCAGATCACTTCCTCTGCCTTCTGCCAGTGTGACTCACTTCAAATCACATCTTCCCCCCTCTCATTTCAAGCAGCACAGAACCAAGCAGGTCTCTGTGCTGAAGATGACATTGAAGTTTGTGTTCAAGGTGCTGACAGCCTGGCTACTATTTTGCTTGAGTGTGGCTGCAGTGTCCTTCCCCAAAGCCTGTAAGTGTCCCTAGAGTTGGGAGAAGAAGCTGTTGCACAGGGGATCAGACCAAAGTGTGCCCTGACAGAGGAGATTAAATCAGGACAATTCCTTCCCCTGCAGGGCTCAGGCTGAGCCATGCTGATGATAAGGTTCTCCCTTACCAGGAGAAGAGAGCAGCAGCAGGTTGGTGCTAATGCAACATTTGCTGCTTCCTAGCACAGAAACTGGGATCACCAGCAGGACTGAGACAACAGATCTGAGATAATGTGGCAACAACAAAAAAGAGATGGATGAAAAGTTGCCTACAAATGTCTCTGATCTTACTAATAAATTGGCCTGGGGGTGGGATGGGATTTCACCCAGCAGGGCGGGCAGTGGGGCACAGATCTCCTTGCAGCACGGCCATGGCTCACAAATAAGAGGCAAAGGGTTATCAGCATAGCTTGAAGAAAAATGGCCTGCTCTTCCTGAAGGAGAAGCAAACAGGTGTTTTAGGGCAGATCCTCTGGTCTGGCTGTAGGCAAACCAAGCATGGCAATTTTACTCCCCTCCATGTCAGGCACTGCTGTTGTGGTGTTTGGACATGAGCCTGTCTCTTCACAGGATGAAAGAGGGCAAACTCACCCCCAGGCAGCCAGCATCTGACAGACCTCAAATAAACTGATGCAGACACCCACATGGTTTCTCAACCTACCTATTTGTCACCACAGCAAGCTCTGTATGGCCCTTGCCTAGGAGATGACTTAGTTCACCAGTGGGCTCTTTATTTGTGCTATATGGAAGAATCAGAGGGTTACCATGGAAGGTGTTTTCACTAACAACCCAAGTCATGCACTTGCCAAAGCTCAGATGCAAGCACATCAGAGGCCTCCTGCCTATGTATGGGTAGTGCTGCCCAACTGAAGGGGGGCTCCAAGGAAGGCAATTCAAGTTCATGAGCTCTGCTTTCTTAGGAACAGATAAGTCAGTCTGCTGCTTTTAAGAGCGATTCAATTATGTTAATTAGGTATCAAGAGGAAGCCCTGCATCTTCAGAGGGCTGGAGTGGTAAGAAAAGCAATGCCTTGCAAGCACCTGCTCCACCTTTGTCCTGAGTCACCTTGAGCAGAGATTTTTCATTAAGTGGCAACGAGCATGTCCTCACATAATGCTGCATCAACATGCATTTGCTTCTCATTATAGAGTGGAGTCAGCACATGTGAGCAAAGGTAGCAATTTTTAATCCATCCTTTCCATCCCCGACTCTGCTGCCAGATAGGTCTTTGAAACATGATTACAGCTTGACCTAAGGGTGAGCATTTGGGAACTGGATTTTAGAGCAGTGGGTGTACAGCTCCTGCTGTACAAAGTGCACAAACATGCAGCTATTGAGATGTGGCAGCAGAGCCTGTGGCTGGGAGAGAGTCCTGCAATAACTGGTGACTTGCTGGGGATGATCCACACCAAACTGAAGCTGCAGTGAGCAAGGCTCAAGACAGGGGTAGGGGATGAAAGGAAGAAAATGTTGCAGGGCAAGATCTTAATGCCACCTTGATTAAAGAGCTGACTTCTGAGCAAAGGTATTGCTCATCCAGCCACTCCCTTTGCTGCTCTGTAATTGTGGGTGTGCAAGCACCATCAGCAAGATGGACATGTAGCACCTACAGAGCCCTCCAACACTGCATCCCAGCACTGCTGTGGAGCTGAAGCACAGTTTAAAAAAAAAAAAAAAAAAAAAAATCAGCAGGGCACTATTTTCTCTCCTGCCAAGGACTTCTAGGGTGCTCACAGGATACCTGCAGCTTCCTGGGGGAGGGCAATTCAGCAGAAATTAGGCCAACACTGGTGGAGGTGGAAGAATGCACAACCCTGCTCCTCACCCAAGGAGAGCAAACAAGACAGCAGACTAAAGAAAGGCACCAATTCAGTGCTCAGCTCCTACTGTGCTTCAAAGAATGTTTACAAATAATAATTAAAGTCTACAAACAATTTAAGCTGCCATAAAAATCAAGCTGCAGCCAGAGCCTCCCTGGCTGGATTTTGCTAGCACTGCCCTCACAAACACTGGCTGAACATTTCATTCAGCCTCTTCCCCTCTCTCCTGCAGCCTCACATAGGAGAGTGGGTAGGTTGGAGACAATTCCAGGAACAAGTTGTTCTCCCTTCCTCATCCTGCCAGCAGCCACTCTGTGCTGGAAAGAGCTCACAAAACACAACAGGAGAGGAGAGGTTAGATGCAGGGCTTCTGAGCTAACCCAGGAGTTAGCTCATTGCTATATCACCAAATCACTTTTAGAAGCCTGCTGGTTGAGATCCCTGGAAGTGGAAGCAGCGTTGCAGAGGAGAGGTTGGGGCAGGCTGAAGACAAGGAGCGAACCATTTTCCCCTCCTCCACCAGTCCTGGCCCATTTATCTTGAAGTAGGGCAGGGGAAACCTTGACCCTTACAGAATAGGGCATTGGGTTTGGGGTTTTATTTCCAGAAGGTTGGAAGGAGGTTCAAAGTAGGAGATAGAGAGGTGCTAAATGGGGTTTAGAGGTCTTAGCAGAAGTACTCACCATCTTCCGGAGCCTCTTAGGATCATCTTAGCAGAACTAAAAGAAAACCTTTCCCAACAGGTCCTCAGTATGAAACTTGCTGAGAGAAGTCTACAGCCACACTTACAGAGAGATTTGGGTCCCATTTCAGGGCAGTATTTTGATACAACCCTGTGGTATTTTTCCCCCCCCATAGTCTCACAAGACATCTCTGTCCCATCCATCTTGGAACTTCCTGCATCCACCCAAGAGGACCATCCTCCAAATTGCTCCAGACACCCTCCCTTAGCCTCAGAAACAACAATTACATGAAGGAGATAGGAGGGATGAGGCAGAGAGAGCCACTAAGTGAAAACTTTTTATTTAAAGAACCTGATGGTCTAAAGATTTGGGGCAGTGGAAAGAGACAAGGAATAAGCAAGAAGGTACCTTGTAAAGGTACCATAAAAGTGCTATGGGGAATTATGGGACTGAACAAGGCAGGAGAGTTCCTGTACCTCCCACAGGACAGTGGCTCACCCTTATTAAAATCCTTATTTCTCACAAGATTGCCTGCCTCTGAGTCCTGGGGGTCAGGGCCAGGCCTCAACATCTCTGCCTCATGCCAAGCTACTAGCCAGCACAAATAAAAGCTTCCAACTAAACATTATGGGCCAGTCTGCTCTTTTAAGCTATTCCCAAAATAGCCTCATAGGCATCAGAGTAGAAGAAGACTTAGAGCCTTGCCTGGACATGTGTCTAAAAATCTCCAAAAATAGCTCCTGCTTCCCCTTTGAAAAACACTGTGGTTCCCAATGCCTCACAGGAACTCTGTTTCTGCTCAGAGAAGCCACAAAATACGTGAGCAGCCCAGAACTGATCTATGAGCACATCTGGACTCACTGAGATTTGCCTTACAGAGAAGTTTAAAAAAAAAAAAAAAAAAAAGTTTAAACAGCAAATATCAAACCCAGGAACCTTTATTTCTCTGGAAAAAATATCTGCCAGCCTGGACCAAAAATTGCAGGCATTGATTGTACATATTTTCAAATATGAAAAAAAAAATTAAAAAGAGGAAACACACAGAGGAGGGTTTGGCTCCACAAATTTCTGTCATAAGGAACAATTTTGACTTGTACACCAAAGCTTTTACAAAGCATCAATGTTAAGATGTTTCACCATGCTCTGTCACATCCCTGGCCTTTTAATACAGACTATGCCACAGCAAATGCTAATCACCTTAAGGCATTTTAACAATTAGTGTAAAAGAGATACAAAGGCATGTTGGCTTTCATTTGGGTTTTTATTAAGACATGGGAGTTTTCTTTGTTTGTTTTCCTAAGGAAGTCACTAAAAAAATATAATAACTTAATTCGTAAGGACAAGATTGGTTAAAAATCCAGCCTTGCTTGCTTGGCAGCCTTCTGAGCTCGTACCTCTTAGCTTCCACCAGTCTAACAGCACCACGGATGCAAACGTGTCCTGGGAGGGTCTCAACCTGCACTCCAGATCTGGCCATGCTCTCAGTTACCAGTTCTGTTCAGAGTTTTCACCACGGCCAGGAAGTATTCCTGACCCAACACTAAAAGCAATCTTCAGCCAAACAGGGGATTTCAATCCGGGCCAATTTCACATGGGTTGAGCCCTTTGTCTTTTGCCTCTTTGTACATCCTTTGGAAGTCTTTAAAACGAGGGGCACAGCCTAACCTGGCCTCCCCAAAGTGCATGCGTCCCGTGAAAAGGAAGTCACCGTCTCCCGGTTTCACCCCGCACTCCAGCGGGGTCTTTATTTGTCCTCGCCAGTTCCCACTCTCCCCCGTGAGCTGGAAGACTTTGCTCTTCTGCCTGTACAGTTTGTTGACACCGACGTGAATTATGGACTCTTGCTCTTCTGCCTGGTTTGTCACATCCTGAATGGAGCCTCTGATCACTGGAAACAGGAAAAGGAGGTAAGGAAGAGTTACTCAAAACCCCTCTCTGGAAGAACCAGATCCAAACTCAGTCCCACGCAACCAGGCAGTTGAAGGAGGACTGCTCTCACTACAGTAATGATAGTTTGGGTCCTCTGTTTATGTTTAGAGTTAAGTTCATATCAGTAACCTCCAGCATACGTTTCTATTTGGTAGAGTTTGTATTTGTAACCTGACCACATAATAAATGTAAACACAAAAATAATTACATCAGAAAAACAGCATCTATCAAAGATATCTATCAAGATACATGCTCAGTGCTCTCTTACAATGTCCTTTCTGTTCTTCAGCCACTACAGATACCAGCTATTATTAATTTCCCCTTTGAAAAGGGAAGCACAGAGAAACTTCTTTTTGACAGTCCAATTTAGGGCAGCAAGTAAAGGCCTCTCTTAGTCGCACCCAAGTCTTTGAACTCTTAATTCCATTGTGATTGCTGGGTCATTCTCCATCCACCCCAGGGAAGTGGCAGCTGGGTACATAGTTTTGAGGTCCTTCACACAATACTCTACTCCCTCTCCCATGCACACAGCCCCTTCAGATCACATTTACTGTCGGTAGAAGTTGCCAAGCATAAGTAGGTGTCCACCAGTGTTTCTGAATGTCCTGTTCGAGTGAGTCACCCAGGGGAGGGGGGGAACAACTACTCACCAAAGTCACTAGTGCAGACAGCCAACAGGACCTCCGTGTCACTGCATGGTCGGCAGGGAGCTGGAGAGAAAGGGGCAGAATTAGCAGAGCTCTAGATGATAGCAAATAAATAAACCAGCATTGAAGTTAACAAAAAATGGGACAAACACACACAGGTGTGCATGACACAGTGACAACTGCTCCAAAGACCTGCCAAGCCTCAATCATGCTACATAAAATAGAGGCTAACTCTAGCCCCCGTGATATTTTTGTACTTAAGTAGGAATATGGATCTCTTTAAGGCTCCTGCTGGGATCTATCATCTAGCAAACACCCCACAGGCTTGCTGTGCTCCTGCAAAATATGTTTTGATGCTGGGTGCATCTGCAGCAAGCTCTGCTCTAGATTCAAAGCTCTGGAAAAGGCTTTGAAGATCATGTGCTTTTTAAACTCGGATGGCAAAGCTGCTTTCTTACAATTTCTACCAAGTGCTGTTGGACTATCTCACAAGCCATTGAGTCAATCACCACATCAAAGATCCAGGAGGTTAGAGTAGGGGAGGAAAAAAAAACCCAGTGCATGTGTTGCAGGGCGTCGAGGCAAAGCGGAAACTGAGCCAGTATCTGTTCGAGCTCAAGCAGCACAGAGACCATTTCCTGTACTGCTGGAAACATTTGGATATCTGCACTAATCTAATCAATGCAAGAATGTGGCTCCTCTTTGTACTCAGCCAGCGATTTCTGAGGAGAAGGTACTGTAGTTGCTGTACAGATGTTTCTCTAATACCCTGTTGGGTTCAGGAATTTGCTTACTCTCAGGGTTTGCCCTGCCCAGCAATGTTAATTAAGTCTGTCCACCGGTGGCCCAAGGATCAGAGCCCACAGCTTTCACTTGATGTCATCTCGAAGCAGCACTTACACTGCAGCCAGAAAAACGAAACCACACCAAGTGTCTGGGTTAGTGCAAGCAAAGCCTACAGCAAAGCAGAGCTCATGCTGGAGCCAAGGCAAAGCACAGGAGCTGCAGCTTATTCCATCATGCTGTCCACAAGTGAACCCCAAGCTGAAGCCACCCCACTTCTCCTCAACCTCAAAAACAAAACCACCCCAAAAAAGTTTTTTTGAACCTCAACATCTGAAAACACTTAAGTTACCAGATTCCCAAGTAAGTCACACCCTTCCTCTCACCCCTGCCTGCTTCCTGGAGAAGTTTATCCACTGCACTAAGCAGCAGATTTAAACCAGTCTAAACAACGCGTAGCGGGTGCCTGCGACACTCAGCCACCAGAGCCCTCCTCAGAGAGACAACACAAGCCTCTCTTTAACATTAGGCATAGCAAATCTCTTATTTTTTTCCAAGGTCCCAGAAAGGCAGTGATCTAGAAAGGAGGATTATTGAACCAAATCCACCAGATTTGCCCTAGTCAGATGATTAATACACAGTGTAAGATGCTGTTTAATAGGATTAAAGAGAACGTAAAATGCACATTTCTGGGCAGAGATGTTTGAAGCAATAATTCAAGAAGCTTAAAAAGTTCTAAAAGAGGAAACAAGAAATAGGCAAAACAGTTTTATTAAAGTGACTGGATCAACTGGACATTTCTGTTTAGTAGAGATTGAATGATGCCTTCAGGACCTTCAGAACACAGGTCAGCCTTTACCACCCTTCTTTTCCCCACCTGGCAGTTCAGCTCTCTTTTTAGGAAAATTTGGAAACTGTTAAATATCATGAGAAAAACAAAGCTAACTCAAGTCTGGACATAACTGGAGTACTATAATAAACTGAGTCTAAATATATTTTAATTTTTAGACTCTAGTGATTTTGATTAGTGGCCAGACCAAATACCCAAGTTTCGTTGCACAGAGAAAATTACATTAGTCACATAACATCCTTACAATGGAGCTGTTTCATTCATGGCATCTACCAAATTCATCCAGGGCAAATATCTCCCTTCCCCAGGCTCCCTCTGCCCAGATCAGGACCTGAGTTAGAACAGCTAAAGAGGGAACCTATAAACCTGTATGAATCCCATGGCATTTTCACATGGACAGAAGCCCTAAACTAAAGCACAAATGACATACTGAAAATCCACAATTGGATTTCAGACATTGGATTTCACATATTTTCTACTGCAAAGGTCTAATAATAAAAAAGCATCTTGTCCTTTTTAAGCCTAAGTGAAAACAGTCTTGGTTTAGACCAGACATCTCTGTAGTTAATCCAGTCTCATCAGAAAAAAAAAACAAAAAACAAAAACCAAAAAACAACCCAAACCCCAAAATGACTAAGCCATTTTTGTTCCCAAAAAGGGTGCAACACAAGAAACGGTGTTAAAGATGAAAACCAAACTGTGTTAAAAGGGATTCCTTCCATTTAAATAGACTGACCCCAGAATAAATCAAATTAACAAATCTCCAACATACACACCGAATCAAATAACTTTAATAGTGGACTCTAGGCAAAATACTGCATACTTCTTAAATGCAAAAGGAAATTAAAAGTGTTCAGCATTGGATCAATAAACATACTTCAGATCCATGCTGACTCACAGCAGTTTGGTGGCACACAAGCTTATTTAACAACCACTTACCACCACCCATCACTGCAATACCAGACATATGAAGAACAGAAATCCTCTTCTGTGGAAGAACTCCCACATCTGCATTCACAGAGTATCAAATATATCTTGCAAGTGGCAAAAACAAGGTATGCAAGCACAGATGGAAAGCGAGTCCTGAAGGATTACTGACTGCCGAGGTAAATGGACCATTAAAAAGCAAACAACATTCACTTGCTACAACCAAAGCTTCATTCCTACACAGCCTCATAAAGGAAACAAAATCCTTAGGAGGAGGCAATGCCTATACTTTCTTTTGAATCACAGCCATTAAGGAATCTGTGTGTTTATGCCAGGAATTTGTGATTTTAGCTGCAGTTCCAGCACTCAACCACGCCAGACCCGGGCAGCAGGTGTTCTCCACCACTAGGGCAAAACGAGACACACACCTCAGGCTACACTGGGAAACTATCCTTGTAACTACAAAAAGAAAATAAACCTCAAGCCTTTTCCTCATACAGAGCAGGAGAAGATGTTCATTTTCTGGGGACACGAGCCTGGTTACCAAAGAGGATGGCAGTGTTTGCCGGATGCCTGACTCCCTGGGGACGCCTCAAGGGCCGCCCAGGTTCTCGCGTCCAAAAGCAACTTTATGAACTTGCAACAACAACAATATCAACATCAGCAGCTCCAATTCCTTTAAACTCGATAAGCCAAAGAGTTTTACTTCACACAGCAGCAGAAGAAGGATGAAAAAGGAGAAAAAAAGAGAGAAAAGGAATGTTTTATTGAAGCCTCTAAAGCCCTGATGCCTATAACTCAACTCCACCACCGGTGGCATAAAGCCTGCATTGTGCGCGTTGGCTGCCGACTCTCCTGGGAATGTCTTTGATGGATTTTGACAGTATCTTGACCTGAAGTAACCTGAGGCAGCCCTTTCCCTCCACACGCCCCCCCCTCCCCAGTCCAATGCCTCCAAAGGCCTCTCTATTCACCTCCCCACAGAGGGAGATGTAATTACATCATTCCTCACAAGCCAGCAGTCATGTCCCAGCTGCTTTGAGCGATTTGCCCTCTAGACCTGATGTTACCGAGGAGGAGGACATGGCGATACTAACAATAGACCACACTTGTTGGCCAACAGCTTTGTCAGACATGATGCTGGTCCTCTCCACAGGGAGGCAGAAAGGCTCAAAGAGGGACATGCCCTGAGGAGACGCCACGGGCTCCAGAAGATCCCCAGCTCAGCTAATACCAGAGTTGAGTTGTCTAGAAAGGATCTCTCCTAATATTGGGGATGGATTTAAGTGCACCTTTAGTGCCATGGTTTAGCCTGAGTTTCCTCTGTCTTGAGAGCTCTGGGTAGGTGTTGCTGTCTTCTCTTAGCGCACACACACAGAGCTCTTCCTCCTTTGGTTTATGGCATTTACACAGAACCCTTCTATTGCCTGAAAACAGGAGATGGGGGTTATTTGAAGGGCTATCATCATGGTTTAGGATGACAGCTCCCTGCAGGACATGTCCAGAATGAGACAGCTTGGCTCTGGCTGCAGGCATCGAAGAAACCACACGAATGGGCTTGACCTTCTTTTGAAACACTTGTTTCAACAGCCACCCATGGCTGCCACTGACTTTACCTTACCCCGAACCCAGCTTCTAACCCCTAAGTAAGCAGTCTCCTCTGTCTGATTTTTTTCAATGCACTCATAACTATTGAGAAGACAAGATGAAGCAGGCTGCACCTTTCTGAAAAACTGTCCCAAAGCTCCACTTACTGAGCTCAAAAGACCTTCTCCATCCACCCTACGTCTCTGGGTAGGCTCTGTGGAACATACCTCACTGCTCTGGCAACACACACAGGAAGAGAGACACCCTTTATGCAGAAGCGAAAATGTTTGACACAAAGTCATTGCAGAAAACCACTTCACCGAGGAATACCCTTTGGTTTTATTAAGATGCCTGTAAACGCGTGCGGTGTGGCGGAGGTGAGGGCGGTGGTGGAGGGAACCATAGAACTGCTCTATCTGCACTTCTAGCTTCCGTGGCATACATCACCCACATGTTAGTGCTTCTGAATAATTCTTTGAAGGGCAATTAGGCCTTTTAACTATCAAAAGCTACTGAGGAAGCACAGACAGGGTTGGAGCATCATTTTCTGTTAGTTCTAGGTTTAAAGCTTTTGATTAAACGAAGTAGTTCTCTCTTCTTGCGCGGTCAGCAGAAGACAGGCAAATGGGTCTTGCTGCAGTTCAGGTTGTTTTAAGCTAAGCCAGCCCACACTGCAGCACTTCAAGCCATACAGCAGAACTGTCTCTGGGATGAAAGTTCTCAGCCTGACATCAGCATTGGCTCATATGGAACAAAAAAAAAAAAACACGACCCACCCCACCCACACCCCTCAAATTCTTGCTGGCCACTCTGTGATTGAACCTGTACTGGAAAGGGCATCATAGGACGAGAGTCCTTCCTGGAAACACAGAGTACAGACTTCTGAGAGCAGATCATAAAAATAGAGCTGTGGTTTCTCCAGTGATGGTGCATTTCTCAGTCATTTCTGAGTCCTAAGCAGAAATGACTGTCTCCACTGATAACGGAATCCATGATTTAGCTGGGAGACAAGAGCTTGAGGGCAAAGACCACAGGAGCAAGAAAAAAAAAAAATAATCTTGCCCTGTTTTGGCCTTCACTAATTAAAAAGTAGAATAAATCCTTGTACTTATATCTTCTTAGGTTAGCCTTGGCTTTCTCCCAGAAGCAGCAGCACATCATGAAACAAAGCTCTCACAGCTCTTATCTCAAACAAGAGACAGAGCTGTAGCACTGAGGGACGTAACAGTTAAGATAATGACTGGAGTTGATGATCTTAAAGGTCTTTTCCAATCAAAATGATTCCATGAACAAAATGACATGCTGCTTTGCAGTGAGTTGCTCAAGAATTTGTCAACCAGTCAGATTTACCAGGCTTTGACTAGTCATCCCCTTTCTAGACACACCTTCAACTTTCCTCACCCCCTCAGAAAGCTCTTCCTGAGAAAGTCAAAATAACATTCAACCTCACAACACTCACAAACCCCACACAAACACCATCTAAACTACATCAATGCATCTGCACCTCAGTGCATCTCAAGCTGACAATGAACTTGCTAGCTGGGAGCTTGGGCCAGCAGAGCTGCATCCAGCACACCTGCATTTAATCTAATACCTGCAGCAAAGCAGAGGGGGAAAACGTGGCCAGATGACACAAGAGCATCTCCACAGCTGGGCTGGAAGTTACTGACACCCAGTCACAACACACAGAGGAGCTCTCTCATCACTCTTTTGTTTTACAAGGTTTTCCTGCCTTTGGATGGGGTAGGGTTACAGAGCTTTCTGCAAGCACGGCACTTTTCCCAGCAAGGCAGTAAGAAAAGGCTGTCAAGGAGCAAACACAAGAGTTAGAATTGGGCTACTCCCAGCCCCTTGGCTCAGTAAGCCTTGGACACAAGATCTGAAGGGATTGTGCTTCTTCAAATAATAGAAGGTTAGTGCTATGAGTAACACACCGAGGGAGTTTAGTGCTCCTCTGAAGGGAGAATTCATCCCCATATTTGCTAGAAAGTTACTCCAAGCTCCTGTGCTCAGCAGAAAAAGCAGCTCACAATAAGGACCACAAGCAACATCACAAAATTCAAAGGCTTCCTTCTTCTACAACCCCATTAAGATTTGGTGCAGGACAAGATGATGATCCAGCAGTTGGACCAAAATTATGATGCTGCAATGGACATTCTCTCCTAACTTCTTTACATGAAGCAAGGATATTGGTGATTTCACCTCTTCAGAAAAGAAAGTGTCCAGTTCCTTGCTTTAGCTTGTTTCTAACATTCAGTTCAACTTGCACACATGTACAAGTTTCCAGAAGTAACTGGAAAACATAGACACTGGCCAAGAACAATGGAAACCTGCAAATAAGTTTAATGAAATGCAGACTTTCACATAGTATGGCATGGATAGTGCCAAGAGAATCAAGTTAATACCACTTCCCTCCTGCAAAGAAAGGACAGAAAAAAAAAACATAGTGTAAACCTCACCATTAGATAGATCACAAAGTTCATGACCTAACAAATGTTAAGAGATCATGAGACCAGAAACCAGAAATTCATCTTGTCACTGAAATATCTTCTGAGAGGGTATTAAAGTTCTTAACTACCAAAGAAGACTATTTATGTAAACAGTGTGAAGAAGAGATTTGGTACTAGGCAAGATCCATTTGCAACAGCTTTCAAAATGAAGTTTGGCTCAGTAGCTACAGAGCATGTAAGGATCTGTTGGGATTGCAGAGTCAAAGGCCTTTTTGCTGTTCCAAGATGCAGCACCCATTCTAACAAATGAACTGAAAGGTCAGCTAGAAACATAAACAGCCATTTATTCCAAAAGGGAAAAAAGAGGGAGAAAAAACAAACCAAAACAAACCACAGAGCAGTTTCGTTCAAGCAGCATTAGACACTATTGAACTCTACCTCCAGGAACATGCAAGAGATGCATCAAGCCAGGAGAAATTACGAGAAGTGTCATCTCTCTGAGACACTCCTCCCTGTCTCACCTCCTCAGGGCTGCTTATTGACCCATCAGGGAAGCCTAATGCTTGCCCCAGAAACTGCTCCCTTCCTTTCCCTGTCTCCTCCCTCCCTCGCATGGGGACAACAGGCACAGTTCAGCCTCCATCTTTATCCTGGTTCTCTCCACCCTCTCTGTCTCATGGCAGCATCTGAAGAGCAGTGCTGAGCTTTGGGCTCCCACATTGCTGTGGCAAACCTCAGTGCTGGGGTGGGCAGCGATGTAATGGTGACAGGACCAGTGCCAACTCTCAGCCAAGCTCCTACACTTACCCATTGCATCACCAGCTCTATAAAAATCTCTATAAAGCTAGAAGCAAGCCTGCAGTGCATCGTGTCCAAAAAACCCTACTCAGCAGATCACACTCTCAGTTAAATTCCTTCTGTCTGAGTTGCGGCAGCAAAGAGAGAGCCTAGCAAACATGAAGTATTTCTACAACTCTCCTAGTCCACATTTCTCTGCCAACAGCATTTCTAACCATTTCTTTGCTTTCTCTCTCCCCATTCCTAACTGCAGCTAAAAAGGAAAGCTACTGTATGTGCGCAAGACACAAATATATGAGGACATAAAAATACATCTATTTGTTTATCTCACACTGAATACCTCTCTCCTTCCTTGAACCTACTGCTGCTGCCCAAGGCAGGTAAGAATGGCAAGCACTGGGCTGGCATGAGGATGGGCATGTGCATCTGGATGGTTGAGGGACACCTCTGGTCTTTTCCAGCCTTGCAGCAAAGGAAGGGCAGGGGCAGGACCTCTCTCCTGGCTGTCCTACAAGAACCTGCCAGCATAGGCAGCTGCAACAACACACCTCTACACTGCTCATCCTCCACCCAGCAGTGCAGGACCACAGTAAGTATTTCTGACACAAAGCCCACAAGGACTCATGGCTTGGCTCATCCCCTCCTGAAGTCCACTCAGAAAATATTTTTCTTTTCCACCACACCCCCCCCCACACAGAAAATGTGCTTCCAAAGCCTTGTAAAAGTATGCAGTAATCAGGAAAACAGAAAGTTATAAAGTTATAAAGAAAGTTTTGATGTCTTGTTTGGTTTTGCCTCTGATAGCTATCAAAACACTCAGCTGAGGTATCATGCAGTGCTCGCAAGGCAGAAAATGAAAAGGAAGGTGTTTTTCACTCTGGTGCCCCAGGGAAGCTGTGTAGCCAGGCACATGGCTCTGGTGCTGAAGCTCCCCTCTGCCCCTGCCAGGGCTATGGGAGAGGCTGAAGTCAATACCTACTACTAGGCTGGAAACCTGCCAGGAACACAAAGCCTTCCCACCATCCTCCTCTTTGGTCCGGCCCATAAATGCCTCCTATGGAACAGAGGAATAGAATTAAGTAACAAGTGGCTGGTTAAAGTTAAACCCTGAGAGTGGAGTAATGACAGATCAAAGATTAAGTGAGTCTCAAAAACTGAAAAAAAAAAAAAGTAGCATATGTGCACTCCTTCCACACAGGTCCTTCTCCTGCCTGTTTCTGGAAATCAAAATCTTTTTGGTACATGGGAGAGCTCAGAAGGAATAAGGCCACTTTCCATTTTAAAAACATGTTTGTTTGACCAGCCTGTTCTTGAGGAGGAGTGTGGAAGGGCTACATCTTACACAGGGAGATCATCTGTCACACTGTTCAGTTAGCCCCAAAAGAAGTCACTTAAGATGTTCCATTTGTAATGGGAAAGCTGTAGCATATACTTACATTTTCTTACTTAACAGCACATGTTTCTTTGTCACATTATGACCATCCACCTGTTCTACATAAAGTTTGGGGTTCCCAGAACAATCTAGGGGAAGGGATTAAGGCAATGGAAAGGAAGGCAGGACAGGACCCACGTGCAGATCCCAGTACTAATGATCACTGCCATTCTCCCACTAGCAGGGCTCTGATCCAGAAAGGACTCAGGCACATCTCAGGGTTGATACCAGCTCCAGGAGTCAATGCCCACACCATCTAGGAGTTAGAGCAGTGCAGAAAGACACCTGAGGAGGTGCCCATTCCACAAATTGGAATCAGCAGAAGTTACTGCAGATGAGAGCTGCATGTCATACAGCAGCAGCTTTTCTGAGCCAATATTAAACCTCCAAAGGTCAGATTGAACTTCTCACGGCTTTGGGTCCAGGGCAGCTTCCAAATATCTGTGCAATATTAAGAGTGTATATTTCCTGGATTCTAGAGCAGATAAAGGCAAAAGAGACTTGGTCACGTAAATCAAGGCCCCAACACAAGACAAATTTGGCCCATGTTTGAGTAAGCTTCTTATTCCTCAGGGAAGGTGGGGGGGGGAGAAAGAGGAATGTGGCTCCCCCACCCTCCCATCCCTTCTTTAACTACAGCCTCAGGAATTAGCAAACTAAAGAGTTTTGCAGAGCAAGCATTGAGCATTATTAAAGACTGCCAAGCAACTCTGTTGGATTGCAAATCTGTTTGAGGGACTATCTTCTGCAGTACGTAAAGGTCAGAGCAAAGCAGAGCCCCAGCTGCCCAGACAATACACCTGACTGCTTATTGGTTTTGACTGCCCACTGAGTTGGGAAATAAGCTAATGGCATTCGTGGCCAGTCTAGCAAAAATAAGCTATTTTCTTACCCCCTGTTCCCTGCAGCTGTGTATTTATCATTGCAGCTCCATTGTCACCTCCTCTGCCCACTGCAAAACCAGCTACTGTCCTGGCAGCAGCAAAGGACAAGGAGAGCCAGAGAAGACTGCTGTCAAACTCATTTTCCTGGAAAAGGAGAGATTAAACTAGGCCATCCCTCCAATTTTGGTGGACTTTGGTTGGTTGGGTGTTGGGTTTTTGTTGTTGTTTGGTTTGGGTTTTGTGTGTTTGTTCTAGGTGAAGACTTCTCAGTTCAACATTTTTGACCTTTTTGAGGCTCAGATCCTGAAAACGTTGCTCTTGCCCAGTTTAGGGATGTATGGGGGGGGGGGGGGG
>WBNM01005786.1:52350-96210 GCA_013399055.1 Ramphastos sulfuratus | reverse complement strand
GGGGGGGGGGGGCTGTGTTCCCCAAGCATCAGAACTACACTGGGAAATAATTTCACACAGGAAGAAACCCAAAATCTTTGCTCTAAAACTCTCCTCCCCCCTCAGTCAATCATTCACTGCAAATCTGACCACATTAGGCACATGAATAATCAGAACAGGTTTCTATCTCCTGAAAATTAACCCCAACCCAGGCTCTATTAATACAGTAGCCACCAGCCTGACCACCTCAGATGTCAACTCCTGACACTCACTTTACTGATATGCTCTCAAAAACTAGCTTAAAAATGTAGCCATGTAGAGCAGTGCCAGCATGTCAGAGAGTCACAATGACTCAAGCAGAACCTGTGCTAAGCATAAAGGTCAGAAGGACTTTCACTTTAAGTGTTCCAAGCACCTCTTTCTGCTAATGGCAGGGATGAGCAGGGCAGGACCAGGCTGTGATTTCCATCCTGTGAACATCCTGGCAGACTGGGCACACCAGCCACAGCTTCTTGCCCACTGGCCTCGGTTGCAAAAAGCAAGAGAGTTTCCAGTCTGACAATGTGAAAAATACACCAGCACATCTGCTGCTTCAGGCTACAAAGCTCAGTGGTGCATTCAGCCTCCAAGAAAGAAAAATTAAATTGGACACTTGGGAGCAACCAGAGGAAAGGATGAGATTAGAAGCCTACAAACTGCAGTGAGGACAGCACTCTGGGAGGATCCCTGCAGAGGTATGGCAGATTGGTGCCCCACCTCTGTCAAACCCAAGCTGCAGCAGAGATCAAAAGTTAAGGAGGGTGCTTCAAAAAGTTGCTTGTTAGTAAAGCACAGCCCAAATATTTACAAGCTCTCTTAATTTCCAATCTGTTTTCTCAGGCCAGGGAATTAGCAGCATACAGGAAATAGCTGGGTACTGGTAATTAGTTAACTGGATTTATCCAGTTTTGCCTTGTTTTTCAGACACCCACTGGAGTGCTGCACCTTCTGTCTATTAATATTCTCAGCCAGGTACTCAGCATTAAAAAAGAAAAATATATAAAACAGTTACTAGAAGCTGCACAAAGTCAGTAGATGCCATTAAGATAAAGGGACGTTTTTGTTAAAGTTTGACTTCTTTACTACACAAAAGTGGGTGGGTAATGAAAGGGCCTCCAGCTGGGTTGAGGCAATTCCAAGCACAAATACAGGCTGGAGAGCAGCCCTGAGCAGAGGGACTTGGGGGTGCTGGTGGACGAGCAGCTCAACATGAGCCAGTAGTGTGCACCTGCAGCCCAGAAAGCCAATCAGAGCCTGGGCTCCATCATGAGAGGTGTGACCAGCAGGGTGAAGGAGGTGATTTTCCCCCTCTGCTCTGGTGAGACCCCACCTGGAGTACTGCATCCAGTTCTGGAGCCCCTGGGACAAGATGCCAGAGCATGCCCAGAGAAGGGCCACGAGGATGCTCAGAGGACTGGAGCACTTCTACTATGAGCACAGACTGAAAGAGTTGGGGCTGTTCAGTCTGGAGAAGAGGAGGCTCCCAGGTGACCTTATTGTGGCTTTCCAGTATCTGAAGGGGGCCCACAAAAAAGCTGGGGAGGGACTTTTTAGGCTATCAGGTAGTAACAGGACTAGGAGGAATGGAGCAAAGCTGGAAGTGGGGAGATTCAGACTGGATGTGAGGAGGAAGTTCTTCAGCATGAGAGTGGTGAGAGCCTGGAAGGGGCTGCCCAGGGAGGTGGTTGAGGCCCCATCCCTGGAGGTTTTTAAGGCCAGGCTGGATGAGGCTCTGGCCAGCCTAATCTAGGGTAGGGTGCCCTTGTCCATGGCAGAGGGGTTGGAACTAGATGATCCTTGTGGTCCCTTCCATGCCTGACTGATTCTATGATTCTAACTTACCTCCTGAGCTCTAACAACCACATCACAGACATCCTTCGAGCCTGCAATGGGAAAAGCAAACTCCATCGCTCATGGAAAGCTGGATTCAGAGCTGTGACACTCTTGAAACACAGACTTTAAGTAACAAACTACAGGTGGTTTGATGAGAGAGAGGGAGAGGACTGATCTTACTCTCCAAAACATTTGGTCAAGCCTACAGATTCTTGTTTCAGAATAGTTGAGCAGAAGCTGAAGAAATTAAAAGACTAAAACTTACTCTCAGGGGACCTTCACACATTTCATAGGAATTTAAACTCAAACAGCTTGCTGTGGTGTAGGGCAAACCTAGACCAGGAACACTGCTCCACTATACCTGAGGAGCTCATATGGATCATCCCCCTTCAGAAAACTTGTATGAACTGTATGGGCAAACAACACTTGCCAAAAGCTTTATCTACTTGCCAGCATAGGCAGTACAGCTGAGATGCAGAGTTATTGTCTTTCGGCACAAGTAGAAAAGATTAGAATCAACAGAATTCAACAATTAAACAAGTTCTGCTGCTTCTCAGATGGCCCCAGGCCAAAATGTCATAGTGCTTCACTTCTTCAGTTGGGCAAACACCAAGGCTGCACAGTCTTACAGCAAGTATGAGCTGAAGCTAATGGACCATCAGGATTGATAGGAATAGGATATTCCTATGTATGAATAGGAATATGGATAGGGAGTCTAAAAAAAAAAAAACTAATCTGAAATCAAAAGCACTTTCAGGCACCCATCACTTTAGGTATCAAGAGAAGAATGCACCCATCAAGATGCCTGAGTTGCCAAGGTGATGCTTCTTAGGGAAGAAAGTGGTGACAAGGACTGTAGCACATTTGCCTTGGCTCCTCTTCCAAGCTTCAGAGCCTACAAGCCTCCATGGATGTGCTTTCTCACTTGTTCCTATCACAGTAAAAGCCTTCCCATACCAAATCCCAGCAGTCTGGATGAAGGTCTATCATATTACTATGAACTCTTCCTAGAAATAGGGGAGTTTTAAGAGAATGGGATAAGGCAGACTCAGAGCCAAGAGAAGGGTTACACCCCCCAAAATCTGGAAAACTGCAAGACTGCACTCAGCCATTCAGCTTTCCTGAGAAAAGGGAAAGGCCAATTCAGAACCTCTGTATGCTTTTGACTGAATTATTTGCTAGGCTCTGATTAAGTGGGAAAGAATGACTGTAAACTAATAAAACTTGAGGTTTTCTAATTAAACCACAGGCACCCTGCCAAGCATTGTTGATTTGTTGATGCACCCTGCAATGTCAGGACTCTGAGGACACAACAGGTCATTAAAGCATTAAACAGATGACTTATACTCTTTAATCTGAGCTAGGATGCCAAGTTAAGAGAGAGAGTAAACTCAAGGGCAGAGTCCAATAATTATCACCAGGAAACAAACACACCGTTTAGGGAAAGTGGGGAGAAGTTGTTAGCAAGTAGTTATTGCACAAGGAAAGGGCTGGATTCCTGAGCCCCACACCTGGGGCTTTTATGAGTTGTCTCCCCTGCTCTGCAGTCCTAAGAAAATGGTGCAATAGTTGTGACTTTTGGTCCTTCCTCATCAGATGAAGCACTGCAGCACTACATGCACAGGCTTCCTCTGCCCAGTCCTGCCAGCACATCTCAGTCTCCATCTGCAACAGCATTTCACATCTCTGTCATCTCTTCATACGTATTGCCAGCTCTGCTGCAGCCTGTCAAACTGCAACTGAGACATGACCAGGCTTGGTTTTTCCAGTGTGTAACAGCCAAGACACTGTAAGCCACATTTGTGAGCAAGGGACAGACACACACACAATGATAGGGGTTGGAAGGGACCTCTGGAGATCCAAAGCACACTTGGAGAGAAATGGAGAACTTTAAATGCAGTTTTCAGCTCCTCTAAGGTCAACTCTTGCCTCGGGCTTGAGCCTCCTCTCTGGTGAAGAAGCCACCAGTGACTTCAGTCAATTAATTGTAAACTTCCTCTCCAAATCAGCAGCTCAGTAAAGGGCATTTATTTGGAAGTTTCACAGAAAAACTAGAAGCAGCTCCAGAAGAAAGGCAGTCCACAAACTGCAAAGAGCCCCAAATATATTGCTCTATAGATGCCTCACAAGGCAGCTATTTGGCAGTTTCCCCAGACATACAGATATTTATAGGAGAATTAAAGTGCTCATCTGACTGAGTAGTGGAAAGAGTCATGTATGGCATTTCCATGGTGTTTTCACACACCACCCCCCCCCGACACCCCTCCCCAGAGTCTGAGGAACCCAAAAAAAAGGCAAGAGAAATAATTTAAAATACAATAGAGATCTCTAGTTTGCCCTGAAGGCTCTGCTGATGAACTATTAAAGAGCTTCTTCTGTCCAAACAAGACACTTGGAGCGTGAAGCAGATATCCTACCAGATTATTTTATAGGACAGCACTGAAATTCAACCAGTGTCTATTACAGCTGGAAATACAGCAGTCACAGAAAAAGTGATTTAATATGCCTATCAAAGAGGAAGGCTGTAATTGGAGTCAGTCAGCAGTCTGACTTCTGAAAGTTGCTGAAGACAACTCCCATTAGCTTTAAAAGTCTTCAAGACTTTATGTGGAATGAAGAGCACTTAGTTCTGGAAACAGAACTAAGTGCAGTTTGTGCTGGCTTACGAGGTCAAGTGTGCCAACAGTGAGTCCTCTTGATACTAGGTAGGGTTTCTTCCAAGCTTTGCTATGTGCAAACTAAAATCAGCTGTGATAAGCACTATTTCTCACATATTTTTTACTATATGCAAAAGTAATTTCAAAGAAGAAAAAAAAAAATAAAGGGAAGAAAAAGTATAGAAAGAACTTTTCTTGGTAAGTTTAAGTGACTTATCACTAGCCTGCCTGTGTTTCCATCCTCACAGCCTGTCCAAGAAAGAAGCACTGAATCTGAGAACATTCTCCAAATAACTAATTAAACAATGTATTTAATGTCTTCTGCAGTGGAATTTCAGCACATAGCTAACATTCTGCACAGCATATTCATCTCTGCAGAAACGATCTTACTGGGAAACAACAGCCCTGCAGCAGATGCCCTGCTCCTTTCACAGCACTCGCAAAACATAGAAGCACAGAAGCCTGCTTAAAATTCAGAACCCTCCATACCGAGCTACAGGGTGCATATGCAGCAAGAGTAAAGGAGGAACATGAATCTTTGAATATTTGTGTTTACAGGTTTTTGTTCCAATGGCAAACACGCCATCTGCCAGCTATTGGGGTTACTGCATTAGCCCTCAGCCAGCCACGGATCGCTGAGTTAAGAACTGTTCATCTCTGGCCAACCAAGATCTCTGAAACGAAAAAAAACAAAAAAACCACCACCGCATCTCAACTGCTGCGCCAGCATCTAAGCGCTGGCAGGACAGAGAGCAAGCACAAGCGTCCAGAGCCCTGGTGTGGAAGGCAGCCAGCGGAGGGCAAGGGATGGGACTCGAGTTCTGCGATCGTCCCAAAAAAGGAGGAGGGATGCAATGCCTGGAAGATAGAGCTGCAGTTTAATTAGCCACACCACTGCTTATCAAGTAACATCTCAGGCAAAGCACATGGCACTGCCGCAGAACCTAGACAGCCTACATTCGGCGTCCTGGGCTCACTTTACACTGGGTTTTACCCTGGGCCAAGCCATCTCAAATATGTTGTCAGGACTCTTCTCCCCTCCCGCGGGCTGCCTTTTCACTCCCTACTATTTCAAAAGAGAAACGTGGTTGCCACCACGGCCTCCTCACTTAAAATACCTAAGCCCTGAAACCACCCCAGTCATTTGGGACAAAGTACCCCAGATCTGCCATTCCTCAGGCTGTTCTGGAAATCTCCCTTCCTCGGTTTCCATGAGAAAAGCTAGAGGCAATTCTGCACGGAGGAGATGCATGAAGCAGATAACCCCTATCCAAAGAGAATTCCCCCTTCCCCCCTGCCACCTCTCCAGAAATGCCAGTTTTAATTCTTCTCCAAGTAATTGATTAGCACAATTAGGTTACACCTAGAGCTATTGTTCCCAAATGGTATTTAACATGCTCTTTAGCATCAGACTTTACAGCTCTTTCAGTTTGTCCACTCCCCTTTCCTACAAGCTTTTAGTTGGTGTAAAATTCCTCCCTACAATGCTAGGCTTTTCCTCCCTACAATACTAGCTTTTCATAATGGTTGACAGAGAAGACAACGCTGGCACTGTGGAAGTATTGTCATGGTGTTGAAGAACTCTGCCATGGCACAGTAATGCTCAAGAGAGTGTAATAGGCAGAGCTGAGGAAGGAACAGACCATTTTCCTTGTTTGAAAAAAAAAAAGCCATAATTAGGTCAGCAAGTAGCAGTAGTTTCAGAGGAAAAAAAAAAAACCAAACCTCCATGGAAAAGGAGTTCCTCCTTGTTTAAATGTTTATTATTCAAAACATGCAGCAAGGTCTTAAAAACTGAGTAAAAAAGTAGTTAGAAAACTGTTACAGCGTGGCTGGGAAGCCCAGTTCACACTGGGGTTCACTGCAGGGTAAAGCCAGTTCCTGGGATTCACCTCAGGCCTGTTCGAGGGAGAACAGTTCGCAGTGTAACCCTTAACAAATCGTTTGGAATACAGCCTGTACTAGGAGCTTCCAAAAAAAAAAAAAAAAAAAAAATCAATTCTAGCCTGTTTATAAAACATGTCCTTAAAAGCACATGAAATTCAGGCTTTCCCACTCTGTTACACATACAATACACTATATGAAGATGAGACCAATATCCCTGAACTCACCAGAAACTGTGTGCAAATCAGATGCCATCCCCTTGCTCATCAGTTCATACTGGAAGCCTGTAATCTTCCTGCTAATGTCCTGCTGAGGAGTGGCCTCAATAAACAGGCCCCCTTGATCATAGCCAAAGCAATACACCTTACTGGGGCTGCAATCTCCATCTCGGACCAAGAGTTTCAGTTCTCCAGTTTTTTCCAAATAAATATTTGCTCCTGCAGAGTCCTTGAAGGGCTTTATGCAAACAGTCAAATGTTTGTAAGAGGCAGGTGAAGTATTGGGTCGCAGGTTGACAATGAGGGCTCCTGTGGGGTACATCCACTCTATTGACCCTTCAGAACAGCGGAGGTAGACCTGTTCAACATCCTTCTTGTGAGACTCGTGAGTTAAGCCACTGGGGGAAGAAAGAAAGAGAAAGTTAGAGAAATGACAGAGCCAGCAACGTGACTGCATAACTTCAAAACTTCAAAGATCCGCAACAACTACTGCAGGAAACTTATGACAGCATTGAGTATCAGACCATCCAGCTCAGCAGCAAAAGTGCTTGTCTCCTTCAAGACTGCAACTTAATATTATGGGATGATTCTAAGTCCTCTCCCAAAAAGTCAAACCACTAGTAATTGACTTCAAAATGAAATAGGATATAAACACATGATCAAAAGCAATTAAATTACTACGGCCCCAGTTACTGCCCATCAGCTGAGCTGTGGCAAATGACCTGGTGCATACTAAGCAAAACACGTACGCTTGAGCTCCCTTCCTGGGGCTTAAACCAGCTTCTTCACAGAGCTTCACAGATTGGACTCCACCTTTTGCCCCAAGTACTTTGTTCCCCTTCCAAGTCTGTACTCCCAATGGATCTGACACTGGGAGGGATGCCAAGCTCACACTATGAATTGCAGCAAAAGGGATGTTCTGGGTGCTCCTGATACCCTCTGCCTCAGCTGGGCAGCCCCAATCTCCAAATTTGGACGTAGGGTGAGGAAGAGAGATACTCTCCAGCCATAGCTGGGGAAGCACTGAACTATGCTGCTTTCTTTGGTATGTACCTGTTTCCCCACTCCTCCCTAGTATGAGGTTTAAGTTTAGCACATCATTTTACTAGCCAGTGCTAATGGGCTATGAGCTGATACCCAGCTGCAGGGATTCAGCAAGAAATAAAAGAACACACAGGCAGTTTCTGGGGCACAGGGCCACCATCAGTCCTAAAATGGCCAAAATTAACACAAGAAAGATTGGACAGGACAGCAACATGGAGCTAACTGCTAGCAAAAGGAGAGCAAACTGCCATGCTTAAGCAGGACTATGAGTAAATCCCCATGACTTGCTTGCCCATGGCCTAACTGAGGACACCTCAAAACAACCCTACAGGTTCTTCATCCCAAGTGACTCAAAGCACTAATAAGATGCTGTATGGTGTAGGCACTCTAGTTAAAAGAAAGAGTTGCAGGAAGCCTGATTTATTTGCTACAGTATTTGGGTCATTAGGAAAAATCCTTTGGTCCCTGTCCTGTCACAAACCTATTATGCAAGTATGAGCAAATCACTTCACCATCAAGTCTGCTTCTCCTCCTACGCTTTGCATACTTAGTTCCAAACATAAGCACCTTCTACCCTGTGCCTGCAGAGCGCCACCCAAAATAAGACTCCTCAGTGCAGCTCAAGAGTCTGCATTGCAGTACTTTAGAGAAGCTTCACTACAGTCCCACTCATAGGCAGATGAGCCAAAACAGGGAAAAGGAATAATTTAAAAGGCTGAAGTGACTCGTCTGATGTTACACAGGAGATCTGTGGCAAAGAACATACTCTAGTATAGCACAAGTAATGACATTGAGTTCTTGTTTCTCAACAGAAACCTCCAAACACACAGTTCTTCTTCCCAAAGATATATTCAGGTGTTGAATAGGGTTTGAATTCAAGTCAGCATTTAGAAAGTAACAAGAAGCCATATGTAAAAGAAAGGGGGGAAAAAAACCCATATGGTTTGCATTTACTGTTGATGTGACTCATTATGAGTGTCAGTGTGACCCACTTGATAGAGGTTACACGAGGAAGCTCAGGAAAAGAAGTCATATTTAATAACAATAGTGCCTAAAACCATGTGCTTTTGAATAATCTGTGTTCTTGCTGTGGATTTCAAGATGAGGGGACAAGTTTTTGACTTTTAGTCTCTTGTCCTCAAATTCAGTAGTACTTAACACATTCAGGAAACCTAACTTGCAATAGGATATTTCAAGTTGACTGTAAATCCACATCTGACCCACAAATTTAGTTTTCACCAGAGCATGCACGTGATGCCACTCAACAGAAAACACAGAAGTCTGTTTATGTGAAATTAAAGAGTGTAAAGCTTATCCCTCAGCAAAGGAGCAAAAAAAACTGCGCTGACACATCACTTGTTCCTACTCAAGACATCAAAACAAGCTGCAAAGGTTTTGAAGGACTTATACTGGCAAATTCCACCCTGGAGTCTGAGTGCTTAAACAGAAGGAAGGTACCAGGGGCAAAACTCTGAACTCATGCAGTGAAACTGCTGTTGCAAGTGATCCCAACACCACTGAGGCTGTGAATTTCTGCCAGAAGAAAAAGCCTTAACCTTCATTTTGTTCAAACAAAAAACAGGGTGGACTCTGAAATTATCTTCTAAAAGCCAATTATATCCCACAGGCAAGAGTAATGCCATTAGACAGATACATCAAGCACAAGTACCTGTACACATTAAGCTGTATAATAAAGGATGACTCAAAAGTTAAGCAGATTTCAAAATACCTGCTCACATTACTTCACAGCAACCACCATCATCCAGCAAAACCTGTTGTTTTGCTTTCTGTCAAAATGACATGTCACCACGTTGAGAGAGTGTTTAATGTCTTGTTTAGTTCTCACTATCCAGTCATCAGACACACTATGTCCATAAAATAATGGAGGTCCAGAGCTTCCTCCCTCCCCTCCCTTTTTTTCTTTTTCTCATAAGTTCATTAAACTGTTGGTTTGGTTTTGGTTTTTCAAGTATATGATAAGGAGATGGGGCAGCTGTTTTGTGGTTGCAGTGATGGATGAGCTATCTATCCTCCCTTTCAAAGATGCGGGTGCTTATTGGGACTTCGACAAGCACTACTTCCTCATACCAATCCATGAGGACAACCTGAATCACTGCTTTTGTCTCCTCACTTTTCTTGCTTTCTGGTTTCAGCCATCCCCCTCTATCTGCCCTGAAAGGTCTATCATGGTATTCAGTGCAGTAACTGGTATGCTGCAACATACAACAGGTGTTCTTTGGGAGCAGGAGGGATATCCACATTATCTACTTCAGCTATTTACTTTATCTTTCTACTACAATGCTCTAAAGAGCCCTAGAAGTACCTATGTCCTCCTTGTACCTGTCAATGGACACAGGGAACTTTTCTTCCCAACTTGCAGTTTTTAACTAAAGATGACAATCCAGAGAGTGCAAAGACTTCTTCAGAGCATCCAATGCCACAGAGCTCAGGACTGATTGATGTCAGCAGCCACACCAAGAGCCGAATCCTTGCTCCTACAGTCAAAATACACCATATTCTCAGCATGTCACTGAAGCACTTTTGCCCGAGGTATTGAGAGGTCACTGCAGCAGGAAAAGCTGAAGCTTCTGCAAGAGTAACAACCAGACACCATAGTGAAGGTTCTGCTTTCCTCTGAACAAAGCTTTCCTGGAAGCTCTCTGCCAAGCAGTTTATTAAGATGCTGCTATGGCCTATTGAGTGTACTTAACTGCAGGTGTCAAGCTGTGCATTGCATCACATTCCCCTAGAAGCATAAGGAATGTCTATAGGAATCCTAGTGAAGCACTTGTACTACACTCAGGGATATAAGCTTATCACTTTTCCGTGAGCTAATGTGGAACAAAACCATATTCAGAATATTTACTTCTAAGACTGTTGCTTTTAATAGACATATATATAAGTGAGAAAACACCTTCATGTTTGCTATAGGAGATGACTACACTCAAATCTGCCAAAACAAGACAGCCTAGAACTTCACTGTGGGAAGACAGATTACATTTTGGATTCAAGTTCATAGGATCTTTAATGTGCAGTATGTTTTGAAGTTATGTGATGCTTTTTACCTTAACTGTTTGAAAAACCTTTCTGACCCGCATAGCTCTTACTGTCCACACTGAAGTATTTAATTAGGTAGTATTTACTGGTATTACCTTTCTTCTTAACAGCTAGGGGGTTTTAGGACAAAACAGATGATACTTAATGGCTTGAGGACTGCCAACTTTCCTGACAAGACTACTTTACTACCAGCAAGGCCACGGCTAGTCTGGTTTATATTATCCCTTCCCAAGTCTCCTGTCCCCCAGCCCCTCACACAAGTGAACCCACCCAGACTGAACTGCGTGTGCAGTTCCTTCCCTGTGCCTCCAACAGCACCCTCATGAAGCTGTCACCACTTTGGCTCACCAGAGCAACAATAGGCACGAGTCCAACCTCACATCACCAGTTCACCTTGAACTCAGTCACAGGAAATGATATTTCACTTCTGCCCTGGCCAAGCATCACCCCTTTAGCATTGCTTATTACAGCCCTGCTCAGGTGACATGGGTGATCACCACTTGCCTCAAGAAAATAGGACAAACAGGATGAGATTACAAAGGTTTGTCCTCACTACTGTTCCAGATGGTAAAGTCTAGCAAAGTATATGCAGTCAGGATGTCCAGGGATGAAAGCAGGTACAGCTTGTGGAGTGGGGGTAAGGTTGGTAAAGCAAAATGATAGTTAAGAGTTTGCCACAGAACTCACACACTTGGTGTCTGTCAAACAGACTGGTCTTCAAGTGGATTCGCTGCAATTAACCACAAATCCGTTGTCCAGAATCCAAAAAAGTTCAGAAAAAAGTAAATACCAAGCACCTGTATGCTTCAGAGAGTAATGAATTAGAAATTCTTACATTGAAAGTCAATCCAGCTGTTTCCCTGCTTTGAATTCTCCCTACTCCAAAATTCCCTACTGATGCAAGCCGGCCAAACTTCCACTTTAAAGAAAGTCAGATTTGAGAGGAACAGTAAGAGTCAGAAAGTTTTACTCTCCCAGTACCAAAGCCTGACCCAACAACACTTGTTTGTTAGCAGAGTCGCTTTTTTAAAGCTGTGAGCAGTGGAGGAGGTCACAGCCCCAACCACACACGTTAAACTTATTACAAGCAATTAAAGCAAAGATAATTTGGGAGATAAACACTTGAGAACTGAAGAGGTTTCACAACGAGTGCAATTAGAATAAATCAGAAGCGAGGCCGCTGTGCCAGCCCCTGCTCCCAAGGGCTCATTCATCATCACCATCATCCTCCTCATCATCATCTCCGCGGAACGAAGTGCGGGATCGCTTCCCGAGAACGGCAATGAGGACTGCGGGGCGGCTGAGCGCGAAGTGGCGGGACGAGCGGACGGGGGCCGACAACCGGGGACACCCTCGCCGCGGCGGGAACGCTCCGCAGGTGCACCGCACGCCGGGGCCAGTCCCAGCGGGGAGCGGCGGCGAGAGAAGCCGGGACTCATACCGGGGCTGCCCCGAACGCGGCGCGACCGGAGCCTGCCCAGCCCCACGGAGTCCGCTGGCGCGGCCGCCAGAGCGCTGGGGGCCGCGGGAAGATGGTCGCGGGGAGAAACTTCCCCGCGGCGGACATGGCACCGCCCTCCTTCTCCCCAGCCCACCGAGCCGCGGTGCCGGGCAGAAGGGAGCCCAGCCCGCCCTGGTCCCGCCATCTCACTCCCACTCCGGGGACCGTTCGCCCCGCGCCTGTTAGCGGTAAGCCCCCCGAGAGAGGTCGGCTGCCTGCGGCGGATATCAGGCGGCAGAGCCGGCCGGCAGCCCCGGCTTTTCGCCTCGAGCGGCATTCTCTTCCCCGAGCCCCGGCCGGGCATCGCAGCGCCCTGCACCGCGGGAGAGCTCTCCCTTTTGTTTTCGGTACCACTTCTTCCCGTATGGGATAGGAGGATAGACGTGGCAACTCCCGCTTCTCCCCCATCCCCATCCCGGCGAGGTCTGGGCTCACCTCCCCTTCCAGTTGCACAGGTCGCTCGAGTACTGAGCCGCGGCACCACCGCTCAGCAGCAGCCGCAGCCCCAGGAGCAGCGGCAGGAGCCCGGCGGCCGGGGCGCTCCGCATGGTCCCCCCGGGCCCGGTACGAACTCGGTGCAGGCGGCGCGATGCCCGGAGGCTCGCCTACATGGTGGGGAGCACAGTACAGCGCAGCGGCTACCCCATGCCCGGCTCCGCGCTGCGCCGTTCCTGCTCAGCTCTGAAGTTTGCACCAGCTCGCTGCGGGCTCCCAGCTGAGGGGCGGGAGCGGCCCGGCCTCCCCGGGCCGCCCGCAAAGAGCCGGCCCCGCCTCCAACCCCCTCCCCCCGGCGGGGCGGCACTTGCTGTGCGAGCAAAACGCGGCGCTCATCGGGAAACGCAGCTGGCCACGGCCCCGGCCCCGGTCGGGTCCGCCCTGTGCGGGAACCACCGCTGCCTCTTCTTGCAGGTGCCCTGGCCTGGGCCATGAACACTCCGGTCCTTCCTGGTGCCCTGTTGCGGGCTGTCCCCAGGCCCGCCCGGGGTGTGCAGGGTGATGCCCAGAGAGCAGACAATTTCGTTTGGCCGGGAAAGACCCCAGGAAAGTGATTCGTAGCCTGTCCTCGGGCAAGGCGAGGTGCCAGCAGTGATTCTCTCCCCATCCCCATGCATGGCAAGGTGCCAGTAGTGATTCTCTCCCCATCCCCATGCATGGCAAAGTGCCAGCAGTGATGGTCTCTCTGACCCGAGCAAGGAAAGGTGCTAGCAGTGACCTTCTGCCTGTCCCCATACATGCTTAGGTGCCAGGAGTGACCCTTGCCGCAGCGGGTTCCTCTGCCCACAGCAGGATCTCTGTCCAGGCATGATTCCTCCGTGGATGGAGGCTGACAATTTTGCTGGAACCTTCTTGTGTCTCCACTTACTGGGAAGCACTTGGGACTCGATCTTTTAAAACTCTCCAAGGCCTGATGACCACTCTGGATCTTTCTCTTGTTTAATGCCCCTGTTATCCAGTAGTTGACTTCGGATACTTAATTCTTGGTGGCAGAGACTCTTAGAGAAACCAGAGGCAAAGAAATTCCTTCCAGGATGTGAGGGAAGTGCGGGAGTTAATCAGCCCAAACTACCCATGCCAAGATAAATGGGGAAAAAAACCCCTAGATGTGGAGACGGGGTGCGGTGAGAGGATGGAACTGCACACAGACTGCATTCTGATATCCCAGGCACCACATATTTCTTTCAGAGAAGCATCAAGGTGGTTGAGATCGATATTGGTCATCCACAGATAGGAGAAGGGTTAAAATATTTCCAGATCACTGAGTTTCTCAGTCTCTTGTTCTCTCAAGTGTCTGTCACACAGCTCTGTTAAGGGCACTCCACAGATTTTTCTAGGTGAGAGTTCATGGATGAGTATTAAACACTGGCACCCTGTTCAGTTTCGTGTCTTACACTCCTTGGTGCCTTTTAAACCACCTTGGGAAGTGTCCTGGTGCTGCTTGGGAGGATCTGATGGCTAAGCCAGGATATCCCAGCTCTGAGTGCTTCCTGCCTGCTTCTGCACTCGGAGTGAAATCCTTCACAGTCTGTCCCTTTCCTTTTGCGGGTTTAGCTTTTCATGTCGTTTTTGTGTGGTAAATTACAGGTACTGTTCTGCTGATTATGAAGTATTAACATAATTACAGTAATTATGTCAAATGATGCAATGCATGTAAACATGTAATTAGCATGCGGGGACAACACTGAGCAAAGTGATGACAACACCCAGTGATGCAAAATGCTTTATTCTCCTGGTCGTGTGCAGTGACACGGGCTTTAGAGCTCAGTGCCTTGATTATTTCTTTAGAAGAAGGTTTTGTTAGAGTGTTTTGCTTCCTTCCCTCATACTGGAAAGAAAAGCATACAGAGAAAACACCACACTGCTTTATTCCCCAGTGTGTTTATGTGTGCGACCCTCTGCATGCCCCCCAAACCCACGCCCCACCCCCAACTTACTGTATCTGATTTCCTTTGCAATATTCTAACTCCCTGCATTTGACAAAACAAACAAGTGCCCAGGCAGCTGCTCACATTACACTTTGGAACTTTTGAAGCTGTCTGAAAACTGGGAACTTTAAAGATAGAGAACAGCTTGTGCTATTTTTCAGGGGGTACTACCTCTGCCTTTCATTCCCCACCTTTTAACTCAGAAAAGGTGGTGGTATTTAGGTCTGAGGACATAGAAAAATAACGGCAATGTAGGGGGGTTGGAAGCCCATCCTGCCCTCCATGTCTTCATGCTGCTGATACAGTCCATCTGCCCCAAGGTGATGAGTCTTACAAATGAGCAAAGCCCAGGATCCTGGCTGCGGAGCCAGCTAAGGATTCTGGGTGCAGAGCCCTGGGGTTGTGGGTGCAGGAACTGCGTTCCTGGCTGCAGAACCATGCCCAAGTTAAGCTTCCATCAGTTCAAAAGTGAGAGGCAGAAGGAGATAGGGAACCTCTGCAGCGACTGGAGCTGTTTGGTTTGCTCATTTGCATCTCAATCCCCACAATACTCTTCCGGCTACTCACAGCTATTCCATAGTAGTGCTCTTGGCTGAGATCTGGGAACACGCTCAAAGGGTGAGGCAGCTTTTGGATGCACTGAGCTGTTTTCTGTTTGAGCTGTGAAAAGCAAACATCTTTTCAAGAGAGAACATTCTGAACAGTAATTTTTTTTGCATTTACGATTCAGAAGGAGCAGAACTTCACTGAAATCTGGGAGGAAAATATTGTATAATGTCTAAAGGAAACATAAATCCTCTGTAGTGAAGGCTTCACACTGCTCTGAAAACAGAAGCCACTACGTTACTATACTGGCCTAACGTGGCAGGACTGGAGATACAGGTTCTGGAAACAGCTTCATACACTCCAACACTTCAACCCCAATAAAGCTCCACTGCTTTCCTCAAGAAGCAACTCAAAAATGAGGATCTACAGAGTAATTTCTGACACTTGCTTCTAGACTCACTTTAAGTATTTGCTTGTGGCAGCTCCAAATGCTGGCACAAACAGTGGTGATTTTGAAAAACTCGAGAACAGGCAGCTGCAGGAGGAGAACCTGTTGAAGGAGAGATGACTAATTTCTTTCAGTACTCAAATGCTCAGATGTGGAAAAAACAAAATCAAGTGCTGATTACAGATGGGTTCAAGCTTAGATCTGGACTTACATTTTCTTCAAAGCATGGCTGCTCTTAGATCCTAGGTATTAGGGACAAAACTCCGCTGCCAAGCTGGGACCCAGCTGGAAGGCACAATGCTTTCAGATGCAGGATTTTGGGTTAAGCACATCTCAGCTGAACACGCAAAGCCGGTTTAAACAGTGTGGCAGAGCTAATCTGTTGAAAGGTCTCACTCAGCGTTGCTGTCCCATAGGGAATATATAGGGGAGAACTGCAAACTCCTTGAGAGCTATGCTGGTCATTACCCAGCCCGTGTGTTGGTTTCACCATGTGTCCCCGTGTTTTGCAACTTCCAACCAGATCCCTCTCAGCTGATTTATTTTCATGCTACTCAGCTTGCAGGAGGTGAATCAGGTCCTGTGGTTACAGAGCAGACCCAACGTCCAGTGCATGGTGTGCAGCCCCTCACTGGCTGCCAGGAAGGGAAATCTGAGACTTTAAAAGGAGGAGGGGGAAGGAGGAGAAGGAGGGTATTTTCTGGAAAGGCAAAGCCATAGCTAGACAGCATGCACAGCAAAGCAGGAGGGAGGAGAGTGGTCTAAGAATTCAAACAAGCCACAGAGAGGACAATAGAAAATTAATACAGGATCAATATGAAAGAAACAGAATTTGTAAGGTAATTCCAGGAGACAGAAGAAAGCAGAAGCAAGCAGGAAGAAGTCCAGCAGCTGAACAGACAGTGGGAAATCTTTATGTGCAGTGAGGGATGACTTTGTTACTTGCTCTCATGGAATTAAAACTACTAAATACACTCATCCATAACTGCATCCTTCTGCTTATTCCTGCTTACTTCTGTAAGTGCTAGTATCTGGGTGTAGTTCCTATTACTCCTAAACTGCTGCTCTTTATGGCTTGCTAGTCTTTTTTTAAATGGAAAAGTTTTGGCCTTTGGAATGTAACAGAAAGCGATACACAATTAAAGGGAAAAAAAAGCAAATCTTTCCTAGAAGAAGTTGGTGTTAACTGCATGCCTGAAATCAAGTCTCAGGACAGCAGGATTTCTGACGGAACAGTGTCAGTTTAGAGATTACATTTTAAGGCAGCATGACAGAAGTGTTGAAAGAGGGGGCGGGGGAGTGCTGGGAGCGAAGCTGCCCCTCTCCCCTTGGACACACAGGCAGCTCTGGAACAAACAGCTACCCACTGAACTGGCAGCTCCTGCCGCACGCACAATCCAGCTTCCGCCTCTGATACTTGCGTTGGGATCCCCACCGACTCCCACCCAAATAATGGGCTTTGCTGCAGGCACAAAAGAGAGACTTAGACTTTCAGTCCTAATTGTCAGATAAACAGAAAAAATCTAGTGAGGGGGAAAAAAAAACCCAACACTATTTGAAGAAGTTAATTGCAAAACATAACACCATGATAAATAAATAACAAAGTGGAGATGCCCAGACTTGTGATGTGGCCAAACCAGTGAGTGTACCTGAAGTTACATCTATTGGCTCTTGCTGCATGAGGGAGTGTAAAAGCAGGGGAGGATGCTACCCCTGCAGGCAGTGACCTTCATTTGCCACGAATTCTTTAGCATTAAAGGCAAATCAGTAGTTTGGCTAATGTGTCTAATTTGGGTTTTAAATTTCTACTCTTAAGAGTTGCTGGCAAATAGATGTCCCTTTCTGCTCATGTTCTTTATTTCCATCTCATAGACATGGAGCAGGGACCGACCCTGGAGTTGAAGCAGGAAGGCCAGGTGTGCTCTCCTCCTGTGGATGCCCCAGAGGCAACAGGAGCAAAGCCCCTGCAAAACCAAGTGACTCAGCCCAGGTGAGAGCTGAATCACCTTCTGCAAGCACCTGCCTCTCCATGCTGACTGCAGAGGGAGACTACACTCTCGGCTATGCTATTCCTAATTTGAGCACCTCAGCCAGCTAAAATACATGCAGATTAGGGAGCCTGAGTGAGGTATGATCTTGGCCAAGGAGTGGACTAAGGATTAAATCTATACTCTGTGATAGTGCTAAACCCATAGCTTTAGGATACCAAGGACCATTTTCATTAAGCAAAGGGCCACAGCATCACAGTGGCAATGGTTCCAGGGCTTTATCTCGGTATTTCTCCCTGCTCCAAGCACCTTCAACTGTACAGCAACCCAGCCCATGCAGACAGGAATTTGCATTTCACTCTTAGCACATCAAACTGAAAAGCAATGAAGGGAATGATGTCTAGACCCAAGCAGGCTATTGAGAGGATCAAAAAGGTAACACAAAGCACAAAAGATAGCTAAGAAATACAGATCATTTGCCATCCCGCACAGCAAAGCTGTCTCAGAACCTGGGGACCCAGGCAGAGGATTTAGTGCCTAAGCCTAGAGACTCCTCTGGGTTGCAGGCATTAACTCATGCCTGCGTGCCTGAGACTGAATAAATCTGAAGTCAAAACCAAAAAACCTCTAAAGAGGCCTCAGCATATTGTTGTTTTGAGGATAGTCCTGCACATTACATCCACAAGAATTAGTGTTTTCTTTTCATTTCACAATAACCTAGGTATTTCAAATGTCTGCCAAAAAGTACTCAGAAACCCAGTGTTTAATCTGAGAACTTTTCAAGAGGACCAGTTGTTTATTTCTACCATCTAATGAACATTAATTTCCTGTTTTAGAGAACATAATTTCTGCCACTGGTGAAGCTGATATTTATCTTGTTGTGCATCCTCTTGGCTGGCTTAGTTTTTCATTTTCTCCAGTTCCTCCAGCCTGCATACAGTCTGCAACCTGTAGCCTCAGCCTGTACAATCAGCAGTTCTTCAAAGGTAGTCAGAAGTTTCCAGTACATGGTGGGAGAATCTGACAGCGAAAGGATAAAGGTCCAGATCCATTAGTAATATCTTTTCATAAAAAAAACAAAGCTAAAGAGAATATTTGTAACACTGATCTGAAAACAAGAATGTATTTTCTTTTCTGTTTCAGAACTTAGACAAAACTAACACTAAACAAATCCAACCCTTGCCAGGATAAACAAACATTTGCAGTCTTGTTTGCTACATGCCTGTCATGAAATAAAGACACTGACATGCATTTTAATGCAACTCTCCTACAAATTGTGAAAAAAATAACTGTGCACGGTGTATTCGTTGCTAGGTTACTAGAAGGGAAGAGAATATTTTTGCAGACATGATGAACTAACAAGGTAAATAATTCGACTTCATCATTTGCAAATTTCACACTTAATTTTCAACAGCAGGTCTTTTCAGAGCCGAGTTCAACCTCAGATTTGATGAGAAGGATTTTTTAGAGCAAGGCTGCCAAGCTGCTATGAACTAGATTTGGCCCATGGGGTAGGTTTCACATGACAAACTTGCTCCCGCCCCCCCCCCCCCACCGCCGAATCAATGGTAGTTTTACAAGAAGAAAGGCAGCGAGGTTTGCCCAGTTGTTATTAACAGCACATGAGTTTTCATTTCTTCTTAAACTCAATCACTTACTAAATGAGTAATGTCTTACCAAATATTGCAGCGTGAACAGAGCAAAGTTAACAGCTCTCTGTGCACACTCTGCCTGTCTGCACAGTGCTCCCACCAGCGCCGTTCCGGGAGGAGCAGCACTCACTGTGATTAAAGCAGATCAGGGATTCTCTAACTAATCCATAAATTCCGACATTATTACATATTTGCTTAAGGAAAAACAGCGGATCAGATCATGAAATCAGATCTGTGCTGCTCCACAAAGCAGGGTCCTTTGTGCTCTCTGAGGCAGTATTTGCAGGGCAGAGGTATCTGAAGGAAGGGGTAAAGGGCCTTGCAACCCCATGTCCTGTTAGCACCACCCAGCTCCACAGCAAGAAAGCTCCTCCAAAGAGATCTGAAGCTCAGATGACAATCTTTCTGTTTTGCAGAGTTTCCAGATGACAAACAATGCATTTGCTGAAACAGATTCTGGGAGGGTTTTTTTTAATTGTTCGTTGGTGTGGGGTTTTTTTGCCATGTTTTGGCTATCACAGCTTTATTAGGTCAGATTACACTCTCATTTAGGTGTCTACAGACCTGACCACAGAAATGCTTCACTGATGAAGTAGTAGACTGAGGAAGAGGCAAGTTCGGTTCTCTGTCAAAGTCTCCACCCAGTTCCTTGCAAGACCTTCTGAGAGTCATTTCTCTATATTCTGATGCTGAATTTAGTTGATGAGGAACCCTGAAAATCAAGTGATACAAATTCCTTGTGGTCTGCCAATTTATTGTGAGTGGTGGAAAAGNGGCAGTTAGCCAAGATTTGGCCATATTGGGTGAAGCCACAGGCTTACTCTACCCCTTTTTGGGCAGATCACGGGCTTTGCACAAGGCAATCGTGTGCACTATGTTTACCGCAGTTGATGGACAGACCCCGGACCCCAGACTTAGTGGCACCAGGTCCTTTGTCCATTTTCCCGCGGTTGCTCTCTCCCCAAAACAGAAGGAGAGAGAGCAGAAAAACATGTCTACGTAAGCCAGGACATGTACAAGCCTAATTTGGCCTGTTTAGGCCTACCACGACAAAAGGTATGGTAACAGGCCTTGCTGAGGCTAAAAGAAACGTCCCAAGGACAGTGACAAGCCATGAAGTTTAATGAAAACTGACAAGTAATGACTAGCAAATTAGAAAGTGTCTTTACTCAGAAACACCATGAAGCAAGAATAAATCTTAGTATTTCTAGAGGATGCTGTGGTCACTCAAACTCTCTTTTAATGCTTTTGGGAGAAGTCCTTGAAGCAGTACTTAAGTATCATATCTGAACTTGGTATCTTGGTAATATATATGTCTGTGTATTTCTGCTTTCTCAGACAGGAATCTGGCTGGAAATCCAATCAAATCCATCCAAGGGTAGAAAGACTTTGAAGGAAAGGGAATCCTCCCCACTGGAGATTGCACTAGATACTTGTGCTCCTATGAAGAACTGGAGGAGGTCTTTTGTTATGGTTCAAACTTTCTCATTCCTTTATTCCTAAGTCTAATGCTGACAAAACTGGGTTGGGCCTTATGTGAACTCAAGTGCTGGACACAGTCTGTACTTCCTTCTACTAACAGTGACCTGTCTCATGCTAGCTAACATGTCTTCCAATCAGGTTTCTGGACATCTCATTGATCAGTTAGATCAGATTATGTTTTAAAATTATCTTTCATTTAGACCAAAAGAACAAAATTGCTTTTTTCTATACTGAAAGATTTATCTCATACCAGTTTACGATCCTTCCCCCCACCCCACCCCCCCTATTTGGTCCAAGAATGGTGGATCATTTCAAGAAAATAAGAAGTAGAACTAAGCCAAATGGTTGATGATCTTTGTGCCTGTAGTCCTATTTCATTTCACGCCTCCCTCACTTCACAGCACTATAACCTTTTTGAATTGCCCTCTGTGATATCCACTCCTTCACTGTTGACCATTGCTCACTTATTCATTGCTTGTTGGATCAGCTGGGCACTTGCACAATCAAGTCTTTGTTATGCTTTCAGACAGGCTGCAAGTCACAATATTGAAGCAGCACAAGGATTGTTTCCTCTGCTGGTATTCTTCTTCTCTGGAATTTAGGAAGATGGCATCCTAAACACATGAAAATGCATATAATTATGGTAATAACTCATACAACAGCTGTTATTTAACTGCCTACACTATGTCTTTTCCCCTTTAATTGTCATAAGAGAGTGATTTCCAAAACCATGAAGAGTTTTTGCAAGTTGGTCAACTGAGAAACAAGCATTTTCTGCTTTGAAAAGCACAGCAGAGCTCAGGTTTATTTAATGACTCAGTAGATGATGGCTGATGATACACAGATAGCAGGAATCCTAGAAGAGCCATTCTCTCCAACCAGTTAATTGGCCCAAACAAAATGGAATGCAGTTTTCTAACTAATTAGCACTGACAGTAATGAAGAGCAACTGCAGGGATGGTGGGAAGATAAAGCAATGCACATACCAGGGTTCTCCAACAGTATGACATGTCAAAGTTCAAGTTTATGTGCATAACCACAACTGGCACACACACATGGGTTGTTGGGGGCACAAATAATCTGAGAACCTAAATGAGAACAGTAACCAATACAACTTTGTATAGTTGGAGGTTTTAAAACAAAACAAATCTTCTCATAAGAATATACAGATGCTCCAAGATTTAAATACCTGCAGGATCTGCTTCAAGGCCAGTGCTATCCATGCAGCTGGACACTTAGATATCCTTGAACTCTGTCTCAAGAGTATTGGACATAGCACAGGAAGCAACATTAGTAAAATGCTATTTTTAGTTGATTTCACTTGAAGGCAAAAGTAGGATCTTGGCTTCCCAAGATGGGTAAATCAAACCTCTCTCTCCATTGCAGTAGAGAAAAGAAACACCTTATTTGGGAAGGGAGAGTTTACCTAGAAGTTAGGTAGCTGGGTTGACTATGGAAAAATAAGAGTCTTCAGCTGAAGCAGATGAGTAAGGATTTTGTCACAGGGAGGGAGAAGCAGTCTTTTGTGTGTGGTTAATTGCATGTTCTGATGGCATCAGGATGATGTTAATAGGGAGCCTCTAGACAATGAAATAATGTACTGTCATCTCTTATGTCCTGTTAGCATGACAATATAGCCTCCATAGACCTACTTCTAAAACACTTTCAGTGGCCAAATTCTATCTGTAGTGTTACGTCACTGAAGATATCATAACCTTACCTAAAAAAAAAAACCAAACCAACTTGACACAGTTGTCAGTTTAGTCACACAGAATTATTGTGAATTGATAATATCCTTTGAAAAGATTATAATACAGACAGATTTGCTAAAGCACTCCAGACCTTCCTTTCCTTATCCTCTCAATACAAGCAGTCCCCTTAGTCTCCCACGATTCATAGGGCTACAGTTTCTCAGCTTCCCTGAAGCCAGAGAAAAGCACCAGTGCTGTGCAGACCTGAGAGCCTGGTGAGTTTGTCACCCCCTGCTCCCCACAGTATCCCACACTTCCTCCACTTGGGCTTACTGGCCCAAAATGAGAATGTCTCTGTCATGAGGCTTGACTTGACAGATGATCTCAGACTAGGGTTGTGCCTCCATCTTTCCCACAGACCAGATAATAAGAAGCCATCACAGATACCATTTGCACAGCTTGTTGGGTTGTTTTCTCATAGACCCGAAGGTCCCCAGGTTAGGACCATATTTGTCAGCTGTTCAAATGCCTTCCTGACCTTGAGAAGAGTTACATTCAGAGAAGAAAGCACATAAAAAATAGAGTAACAGCTTTTCATTGAAAGAGAACAGTTTCCTGTCTCTGTTCTGCTCACATCTGGTCAATTTTCTGACAAGAATTACATCTTTACTACTCTTTTACAACACACAGCCAATACAGCTGTAAGGGAGCAAGCAGCTCACTATGTTAGCCTTTGTGTTATCAGCAGTATGATTAACTTTAATGAAGCTGTAAAATCTGTTCTACTGAAGATGCGCGAACCTGAAAGAACTTCGAATTTCATGCCGCAGGGTGAGTCTGAAGCACTGGTAGGAAAATGGAAAAACAATCTTTGAAAAGGAAACAAAACTGAAATGGAATTAGTCACAATAAAATGTAATTTAAGACCCACTTTTCAGAGTAGATTAGTATTTTAAGAATGACATTTAAAGATACAATAAGGCATGATATCATAAGATGCCTTTTATAGGGTAGTAGAAAGATTTAAAGAACCCATTGAGTTCCATTTTCAATGAAGATGTATTAACTAAATGCTGATGTATTAACTAAATGCTGATGTATTAAGTAAATGCTGCTGTATTCTCTAGAGCTATACAATTCTTGCAATCTTTTCTTTGGAGGCCTTTGGCTAACTCATAATTCAAAATATTACTCATTTCCCTTCCTGTCTGTATGTCATATAAAGATGTGCATGCAATACATTGTCTTGTAGATCTCTGTGTATTATACACATCCCAGTTCCTGCTATGTATACATTCCTTTGTAGGGATATGATTTATTTCTTTAAGCACTTTCCCATCTTAAAACATCAGATGCTTCCTGTACTTATACACAAAGAAGTTTAAGCTCCCAAAGGTACTGAAGTTCAACAAAATTCTGAGTGTGGACGGTATGAATTTACCAGTGAACCTTTGGGAAATACACAAATCCACCTACTTTCCTCAGCTCTCTGGCATAACTGTGTTTCATAAGTGTTTCATCTTTCAGTCATTGAGAAGATCAAAGAGAGGTATGATTTTTGAAAAACAAACAATCTATAGAGTAAACATTCTGCAGGTTTATTCTTCTTCAAGTAGGAGCTTTGATTCTCAAGGGTTATCACTTGTGGCACACAGGAACTTGTCAAGATTAGGAAAATGGGATCTCAAGGTTAACTTTTATTTATTTCCATTATCTGAGTCTTCCTATCTTTTGTAAATAAGACTTTTTTCCCCTCCAAATAACTTACTTATAAAGCTTTTTTGGGTAAGTAAGGAAAATACCATTATTACTTTACTGGGTTTCACACTGGTTACTTAATAACAAAACCAAACTGTATAAACTGAGGTGGTTAGACCATAATCAGTTGCCAATCACTGGATTCTTCAGCAGATTTCATCAGCTGGAAAGTAAAGATGTTTCTTTTCAAGATATCTTTAAAATACAGCTTTATATCCTTTAAGAAAAGATTGTCAAACAGAAGCCTAACTTTGCATAACATTGCTCAATTATTGAAGCCCCAGGCAAAGAATAACCTGCAGTGATCTTGTTCAATTCTGTGGAAGAACCGTGCCTCTCTCTTGCCACTACCTTATCCCATGCACTCCTTATGTCACAAAACCACACTAAACAGAGATTTTTTCCTACAGCCTGAACTACAGCAGTGAACAGAATGACTCAAGCAGAGCAAGAAGCCTGCACAAGATTGCAGTGTGGCCCAGCAGACTGAGGAGAGGACATAAAATGCAAATGCCCAGGGAGCCGGATGACTGGTAGCGGTCAAGAAGAGCTGGTTTGGAGGCGTGGACTGGTACTGAAATGAATGGGACCTTTTTAGTTCACCCACAACGGTATCTAAGTCCAGTACTGTTAACAAAATATTTGCGCCATTCTCCAACTCCTAAGATCAACCTCAGGCTTCTTCAGACTGACTCATTTAAAAAAAAGAAACAAGCAACAGCAACATCCTCTGCAACAACAGCTAAGGTTTCAAAGAGAGAATTTATCTTCTCTAGAGAGCAACAGTATTTTCCAGTGAGCTTATTCAAACTCACTATGCCTATGTTAGAAGAAGTTCTCTTCAAAGCAATTAGCTTTGCGCTTTCAGCCCAGCATTTGAAGTCTTGAGTACATAGGGAAATGGGCCCAAACAACTGTTAGGTACTAGTCCCCATTAGTAATAAAAGCTCTGAAGGCCCAAGGAAGGTATTAGTGACACTTGTGTGGCTCCCTTAACAGGGTGTACACATGTAACTAATTGGAAACCAGTAAACAATTCTGGTATTGAAGCACAAAGCAGATAATCTCACTCACACTACTTCAGTCATTTTCTTCTCATGTGGCTGCCTGGAATAAAACTGCTAAAATACAGTTTCCCTCATGCAGAAAAAGATCTAGGGGATATAATAGATCACAAGCTGATTAGGAGTCAACAGTGTCAAGCCATTGTGAAAAAGGCAAACACTGCACTAAGCTGTGCAAACAGGAGTATGGCTCACAAGTCATGGGCAGTAATCCTGCCCAGCACTGGTACAGCCCCAGCAAGAGCACTAAGTCTGGTGCTGGGTCTCATTCTCCAGATGCAAAATGATCGGAGAGAATCCAGAGGACAGTGATGAGAATAAATGGAAGTCTAAAGCAGGACCAGTGAGGAAGGACTACATGAATCAGATGTCCTTAGCCTAAACAAGACATCAGGATAGTAGGGAAACACAACAATGGTTTGCAAGTATATAAGTTGTGGCTGTGCAGAAGAAAGGAATGACTTTTTTTTTGTGTGCTGGGTGGATTTGGGAAAGAGTTTGCAAGTCCTCTCAGGCAAAGAAAGGGTTAAGCTAGGCATTAGCAAGAAAGCAGCTGAGAAGGCACACAGCTGCAGGGGATAAAAACCCTTGGGAGAGGGCTATCAGGGACCCCTGAAGGAGGGGGTTGAGGGAGCCTCTTAGATCAGAGGCTTAAGGGGTTTTGGGCAGTCCCCTTTATGGGGCAGTCCAGTCTTATCCGTGGCAGGTTACTGGCCTCCTCATTTGTGTTGACTCAGTGTGTTTGATTGTGAAATTAGTATTTTTTTTTTTTAGGTGTACAAAAAGGCAGGATAAGGTCCTAAGGTTGATTTGTAAAAATAGCTCAGCAATACTTTTCACATCTGTCTTGAAGTTTGGTCAAAGTGCTGAATCAACTAAGGTAGGAGGAAAGGAAGATCATTTTTGTCAAAGGGAAAAATATTTTCATTCCTCTTACTAACAGAGGACTCAGGCTGAGAAATTTTACTTTGGGAGCTGAAGGCTTCAGTCAGTGGAAGGAGAAAGGTAGAAAAAAGCTTCCAAGTAAAAAGGAAAAGTTCTGTATTAGACTCAGGCTCAACAGATCTAAAACCATGGAGGTGGGAGGTGTTTGGATCTTTTTTCTTGGGTGAAAATATTTCAGCCTGTCAAATTTGAGGGGGCTTGGAAATCACAGCAAAATCTAGGTTGGTTATTAAGAAATTCTTTCCAAGGGTAAAAAAAGTGAGCACTGTAATAAATGGTCTGAGGATGTTATGAGGCCTCCATTACTGGAGGAAAGATGCTGGAAAAAGAGCAATGACAAAGCTGATCCTGTTTCAGGAGGGCAGGACTAGATGAGCTTCTGAAGTTCCATTCTGCCCTACAGTAGTATGATGAGAATTACTGCATCTCTCTTTTCTTGCCACTCAACTGTGATGTTTTATGAGAATAACTAAGCTTTTTTGGAAGCTCAAAGCATTCTTTGAATAGAAGTGGCTTCAAAACTAGCTCTAAGCTGAATATTTTACCTACTTGGTTGAATGACCCTTTTGACATGGTGTGCTCTGGAAATGCTTTAGCACTGAAGCTTGTAAATTCAGCAACAAATGTATTGGAAAAAAACTCTATGCTTACTCATTCTGTTGCCCCAATACAGATACATCTAAATTAAGGTGCCCATGCTCTCCACAACACCAACAGACATATTTATCTGTAAGGGCACTCTTTAGCCTCAATTACAATTTGACCCTTTCAAAAAGAAACTAAACTCAGGGTGACTTGACCTGAATAATCCCTGCAATACCTTACACAAGAAAACTTTTTAATTATTAAAACAAACACAAGCAACAAAACAGGAAACCAACTCCTAGGGGAATCAGCTGAGATCTGTCTTCACAAGTCAGTAGAATTAAGGTGTCCACACTAGAACTAGCCTGTGCCATTTTTCAAATGACAAAAGCGAATGTAAAAGAAAGCAAAATAGCTTTTTGGGTGTCTTTCTGCCAAGATGAGGAAAACCCTCCAGAATTTGCAAGCTTTATGTTCACAGTAACAATCCTCAGGAGATGGCTGTATCAGGAGTAAAGGCTAAAAAAGAGTGATGTGAAATGTCTTTGATGCTGTAATGCATTTAGTTGCAAAAACAGCTTTGTGTGCTCTTCCACGCTGCTTGGAAAAATCTTCAGAGCAATTGGAAGTACAACTAGGACCAAACCATTTTTGCTTCTTTCTCCACGTTTGTCATGACAGCGTTAGGAGCCCTTTTTCCATTCTGACCCACATGAAAGAGGAATAGACACCAAACCCATGGACTGTATTTTGCTCAGTTGCTCAAGAACATAGACATGCCTGCGAGATCTTCGAAACCCAGTAGGTAACAACCTCACAATGGAAGTTAGACGCCTAGGTTATGCTGAAAATCCCACTGAATAGTTTTGGAATGCTTGTGGGCCTTTAAAAGTCTGTCCAAAATCCCCTCAAATGAAAATCAGATTGAACTAGATGTTTGTATTTAATTACCCTCTGTGGTCAGCTACAAAATATAACTTAGAAAACATTTCTAGTGGTTTTGATTGGTTCTCTTTTTTCCTGGGGGAAGGAAGCATGGGCTTTGCTCTGCATTTTGTAGACTGCTCTGCATAATGAGGGTCTGGTCCCTGACTAAGACTTTTGTTTGGCTCAGCTCAAGTAAAGCAATACTTTGCTACACTTTCTTAGATAAAGCAAGGCATGCAGGCAACATAAAAGTGCTAGCAGCCTTCGTCGCCAGGAAAAAAATGATCATATTTAGCAGTGCTGTTCACAGAGAGATTAAACTCAGGCTGGATGGAGAGAAGCTGTGTAGATAATTTGAAATAGATTCCAAGGGTGAATTACTGCTTGGCTGTCTTCCTCAACTCCTCAGTTCTCAGATTTGTGTGCCAACAAACATTTTAAGATAACTCTGCTCTGTTTGCTGCTTGAATTGTCTAGCTGTTTAACAGGCTCTTCAGATAAACAAGGGATAATCTCAGGATTTTGCCCAACAAAGATTGCTTTGTGCAAATTAAAAAATTTCTGAATAGGTTGTTGTATACAGCCTGGTCTTGCAATCCCTTTTAGGTGTGAATACTTTCAAGGGAGTAAGTGGTTGCACACTTTTAGTTTTGGTAAGTAAATGGTCAATAAATCTTACAACCACCAAGTATTTTCCCATTTCTGAATGTTATTTTAAAAAACAATCAAAAGAAAAAAAAGGGCATTGGTAGCACTGAACAGACCTGTCTTGTTCAAGAAAGTGCTGAGTGGAGAGATGCAAGTAAGAAAATGTAACTAGAGAACAGGTGGGAATTGCAGACACCACCTCTGTAGGAAATCAGTGTTTCTCTAGACGGGCCCTTCAGCCCTGCCACCGCCTGACTGGCACACCCTGGGCCCGGCCAGGGGAACGCCGCAGGCGATGCCGCACTCGAGCTGCAGGCCGAGGCAGCCTCCTCCAACACGAGGCAGGGGCCGGCGCGCGCTGGCAGAGCCCCTGCAGCCCGAAGTCGAAGCTGTGCCCAAATCGCGGCTCGGCCCCAGCTCCTTCCCGCCCTCCCCTCAGCCCTCGCTGCCCGCCGCCTTCCTAGACTGTCGCGCGGCGCGGCGCTTCCGGCCTCTCCAGCCGCCATCTCTATCGTCGTTCCGCCCGCTGCGGCTTTCCCGGGTGTGGACGCGCAGGCTTGAGGCGGCTGCGGCGGCGAAACCTAGAGCGGGGGGGAGAAGGGAGCGCTACCCCGGGGGGAGTTTCTCCAGAGCAAACCGGGCGGGGAGTCAGCAGCACCCCACAGCGGTGCCTGTGAGCTACCCACACGCCCGGCCGCCACCGCCGACTCCTCCAGGGCGTTCCGGGGTGACTGTCGCCCCCTCCTCCCTGAGGGGCGGAGGCCGCCATGGCGGAGGCGGGGAGAGCCGACGGGAGTGCCCCCGCAACTCACCGCCCCGTGCCCCCCCGGGCGCCGGCGGAGCAAGGCTGCGCTGTCCAGGTGGTACGTGTCAGGCCCGAGGCCCGGGCGGGGAGGGAACGTCTGGGCGGGCAGCGAGCCGCGGGTGCGGGGGACACAAGTCCTGAGCTGCTGCGGCACTCGATCCGAGGTCCTGCTGTTCCTCTGTGCTTGCCTTGGAGCTCTGGAGGTGCTGCGGCTGCTCAGAAGAGGAGAGCAACGGGAATGTCCCGGAGGGGCAGGTCCCGCACGTGTGGTTACATGGAGTTAAAAACGAGTTTTAAAAATGTCTTAAAATACTTAATTCTCCTCTTGCTCCTCATAACGATGTTGTGTTTTTTTTTTAAGATTAGTTTTTCTTTTACAAATACAAACCGATATCGTTTGGTAAGAATTTAAATGTAGGGAGGCAGGCATCTGTAAAGCAAAAACGTAGGGATCAATAGGCAAGTGAAAAAGAAGAACAACTGCACAGTCTCAAATCCCAAAGGCAGGTCAAAGTTTGTGGCCTGGAAATCTCTGCGTTTATTTCAAGTGTCCCATATATGAGACATGACGAAGCTAGTATGTTTCAGCCAACAGCCAGGAGTTTCTGAATGGTTTTGAATAATGACTCATATGAAACTTCATTTGAAAATAAGTTTCTGACTTCTATAAAATCTTCAGCAGTGATAAAATTACTTTCTAAATTTATTTTCCACATGCAGTTATGGAGGCAGGTAGGGATCTAATTGAGCTGAAATTTGTGGAACCTGAAAATAAATTTTCACTTTGGAGTTATGTATAGTATTAGTAGAGGATGATGGTGGTAATGCCAGAAGCAAGAGATTCCTGGGATACAGAACATTTGGTTGCACAATTTCTGACACTTTTTTATTTTAAACCTCACATCACTTCCATCTTGCAAGCAATGTATTATTTCTCAATGATATAGCTGAGGGAGGAAATAAGGGTTTTGGTTAATGCATTTGTAGAAGAAAGGAGATTGAGGTCCCTGTTAAACATCTCACATTCTGCCATTTTTGCCCTGTGTAAAAATTCATTTTGCAGCAAAGCCAAAACCATTAGCTGCAGCTTAGTGATGGCAAAACTACCTTACTAAAAATACCTAAAACATCTCCAAGTCTTACTCTAGAATGTGTGCAGTTCAGGGAAAAACAAATAGTGTAACAATGCTCAAATCCAGATCTGATTCATAGTTCTCTATTTTAACTGTCATACTTGGCTCATAGGCCATGAAAATGCTTCTCAGATGAATTTTGCTATAATGCTAATTTTGAGTCAGTTGTCACTAAGTTGATCTTGTAATGACAAAAAATGTTACTTATTTGCAATTTATGTCCCTGTGTTGTCTCAAAATTGCTTTTAAAGATCTTCATGCATATTTCTGTAGTTCACTATTATGGTGACAGTTCAAATGTATGAAAGGCTGCTGCAAAGAGAACTAGAATAATAATCTATGCTGGGATCTTGAGTTAGTTGTTAGCATAAACTGAAGCAAAAGGACTTCAGATATTGGGAAAAGTATTCCAGATCTCCCCTGTGCCTGATTTTAGAGATTGCTTTATCAAAGTTGGTGTTTCTGTCCCGGGTTTGTCAGCAGTCATACAGCTGTGGTTGATCTTGTTTTGAGANAGCTGCTCCAGCCCTCTGATCATCTTCGTGGCCCTCCTCTGGACCCACTCCAACACCTCCATGGTCTCTTGAGCTTACTACTAGCTGATTGTTTTTTAACCGTGAATCTGCACTTATAAGTGAAATAATGCCCTAGTACACATTTCCCCCCCCCCCTTTAAATGAACGAAGGAGATCAAAGTATTCTGGTTTAGTTACATGATGATAAAGGTCAATTTATGAATACCTACTTCAGGACAAGTACCAACTGCAACTTCCTTCTGCCGAAAGCCATCTCGTAGAACTCAAAAAATGAAATTAAAAGGATTTTCTAGAGAAGAAAGCAAATGATGTATTTATAATGGAAACAAAGAATCTTTGCCTACTTTTGTACTTTTAAGATGCATGTTCTGTGAAAGCTTCAGAAGGATTTGGCACTTCCCTTTTATAATGAACATTCTTATACTGTAAGTAAACAAAACCAGTCCTTGCTGACATACATTGGGGTTCTTGTTTGGTTTTTGTTTTGTAGTCTGTCATTGTGCCTGTCCACAATAGTGAATGCTGGTTAGATGAATGCCTGAAGTCAGTTTGGGAACAAGATTTTCAAGAAACCATGGAGCTGTCAGTTTTTAACGATGCCAGTAAGGTACGTTTCAGACCTTGTTTCAATTACCGTTCAAGTAAATATTGCCTCCAATAGAAATTTTTGTTTTGGACTTGTGTTTGGTTCATCATACATGTTCAAAATAGCTGCATCTATGTCATCATTTCTCTAGGATGGTTCAGCTGAAATAATTGAGAAATGGAAGATCAAGTTGGAAGGTGCTGGTGTTCCAGTAATCATTGGTAGTAATGATTCCTCTGACCCTCGAGGCGGTAGGTACCTCAATAGTGATCTTTTGAGGGTTAGGTTGTTTGAAAAGTGTCTTTGTAGCCACTTGCTTTGCAATTAAAAAAAACCACACTGTTTTGCAGAGCTCTCTGTTCTAAACTTCTTCCACTTTAGAATTTCACCCTGTTGGCTTTTGCTCTGTAAAAGTTGTTTATGTGTCCAGGAAAGATGGACTTGGCTTAACACTTCTACTCTACTCTGTGAAAGAATTGTGTTTAATTGTAATATACACAATGTTGTTAATGCTTACAATTTTACTGTGGCTTTCTGATATCAGGAGATGTGTTTTAAGCAAAAAAAATCCCCAAACTTCTTACATAAAGATTTGAAAAGTAAACACATATCTCCCATGTTTGTGGGATAGACCCTGAAATAAAACCAAACACATTTTTTCATATCCTTTTGATGATCAGGTTAAAACAGAAGTTTCAGAAAAGCTTTGATGTGAGCTAAAATTCTCACTAAATGCCTGATTATTTACGCAAGAGGCTAACCCGGTGAGCTACCAGATAGGCCTATGTTGTGATTCCCTATTGATTTACATGCTAATATTACTTTTACCCACTGGAGGAGATAACAAACAAATCCCTCTAACAGTATTTGTTTTGCTTGTGTTGGTTGCTTAGTTTTTAGAGGTTTTTAGCAGACAAGCTTGTTAATATGTAAAATAGAAATTCCAGTGCTTTGCTCTTTGAAGAAGCTGTTTTTGAATGGCATTGACGTTAGAAGGTGATGTCTGTGTTCTGAAGGATAACAATAGGACAGAGCAAGGAGAACAGTGTGCTCACATTTTATGCGGGAGCTCTATAATGCTTCATTCTGGAATTTGTGACCATGAGTAATAGGTAGTGTCATGGATCTAAAGAGCTGACAGAGTGAAGCTCTCAAATGAATTGGAGAAAAAACAGATTTTTTAACCTTATAGTTCCCAACCTGGGACAGGTAGCAATTGATAGAAAACTGGTTTCAAATTTGCATGTTTCAAGTTATTTCACTTGTGTTTTGGAAACACTGTAACAAAATCCTGTCAATTTCTGGTTTTTAACAGAACACATTGTTTATAACTGGAAAGAAGTTTGGGCTTCTTATAGTCTCCTCAAAATGTTCTTCTTGCAAAACAGCCCATCTGTTGCAGGAGGCTTAATTTTCATCTTGGTGAAATGTGAATAACTTGGAGTTTGTCCACTGAATTCATCTGCAGTTTGTGTAGGCCTCTGGCTTTGTTTACTGTCACTTGTTTTGACTGTAGACTTCTTTAAAGCTGTTATTTTAAACAGTTGTCAGACCTGTAGTACTGAAGTAGCACAGTATAACTATTACTATAAATATTATTAGTATTTTAATATCTCCAGTATGAACTGGTGGTGTTTTGACAGTGCAGCTTGTAATATTAGCATTATTGAGCTGCTGATGACAAAAGACAGGGTTTCTGGAGGGAGTTTTTCTCTTTTGGGCAACTGATGAAGTTGAGCAATGTCAAGAATTGCTTGTATTCCTGGAAATGTATCTATCTGCCTTTTTTTCTTCTCCTTAACTATTGGATGATCAATCTCCTTTCAAATCTTACTTCTCTTAGTAGTTGATGATGTAGATGCTAAGTAGGTAGCAATTTCTCATCCAAAGAATAATATTATAGATTGCTAATTATGGTACTTAGGAAAGTTGACTTTATTATTACCATGTTGTTGCAGCATGGTTTTTCACATTTATAGAACATTTTCTGTGTATACATTCTTCTTCCTAATAGACTATTGCATTAATTGTGTGTAAACTAGTTTTCCATGTGGAAGAAAACAGAGCTGCAGTGTTTTGACAGTAATTTATGTTAGAGTTCTGAAAGTCATTTCACCTTTGCACTTCAGGAAACTGAACCTAAAACTAAGTTTGAGTGTACTTTACAAGGAGTATATTGTGCCATTAAGGGTATGCCAGGTTATCTTTTGTTCGAAGATACATTTGTCAGTGGTGGGATGGCCGAAACCCAAACGAATCTTTAATAAATTGGGGATGGGAAATGCAGCTGTGAGCATTGTTTTAAATAATAGTATGAAGTGCATAGTTTCTTTAAAAAAACAAACCCAAGCTTATTCATGTGGAAGTCACTCTCAGGTCACCATTAAAATGAGGACATCTTTTCTTCATGGTTGTTACATTTTAGGAGCAGGTTACTTGAAATCCATAGTATTTGTTTGCTTTCAGTGATTTACTTTTATTATGTTAAGGACTAGTTACAACTGTAAGGAGTCTTTCCTTTAAAAGAAGATGCTTTAGTACAGAAACAATGTACTAGTCATGCTTCACATCTTCAACTATTTACACAAGATTAGGATTTATTTCTGATTCTTTTCTAACATGTAAAAGAAAGGGGGAGAACCTAGAAAAAAGAAAGGGTCACTTGCCTAAAAAAAGGAAACCTTTTTCTTTCCAAGAGTGAGGAATGTTAATATCTCACTGAGGCTTAAGTTTTTAAGGCTGTAACCATGGTAACAGGCTCTTTTCACCAAGTAAGCAGGCCTTACAAAACTCAGAAACCTGGCACAAACATCTGATTTTGTTCAGTAGAGTAATATTAAAGAAAATATTTTACTCATGCCAAACATGGATTTGTCATGTTGAAACAATTTTTAATATCTAGTTTATTCTATGGGGAGTTCTGTCTCTCTTATTAGTGATTTTTAAAATACATGTATTTTCTTCTCTCTCCTCAAAAAACCCCCAAAAACTTGGTATATGTACAGCTTCAGGATAGTTTCTATTTTAATCTCAGAAAGAAATAATTTCCACCTTTTTTCATACAAATATTAAATATTTCATTATTTGGCTTTGAATATTTATTTTAAAATGAGATCTGAAATATTTCAGAAAGTTCACAAAATAATGTAATTGTCTCTTTGTAGTTGCCTTTAAGTCTTCTTTGCTTTCTCCCTACATTATTCTTAGTACTTCCATATTTTCTGCTGAAAGTTTTTGAAATGCTACTGATGTCAGCACTGAAACAGAAGTACAGGCTGCTTTACAGCTGGCAATGTTGTGTGAGAGTATTGATCTGATTGATGCTGGACAAGTTTAGTTCTATTCTGTTCTTTTACTTCTTGCTTTAACAGAGATCTTCACAGTATTGGGGTTTTGCTTGTTTGGCATGTCTGGACCTGCTAACTTGCATCACTTGTTGCCCAGGAAAACTGCTCATGCCAGGATTCAGCTCTGTTGTGGTAGCTGCTGACTTTGCCAGTGTTTTTTTCACTGCCAGTAGGAAGGAGAATGAGAGTAGCTATACTTGTGAGATTATATATTCATTTGTGTATGAAAACTATTATGTAAATACATTCTAAGATAATAAGTTCAAGAAATCCATGATGAAGAGAAGTTAAGGTGAGGATTGAAATGCTCAAAAGCACAATAGAAAAGAATAACGCCGTTATAAGGAAGAATCTTTATTAGTAGGTCTCTGTTGACATAATGTTTCTTTGAGGCAGGAAGAAATGCAGTCATAAGTCTTGTTCTGTGCTTGGACAACTCAGCAAAATAGCTAAGGAGCACGTGCATTAAAACTGAGTGAACCTTTGAGTCCAGTTAAATTTGTTTCCCAAGCAAACTTAAACCCATATCACATAAAAAGAGTAGAGAATTACAGAAGCCCCTTTTTTTCAAATGCACAATCAGGAACTTATGGGATTATATTATTTAAAATTATCCTGCTGCACTTCATGGCTTTTAGGTTTCCAGTTTTTCTATTAAAGAATAAAAACTTTGCTGTACTGCATGTTTGCACATCACTGGGTTTGAATACCAGTGGGTTCTGGATTCCCTGACTTGGTGCCATAAATACTTTAAATGAAGCTTGAATGTTGCATATGTGACTAAGTGGAATTCATATAGTATTTTTCAGAATAGCACGGGATAGAGCACAACCTTTCTTTACCATACTGTTTAGGAGAAGAATTCAAAGAGCAGAATGTTCTTAGGTAGACCTTGTCTACATACAAATGGGTAAACACTACTACCTTCATCTTACTGATGGTTGCTGGAGAGCCCTTCCATACCCTTGGCTGTGTATTCCTCCTTTCTTCTTTTTTTTTTTTTTCATTTGACCCACCGGTGCTGGCATCTGCCTCAGAAATTAAGCTGACAAAAATGTTTTCTTCTGGTTCAACTTCCTGAAATGTCTTGATAAAAGATTCAATAAGCATCAGGGTGTCAGAAAGCAAAAGACAGCATATGCCAACATAGTAATTTGACTGAACTTGGATTTCATTGTGGTCTTCCATAACATGGTATAGTGTAAATAAGCCAGGTTCATGCTTCTTGTACACGTCCTTCTGCTTTGACTCCCCTCTGCATTACAAAAGTATACTTGCAGAAGAAACATAAAGGAACAGAACTTGTTTTGGAGTCTTTCTGAGGACCTGGTCCCCTGAAGTGAAGAACGTGTTGCCTAGCAATCTCTTGTTCTTTCTGTGCCTTTTTATCATTTGGTACTATTTATGACTTAAGAGATGAAGCTATATACAAGCAAGGGATGCCAGCAGCTGCTCATTGCAGGGGAGTTGGGCCAGGTGATCATGAAAGTTCCTTCCAATGCAAACCATTCTGTGATGCTACACAGTAGGTATTGGATGTGAAACCTAGGGAGCTGGACTTTTCAAGATATGTATTGCATATTATGTCCTTGTGTAGGACTAGCAAAAGTAGTCTGATTCTGCTTGGTGATAGAGGTCTAACACATAAACCTGAGACAACTGAAATAGACTTACTACTTAAATATCTACAAACTACCCCATTTTAAATTTGGAAAAATGGTGCCCCTTACTTGATACAAATTTTCTTACTTCCTTTTATCTCTTCCTGTCTGCGCTAAGATTAAAAAAAAACTCCAAAAGGTAAAAAGCACTACATAATTTTATCTTTGCTTTCTCAACAGTTGGATTTGCTAAAAATCAAGCAGTCAGTCAGAGCTCAGGAACCTATCTCTGCTTTCTGGATTCAGTAAGTTAATACATTTTGTCTAACTCTGTTTTGCAAATAATTATTTTCTGCTTTTAATGTAGCTGTTGGTTTGCCTTAAAGATGAGCTGTTCAAAGGTGGTTGGACACTAAGAATGCAGGTTACTATTTATAGCTGTAAAGTTGTTTTCCAGCTTGTAGAAAGCCTACAGCCTTCCACCGTTCTTTGATCCTATAGGATTTCACAAGCTATTGTGAGCAGGGTTGGGCAATGTAGGTATTTAGGTGTTTTCAAGATCTTTCTTTCCCACATTCTTCGGAAATTTATATTGATGAGAAACTAAGAGCTGATCTACAGGCTTTTTGATGCAAAATAGGAGAGTTCAGCTCCTTCAATCTTGACTTTTTTTTTGCTGTCCTTTGTCGGATACCCTCTGTGGAGGTGTTCATCTCACTAACCCACAGATAACTATCTGACTTCATTCAGCTTAATATGCAGTGAAGGGTTTCACAAATGTGCATAGCTGATCTAAGGAATGGTGCCATGTGTCTAGGATCAGGCAGGAAGAGCAGGACCTTTAAGGCTCACTGATCTCATGTAATTTCACCTGAAGATTGATTCTTTCCTCTGAATTGGAGCTGAACTATTCTTTAGTGTAATACTAGGCTGCACTAGCAGCTGCAAGTGTAGATTTTCAGGTAGGATTCAAAGTAATGTTATGATTATTTGTGCTCCTTAGAAAGTGTCATGAAAGCAGGGTTGTAAACTCTATGAAGCTTTTAATTTTGGTTACTTTTCAGTTTGGAAATTCCATTTGTTGTATCAACTACATAAAAGGATTTTTTTGTTTGTTAAAATTTTGTGAATTCCATGGTGTACTGTTAGCAAGACAGGGTTAAGTGTTGGGATATTTCTTCTGACCCAAGGCAAAGCAGGAATTTCTTGTCTTACCATTTAAGAAATTAAGTATTGCAGGTAACTTTTCTGGCCTTTATTCTTGCTTCTATTAAGCTATTACTGTATTTAGCAACAGAGCATGCCTTTTAAAATTAGTTTGTTTGAATTTATCCTGGTTTCCCTTTAAGAGTTTGTAGGTTTGGGGGGGGTGTTGTTTGTTTGTTTTACAGAGTGTATTTCACATAAGTCTTTGGATATAAGTTTATGGAGGATGTTTGGAAAGGTCAGTTTTCCTATGCTGAAAAAGAAGTATTTCATATCCAGCACTGAGTGTCAGTTTCTGTTTCGTAAACAAATTATTTTGAGGAAGTATGAACACAAAATCTGCTGCTCTGCTTTTGATCACCTGACTCACCAGATTTTGACACAGTGTAGGGCATCAAGCATGATGCCATGTCATAACTGGAGTGATGCCAGCTTTCTTGAGCTGAGTGAATTCAGGATCTAGTTCTTTTTCATTTGCATCAGGTAGAGACACACTCAAGTGCCATTTAATTTATACGAATGATTCCGTGGATTTAACTGTCCTGTGTCATGAGGCTATTTACATATCTAAAATGGATAAAAAGGAAATTAGATCTTACTTAGGATTTGCAGAGTTCAAATGTTGCAGGCTTGGACAGATACCACATTGTGTGAGGCATCCTAGGGAGTATACAGGGTGAGTTATGTATGTACTTGTGTTGGCCGAAGCTAGCTGAGTCCACATATGCATGAGTGAGAAAAGAACCCATTATTCTCTTGTCCCATGGAGCTTCATATCTTCTGTCTTAAATCTGTATAAAGTAATTTACTGAAGTAAATTTTGGGTTAGTCTTTCTTTGCAATCCAGACAGATCCAGTTGTTTGGAAATCACTAGTAGTAAACTAGAACATTAAATTACTTAAATGAAATCGATATTTCTGTAGAGAGCTCTTTAGAATTCTTAAATTGTAATTTATTTTATGGTGTTCATGCACTGTGCCTCTGTGCTGCTGTGTTGTTTCTATTTGCTGACTGGATAACAAAACATCAGGGAAACAAATTGCAGCTATTAAGGAATATAACAGGTGATGAATTTGGATTTCTTCAATGTTATCATTAGCATATATTTATTATTTGGTATAACTAAGACCTGCTTGAAGTGGTTTGAGAATTTTATGACTTACAGCATGAATAAGCTTCAAAGAAGCTATCAGGATTTTCTGTTCTACACATTTCTATGGTTGCTATTGAGCTAGATCCTTCAAAACAGAAGGTATTCTGAACTATCAGAAGCCTAATCTTAGTATGAAAGAAATATTAAATGATTGATATTGCTTAAAGATTTTTTTCTGCTGTCTCTCCTCAGGCTGATGATTTTTTTTTTTTCCCCCCGAAAATAGATAGTAGGAAATAAAATGAGTGTGGAAACTTCTACAAGTCTAAAAATTGCTCAATATTTTGGCCGTGGTTAGTAAATGTTGTGTGAGACAGATGTTGCCAGCTGTTTAACAATTCCGCTTCTATGCTCCACCTACCTTCTTTATTTCAGTCACCAGTCCAGCTCTCTAGGAAGGAATGTTGATATCAGCCTTTTGGAATGTGCTGCAGTAATGCCAGGGAACTGACCTTCAGAAGTGCAGCCCTAATTCAGGTTTGCTATAGGTGAAAGTGGAGAAAAATGAGGCTGGGTCAGTTGTTTCAATACATTTCATATAGGTGGAGAAGTACATTGAGACTCCTTGTACATTCGTATCACATCAGAAATTATTTTATGATCCTGTGAATGTACAAACATATTTGGGAGCATCTTTGGGAGTACTGGCTCCAGAGAGACTGTTTTGCTTGCCATTCCAGCTGGAGTCAAGCTGCTTGTGTTATGTCTCTCAACACAGATTTGTGAGGACAACAAATTGGGAAGAAATGTGGAAAAAAAGGTTACAGAGCTCAGAACTGTCAGAATTTGATCAGCCTATTCTAGTATGAAGTGGCAGCTGTTTGACTAATAGCTATTATGGAGGTTTTTGCTGTGGTTGTTGTTACAGATTTTGCCTCTAAGCTACTGAGGCATTTTTCCCACCAGGAAAACAAGTAGAAAAATCAAAGATACTTAACAAACTGTTCACATTTAACATTTATAGTCTTAGAAAATCTTGGTCATAACAACAATAGAATGAACTAATTATGCAAACACATTTCACTGTTAGCTTTACTCCTCACATTGCCTGCAGTTACAACTTTATCTGCCAGTTGCGTTGCATTGCATTGTAACCTTAGTTTGCCACTTCTCTGGAGTGGTTCCCATCTTTGTTATAATCATTTACCCAGTTGTAGCACAGTGGGACTCTTACACTAAAAATTCCTTTTTCTGCTTTGAACTGCCATTTTCATTGACATTCACTTAAACATGTCTATGCTTGTATAAAACTGTGTTTCTTTAAAAAGGAACATGCTTTCATTTTGTCCTAATACTCTCTGTAGTTTCTCATTATTTCAGGTTTAATCAAAGTGTTGTTGGAGGGCTCCTGCCTGTTACAGAAGAAATATGAAATGTGTCCTTTTTTGACCTGCAGTATTTCAAGCGCAGTCAGAATCACTTGAGTGCTTGACACATTTGTTTTAATCTTTTCAAAGGCTCCGTTGGCAATGTATCACTGTTTCTGAGATTTCTAGCAAGTTCAAAGTTGTGACTCTAAACTGTGTTGCCACAGTGTCGCTGCTTGTAGTTGGAAATAACAAAGGGAAACAGTTGAGTTTTATTCACCAGGAGTAAGAGTGGACCACCACAACTGGCATTCCCATGTTTGAATGGGCAGCTGCTGACCTGTGCCTTTCTGTTGTGAGATTTGTTTGTATGATTTAAATTTGGAATGTTAATTCTTAATTGCTGTGAAATTGCATGCTTTTCTTGAGTTTCAAGTTCAAAAACACTTCATTGAGAGGGTATTCATAAATGTTTGGAAGAAGTTGGTTGGACCTTGGCTAGCCAGACTTGGTAGATGTTTCAGGACTCAAGCCTTCAAGATAGCTTTCAAGTTGCTGAACAAAGCACTGAGGTGGTAGCTGCTGCAACAGCAAAAAATTCCTGATCAATTAATAGTGATGTTCCATTAAAATATTCCATTAAAAGACTGTAATGATTTTTTTTTTAATTGATGGAAGGTACTAATCATTCAGACACATGAGAACATCATGTCTGTCTTCCCATGCAGACCATTTTGTTGCCATGCTTAGGGAATGAAAGGTGCTTAGTGAAGCCAACTTCTTACACTTTAAAGTGTTTTCTTTGTTGTCTCCTTCTCAATTTAATTCAGAAACAGGAAAGTTTTATTTCTCCCTATGCTCTTGTGTGTACTGATGGATTTGTTCTGCTCAGGTGAATTCTGTGTGGCCTTTCGAGTGCAGGATTCTAATGGGTTTGATAGTGTGGGGTTTCTTTAAAAACCCATCTTCTAGAAAATCACCTCTCATCAGGGTTATTTGCTTCGGCAGTGCTGTTGACAGGTCAGTTTTTGGAGGTCCCAGGCCTTTTACTTCCCTGCTTCAAGGAGTTGAAATGAACAATAGCAAAGAAAGATTTTTTTTTTTTTTTTTCCCCCCACTCTTGTCTGAGCAGGTGCAGGGTAAATGAATGAGCATTTGATGGACTGAAAGACTTTGGAGATGCCATATTGTTTCTCAGTGAGTCAGACATTCCTCCTGGTGTTACTACAGGTTGTATTTGGAAAAAGCATGTGATTCTGAGTCTGTAATGTCAGCTTGAGAAAGCACTTCAGTACTGAGCTGCAATTAGTGTGAACTTGTCCTTGGTTTTAAAAAGTAGATGGGTTTTATACATTGAGTTGTGTGGTTTGTCTTACTTTCTGAAGTGCAAAACCCCCAACTTTGAAGGGAAAATCATGAAGTTATCACTGTGGAACTGAGTGTGGTGCAGACAGCCCGACTGAAGAAGCCAGTAAACGCTTGTCATTTGAATTTACCCAAACTGGTTTAAGAAACATCCTGAAGCAACAGCTTTGAGTAATATTCTTAAGCTCAGTCTGTTGATCTGGTTTTCCTTTTCTTCAGCTAAACATATGAGTTGGCCAAACCAATTAGCTCAGTATAAATTGTCTGTGTTTTTATAAAGAATGGTGCCTCTGGTTGGAAGGAAAGCAACCCAGCTGATAGTTGTGTAACTGTAGCTTTTCAGATTTGGCAGCGTCTGTCCCTGGTGTGGAAGTTGAGAGGAGCAAGGCAGCTTTCTGCAGAAGGGCCACATTGGATAGGAGCAGCAGCCGGCAGAACGCGGGTCGGACTGAAAGGTGATGGAGATCACGGCCCCCCACTGGCTGAAACACATCTGGGCTTGTTTAGAAATCCCTGCTGGCTTTTCATGGGAAATAAAGTCCTTTTTATTCTCCCATCTTTGAGCAAATTGTTTTCCTATTCAGAATGGACGCTGGAGAACAGGAAGCATGTTTGTAATCAACAAAATTCCTATAATTTTGGGTTATTTTGACTGCCTAAAATAGGTTTCTGTTTATGGTACTTTATTTCTCGCTGTTTACTTGTTTGCTTGTATACAGCTATTCAGATGACATGAAACCCAGCTGTTACCTGAGATTTCTCTTGATTTTTTCACTGTTTGGAGAGTGGTGTCACATGAAAATAGATTTACCTACAGATTCTTTTTTATTTAGCTATCCCATTGCAAGTATATGTTTTCTGCAGGCATACATTAATCAAGCATTTACTTAAAAACTAATTTTTGGGGGTCTGTTCTTTCAGTGCAGGAGATCTCTCTTCATCCTGTCTGCTCTATGTCATCTAGGAGACAACCATTAGAGAGTACCATGTTAAGAGGGAAGACTGAATTTCAGTGTAAAATTCTGGGTTTTTTAAATCCTGTGTTCAGTGTAATCACTGCTAGCCTTGTTATCTTGCCTACTTGCACCTAAGAGACGGAAACGAACTAAATATACTTCCCTTTTTGATAGAGCAGCTACATTTAGAGATGTACCTTTGTGTATGTGTGTGTCCGACAAGATATAAATGAAAAATAATTTGGAAATTGTTTGTGTAATTAGTGAGGTTTTGGTCTCAGTTTTAGATCCCAAAAGATGACCAAACACTGTTGATTGTAGAAAGTGAAATATGCAACACTATTGCTGAATTCAATTATCAAAGTACAACGGTTTTGGTAGAAAAAATTGTGCTGATGCAATGTTCAGCTAGATAAAATATATTAACATCTTAGTTGTCCAATACTATAGTTGCTTAAACTCCATCAGCTCTTATATTACAGTGAGTGGTTGAGTGCCTCACTCCATCAGGGGCCTCTGAAGCTGATTTTTTTTTTTTTTTTAAAGTGCTCTTATTTTATGGCACAATCTTTTCTGGTTTACTGATTAGAATTTGACTGAGTTTTAAACACTGGTCTAGATTGCAACCACAATACTTAAGATTATTTATGCCCAAATATATTCTGGTTTCCACTTAGTGATTCCCTGCCCTGTCATCAATAGTAAGATATCTGTAATGTGTCAAAGTTGTATTCTGCAGTTAACTTTGTTTCAGTTGCCCAACCTGGGTCTAAAAAGACTGAAGTGACTAAGTTTTGTCTGGGACGTGACTTATATTTTGTGCTGCCAAATTACTTTATTATTTTATTTAGGATCATCTCTTAAACTGCTGCTTGCTTTCTTCTTTCTTTCTGCTTCCATGAACCTGGAAAGTATGGCAGAACAGCAGTACATCACATGTGTAAAACTAGTTGTGAAAAAAAAGAAGACAGAATTGTGTTTAAAAAAAAATAGTAGTTGAAAGGGTGAGAGTTTGTGGAGTTTTCCAGCATTAGAGAACAAAGATGTGCTAATAAAAAAAAAAAAAAAAAAAGGGCATTTTGAAGCTTTTGTGGTTATAGTGCCCCTGCTTTAGCTGGATTTTTCAGAATACTGATGATCTTGATGATAGCCTAAGACCCCAATCTGTAGCCTTGTTAGTTTTGCCAATAGCATCAAAATGACACAGTGTTTTGTTAGGGGGAACTAGACCTTTCCTGTCAAGTTGTCAGCTTAGCAAAACATCACATTGACCTGTTTGGTGAGGGGAATGTTTGAATTTGGCTTGAATGCTTTCCACACTGATTTAACCTTTTTAAAATCAAGTCAATTATTTGTCATCTTGGCAAATGTATGAGCTCTAACAAATTTATCTGTGTTGTGCAGGATCATAAACAGTAGAATCTTTGAGCACAAGAGCATATGTTGTATCAGTAGTTCTAAGCATTGCAATTCCTTTTTTTTTTTTTTTTGGTTG
>WBNM01005786.1:0-52294 GCA_013399055.1 Ramphastos sulfuratus | reverse complement strand
GGGGGGGGGGAGATGATGTTGAAGAATCCTAAGTAATTTGCAAAGGATTGAACAAAGCTCAGTTAAAATAGATTTATTTGTTTATAATAAAAATAAGTTTTAATTTACCCAAATCAGCTCTGTATTTGACATAAAGAAACATGATTATGGTTCTTCATATAGGAAATAGGGTAAGTATTTTATGGGAACATTTTCTAGATACAGCGCCTGAATTCTGGTGCCTCCTTGATAAGGTGAATTAGATGGTAAATAAAATCATTGTAGTTTTGAAGTAACTGACGCATAGGGGTTGAACTATCATGGTTTATTTACATCTCTTATTACTAAATATATCCTAAATACAGAATACAAGAAGTTGGCTTTGACAATTCCTTCTTTCATGAACTTGCCTGTGATAAGGGTCACTTTTGTTGGTTTTATCTTTAACCTTGGATTGTAATAAATATTTGAATCTACTTCTAAAACTTTTTTCATCCCTGCGTTGTTTTTGATAAAACCATAATGTCACCTTTATATCAAGGTCATTCAACCCTCTCAGCTCTGGATATTTTGTTGCTATTGGTTTGACTGAGTTTTAATGTGAAACTTTTTGGAAATTCAAATTTTTGCTTTAGTAGGTATGTCCTTAGAATGATTTTAATTAGAGGAACTAGTTGTTAAAAGAATGGATGTAGAACAGGAATTCAGGGCTTTTTTGAACTGCTGTTGCCTGATAAGATAGGGTCATTTGGAAATACTCTGAAGAGAAGTAGGCTGTGCTTTAAACAGTAGCTAAGACTGAACTGATCCTTGAATAGGGAAGAAGTGTGGCACAAAATGGAAAACAAGACAGGCAGAAACCTAAGGAGACTAAACTTAGGGAAGAAAGTTTGTGCTACAGTTGGACATTTTAGTAGACTATAAAACCATATCCTAGAAAGGATGTAATTTTGAACAAGAAATAATATATTATAATATATAAAATAATATAATTTGGAAATTATATTATTTTGAAAATAATATAGTTCTGAAAAGACCATCTGTCTGTTGGACAGAAAGGTTGCCAGCTCTTTACAAGGTAACCAGTCTTTTTGGATGTAAAGAAAATTGAGCTTTATGTTACAGGTGAAAGAAATACTAACATCAAATTTAAATCTAGGTGGTGTTTTAAAGCCAGTGTCAGTGCTGATGCACTTTCTGCGTAGGGAGTTTGTTTCGTTTTGTGTTTTTGTTGTTGTTGTTCCTCAGAATTTTATCATTTCACAAATACTACTCTTTTGTGCTCATGACATATGGCATGTGGTAAATCTAGACACTGGAGGCTTTTCCTTATCAATGAAACAAGGTATGGCCAGACTACAAAAAGCATTTCCTCGCATTGCTGGAATGTCTCAAATCTCCTGCTTCTAATCAAGCCTAGTTCCTTGTCCACACCTACTGCAGTACAGCTGTTAGAGTTATTAAAGAGTTGGTGCATTTCTGTAGAATATAAAATGTGTGGGTACCCAGAAGATACATGTTGACATCACAACACAGTTGTCACATAGTAGTTTTGATTAAGTCCAATTTGAATAGGGTTGAGTTTAATCCACTGGGAGTGTAAAGTCTCTTAATGTTTGTTCCATTTTTATTTCTGACTGCAAGCCAGTAAAATGATGTTAATTTAGCAGCATATTCTAATGTCTGTCTGAGTACTGTACCCTTTTTCTGTTCAATAACAGTATGCCATTTATTCCAGGATGATGTGATGATGCCACAGCGGATTAGGCTGCAGCATGAAGCTGCCATTCAACGCCCAAACAGTGTGAGTACTTTTTTCTTGTATTTGTGTGTTTTTCTTTTACAGAGGGCCGGATACATGTTTAAAAGGATATGAAAATTTCACAGTAGGGCTGGTGGAGGCAAAGCAATAACCAGTGTATTCTTTTCCTTTATTTTTAATCTTTGCACTGAATAGTAGCTTTGATTGAACTTCTTCCGGTTCTTAGTTTCTCTCTTCAGTAACCCAAATGTCATTATGACAGTAATACTGCTTTTCAAACAAGAATACAGGTTTTGCTAATGTATGCCATGTAAAGGAGAATGCTGGTTTTGTGTAGTGTAAGAAGCTGCAGAGGACTGTCTATAGCTGTAGTTTATCTGTTCTCATTATTCGTGAACTGTGAGGGATGTGTGGGTTGGTATCATTGATAAACTGGCCTGAAGTTACACTGAAGTTTCTCCCTATGTCAGCCTGCAAAATCCCCCATGATTGGAATTCCATTCTTTATTCTTGTAAAATAAACTCTCAAGAACATTCTGTGAGATACCTGTCTTATGATCTGCATGATTTATATTTAAGTAAATGTCTGTGATTAGAGCCAATGTCCTTTAGAGGGTGTTTGTGTATATTCTACTACCTGAAAATAATAAACCAAATACTTTCTCATGGCAATTACTTTATTTGTCAATGTTATTGACATAGATGCTCTTATATAAACTTGAAAATTGAGTTTTCGTTCTTACAAGCATCATTCAGCAAAAATAATCTGATTATTGTAAGTTCTCTGACATTTTCTCTTGTAAGATTTATTTCAGTGTGCAAGAGGTTTCTGGAAAGGAAAGGTCAATTGACTTGATCTGTCAAGAAGGTATTTCCTGCAGGTTTCAGAATAAAATAGACAGTTTTAGGATTGCCACTCTCTGGGAATTAAATACCTTTTGAAGTGTTCTTCTGAAACATGCTTGCTTCAAAGCAGAGATGATTGTGGTTGTTTCAGCTGAGGACTGTCTGCCAACAAGCTGGGGACTGTCTGCTAACAAGCTGGGGACTGTTTGCTGCTTAGTGGTGGAATATGTACTTGCTCATCACATCACCTATATTTGGTCTTGTGAAATCTGATAATGCGTATGGTGTAATTTATCAAATTATAGTTTTAGTAGTAGCTGAGCAGCAGTTAACTTAACTCACATGATGAACATAATAAAATGATGCATTGAAGGTTGTTTTTGTTATGATGTCAATCAGTTAATGTAATTCTGTAGTTAAAATGCAACAACAAAAAAAAAACAACCAAAACAGAGAGGCAAGCTGAGCCAGTGAGCTTTCTTACGGAAACTAGTGTTGAGAGCTATTGTATTTCTCGCTTACATGACAACTTTGTCTGTATATTAAGATTTAAAGAAACCAAATAGAGTCTTTTTAACTCAAAGTTTTGTAGTCTGCTAGAAGGCACTTAAACTGTTTTGTTTATATTCTCTTCTACTTCAGTGTCTAACAATTTGAACTATTTAAATGACAATCAAGTAAGTAATACCGGTGCCTGAGCAGACTGAGGGGTATGTCTTCATGGTATAGTCTAAGCAAAATGTATGTGTTCTTCCCATCCTCTAATCTAGACGTGTGGTCTTGTTTTCGTGCGGTAGTTGAGATGAGTTGATGTTGACTGGACACCAGGGGCTCACCAAGCTACTCTGTCACTCCCCTTCTCAAAAGAGTGGGGCAGAGAGAGAAGGAAATAAGATGGAAAACACTTGTGGGTGAAGTTAAAAGCAGTTTAATAAAAGCAAAAGTGAAGGGTGGGCGTGAAAGCAAAGGAAAACAAAAGATTCATTCTCTACTTCCCATCAGCAGGCAATGTCCAGACACTTCCTGGGAAACAGGGCTTCAGTACACCTACTCAATGCTCTGGAAGACAAACATCATAATAATGAATGCCTCCCCCTTTCCTTTCTATTAGCTTCTGTTGCTGAACATGACATCATGCTGTAGCAATATTCCTTTGGTCTGTTGGAGTCAGCTCTCCTAGCTCTGTCCCTTCCCAAGATACTGTTCACCTCCATCTGCTGATGGGGGGGATACTGGTGAGAGATCCCTGCTCAGCAGTAGCCAAAACACTGCTGTGTTATCAACACCTTTCTAGCCACCAATACACAGGGTTTCACTGTGAAGGCTCTTTAAGGAAAATTAACTCCATTCCAGACAGACCCAATACACTACTGCTGGCCTCACAGATTTTTGGACAATGACCTTGGTTTTCTTGTTTTTCTCTTTTCTTTAGACTTCCACTGGATTTTATTTTCTGTTATCTCTTGTCTTTTATGTGTAGAGATTTTCCTTCATTGTTCTTGAATCCTATGAAGGCAAAATTGCATCTATGTTGGAACAGAATGGAACATGTTTTTACATTTTACAAGTATAGAAAATGTTTGTAGTGCCTATGTGAAGTGTAATTTCTAGGTTAATGTGGTATTACATTACACAGAACTCTAATTCAAAGACCTGAAAGAAGAAATGGGGACATATCCAGCTGTTCAGTTTGGTCCAGAGCTCCCTAGTAGTTCTGACACATACTGGAGTTACTTACAGAACAAACAAGTTGACCTTCTGACCACAAATCTACTAACCGATGTCAGTCAGGGACTGCTGTTCTTAAAATAATGGTCTCTACTGTCCTCAGAATAATTATGCCATTGAATTTTCTGGCTTTGGAAGATGATTTGGGGATGTTTGAATAAAGTTCTGTTCTGTGTTTGAAGTTCTGACCCTAGTTTCAGTCAGTATGATAAGCCAGAGTAGGTGGAGGGGGGTGGAAAAAAGAAAAAAAAAAAAAAAGCAGAAGCTTGAGAAATGCCAGTGAGGCAGTGAGCTTTTTTGGTTTGTTCCTGAAATTCTGATTTGCAGACTTGGACTTTCCACTGTTTTGCAACTTCTGACCTGGATTTTTTACTTTATGTAGTCTCACTGTAGATTCAGAAATTTTATTACTAATCCTGGCCTTACTGAAAGCCAGATTTAAAGGCTGATATTCCCAGTGGGCTTCACTCTACTGTCATCACTACTATAGATTTACATGTAAAAAAAGTTTCCAGTACACTTCACCAAGAGAACTCTTCTTCCAGATCCTAGTGAATCCCTGAGGTTCTTCCTCTTTCATGTTACTCTTAAGTATTGCTCTTCTCTGAGTTGAAGCTTGGTCACTAAACACCAGAACCAAAGACAGTAGATGCTTTTGGAATGACTCCCCATCCAGTTATTCTTCAAAGAAACTGGTAGTTGTATCTCTGAAAAAGCAAAAGGCTTGCCTACAGGTTCGGGTATTGGAATATGGCTGGGGTAACACTGTAGCTTCTTGGAGCTTTACTACTCTCATTTCCTGTGTTGTAGACTACTTAGTCGTGCTTTAAAGAGCAAGAGCAAATGAATTTCTACTCTGTTGAGCTGTTCTTCTCTGGAAGACTTTTAAAAACTCACAGGATGCAGTTGTGTTATTGGTAAAATTTAGAGTGGAGGATTTTCGATCTCAAAAGACAAATACTAATACGTTGTGGGTTTATTAATTACAGCTCTCTAGGCCCACTGCCATCTTGTCCTCTGGTGAATATTTTACATTATCTGAAATCCTGTTGACAACAATTCTATAAATAGGACACTCAGAAGACACAAGTTTTTTTAAAGACTTTGCTCATTTATACTGCCAGTTCTTAAGGTTGTGCTAGCTCTATATGAAAACCTGCTTTGAGTAGTTTGAAAGCTTGGGGACATTTTTCTGTCTGTTGCTATACAATAGCTACCAACCTTTTGGCACTGTTTGTCCAGTGCACATGTGTGCTTGTGTTATGTACATACAAGCAAGCATGCCTTCAAATTGCTTGTGCTCTAATCAGATAAGGAATGCTTTTGTTACCAGAGAATGAACAACTGTTACTAAAATGTCTCGCTCTAGTTTTTGTTTACCCTAGAAGCAGCATCTATCCCATTTATCCCAGGGTAAGGCAGGAGTTGCTTATTTACCAACCACAAACCATGGATGCTTTGCTGACAGATAATGAGTGGGAAGAGTCAAGATCACATTTCCCTTACTTCTGAAAAAATCAGGCCTTCATATCTTATTTTACTTCCATTTGTCTTCTTCTGGAGGAGTTCCAACTTTGTATACATACTAGTGTTCTGTTGAACAAGACTCCTGGGTTTGGATTAGCCCAGGAAATTATCTCACAAACCACACACACACAATGCAGTCTTTCATGCCTATGCCCCACATTTATGCTGTTATTTTATTGAGCAGAGTAGTACCCTTTAGGAACTCCCACAGCCTTTTGTTTCAGTGAGAGAGGAGATTGTTAGCAGTATCTGCTCCCAGGTTGCCTTGCTGGGTGCTTGCATCAGAACTCTTAATTCTCTCACCTGGACCTTCTGTGGGCTTGCTGAGGTGAAATTGCTGGATGGTGGTGTGAGTAGGCTCTTGGAGACCTCGAGCAGCACTAAAGAGCTTCTCTGGATTGTGTATCATTCCTGCAATGCTCAGGTCTCTGGTACACTCTGCCAAGCCACTCTGCTGTTATGGAAGCTTTTAAGAATAGTGCAGCATTTGGAATAATATTTAAGTTTTTCTTTTTTCTAAGGATTCCAGATACTGGAAGGAGAAGAGTGCTAAAATGAGATGTTCTACTCACACTCAAACCCCACTGACTTTCTCCTCTGTCTTAGAGCCATGCTGAAAATTTTTGCACCTGATAGTGTCTGCTGGGCATGGTGTTACTTTATTCTTCCTCTGTTTAATTATCTGTATATGACTGTGCATATGAAGAGCATGTAGCTTCAAATTTTTTTATCTCTTTATGTCTGTAGAATTGCATATTAAATTGCTAAGTTCTTCCTCACTGTCTCGCACATCTTCCCAATAGCTTCCCAAAATGTGGGCAATGGAAATAAAGAACATTTCTTCCTTTTGTTTTCACTGGCTGAATAAGAAGTGAGTCTGCACCAGTGTCAGAAGGAACACCTTTCTTTTTGTTGGAAAATTACTACCCTCTTTCTGTAGCATGTAGGATACTTATGCATGTGAGAGAACACTAAGTGTAACCATTTGCATTTCTTCAGTGAGGAATTCTCAGTGGTTTGCATCTCTAAAGCAAATTTTTTGGCATATTCTGTAGCTTGGATTTAGATCAAGAGCTGCAGTGCCTAAGGCCGCTTAAACCTATTGTTATCTGGAAGTGTTAACCAACTGCTTAAATTCTGCATATCTCTGCAGGTCAATGTGACTCTAGGTTAGTTGATTGGATTGAGTGAACTTGAAACAAGACAAGGCATCGCTGGTTCACAGACCTCTTCGTCTGCCTCCAGGGAAAGCTGTAAACAAATACTGCACCATCAGCAAATGAATTGGAGAAAGGAACAATCCGAGGAGATGGCTGAGCTTGAGCCTTTCTTTAAAGCACAACTCCAGACCAAAAGCATTCTGTCTCCCCTACTCCCATGGAAGCTTGCTTAGAAACCAAGTTGGTGTTTTGTTGGGTTTCTGTTTGGATTTTTTTTTTTTTTTTAATTTTTTTAGATTTAGACACATTTCTTGATTTTGAGAGTTGTAGTCTAGCAGACAAGCTTTGTGTATTATCACTGTACCCTCTGTGGTTCTACTTGCCCAGGCTGTTAAACGTTTCTGTTACGTGCTGGAAAGACTGATTTACTTCCCCCTGTATCATTGCCATTTCTGCTTACTGAACGCTATTTTGAGTCATTTCACTTTCTCTTTTTTCCTGACTAAAATACCAGTTCTTTGAGCTTCCACCTTAGCCTTTTAAGTTAGTAGGTGAAACTTCATGTAAATATTTTCTTGGCAGAAAGAATACACAATAAAATGAGGAGGTCCTCTCTTTCAGGTCTAATTAAAACGAAATGACAGTGATTTGTGTAGAATGGAACTTTTAAAGTCAGCATTCCAAGTGTTTCTATGGCTGTCATGATAATGAGATCTAATTCTTTCTTCAGAACACCTAAAGACTGACAATGTTTTAACCATTTTTACGTTGGCAAGAGGCAGGGTTTTATATGAGTTAATCCATGAGGGCGCTTCCGTGGGAATAGTTTAGCAGCTGTTCAGTTTTGTTGTGTTCTGAGTGCAAAAAGATTAATAGACTTTCTTGTATCATCTGTCAGTAACGTCCATATTTTAGATCTAGCTCTCATCTTTGGCAGGAGGGAGGTAATTCTAGGTAGTCTGGAGCAGTTTCCATATGCTATCTTGCATATCAGAGCAGCTCTTTAAGTCAGTGTGGACTGATTGTTTTGTATACAGAGAGAGCACTGTGTGTAAATAGTGTATTCTAAGTGATTTGTTTTGCTGAGTATTTAAGACACTGTGTACATAACTAGTAGAAAAGACATCCAGACAACTGTTTCCATCTCCTGTCCAGGTGTGTAACTGAACCTGCAGAAACTCTTGTCATAGAATTCCAGTGCAGCATCACTCACTAGAACACTGGATCGCACAACAGAACCTTTCAGTGCAGCCTTTTACCAAGCAGCTGTGCCATAATATATCACATTAATGTGGCATTTTTGTTCCTGCTTATCATCACGAGTCTGGAATAAAGGCAGAAGATTGTTTTATCTGTCTTGTGCCAGGCCAAGCTGTTTCATGATGAAAGAGACCATGAGATAGTGAATAAAAATTGGAAGAAAAAGAAGGAGGCCACTTAGGACACTGGCAGTCAACAGTAGCAGTTTGAGAATATTGGCAATCCTCAGTGTGTAGTGATTTTTACATTCCACATTCCAATGGAGTTTGGTCACCTCTGAATGATCTTAAAGCCTTTTGTTTGCTCTGTCTTCTTATTAGTCTAATATTAGGGGAGTCCTGAAAATAACAGATTACCTTTCAGACTATATGCTGTACTTCCTCTTGTCTGCTTTCTCTTGGGAGTCAAAATTGTTATTATAGAGTCTGGTCATTGCATTGCATTTGAACTTACTCTATCTAATGAACAAGGCATCCTTGTCTGTATGGCTAGAGCCACCAAGATAAGTGCATGTTTACTGTACCTATGTCTTGTTCCTAAAATAGTCTTTTATCACATACTACTACTTGGAATTCAGCAGCTCTAAAACTTGTATTGATTGTCACATAACTGCTCCTGGTACTTTTTCTTTTTCTCTCTCTCTCTCTCTTTTTTTTTTTAAACTGGAATCCATTAAAAAAAAAAAGTTTATTAGATGTTTTACTGTTCTAGTGGAGTTACAAGTCTTTAGTATGTTCATTAAGAAATGACCTGAGGTCTCAATGTGTTTATGAGCTATTCAGCATATTTAGATCACAGTACATATGTGCTGTATTAGGAGTACATCTTCACGGTGGGAGGTTAGCAGACAGAAGCTTGCTCCATCTGAAAACCGTAGCTGTGATGAGAGCAGTTCTGAACCCTAGCTAGTATTTCCTGCCTTACAACAGCAGTAGCAGGGCTTGGATCTGCTCTCACGGCAATTTCACAGCTTCTGGTCACCTTGGAACATGGGCAGACTGAAGTTATGTCTGCCTATAAAAGACTCTCAGAAGCTTTAGATCAGATTTTAACTCAAGTAGTGCAATGTAATGGATGAGAACTTCATTAGGAGTGAGAAAATGCAAATTTGCCTGCTGTTTTGAAGAAGTGGTCAACAACATTGTTCTGTAGTCAGAGCCTTTATTCTTGAGGGATTTTATTACCTTTTCTCTACTTAAATTAGACAGTGTTTTAGTCTGGAATGCAGCAGTAGGTAAGTAGTATCTTGTTTGTGATTTGCAGCTGCGAAAAGATAATAAGCATATGGAAAAGATAATAAGCATGTAGACTATCATTAAATGTAACTACATAATGTTGAAATATTACCTCTCTGGTCAGTGTGATAGGTAAGTCCCTTCAGTTCTGTCCTTCCTATATGCCACAAGTTAATGGCTGTTGATCATCTCTCCATCTGTGTCTTCTACTGAGCTCCAGGTTTTGCCAATCTCTTTTTCATTGTTTTGTCTCCTACTTGTTGCATGCAGGTTATATTTGATAAATACTTTTATTTTGGACACAAATTTGATTAAAATCTTTGTGGCGTAGAAATTAAAATTAAGCAATCATTGTTTCTCCTTGGTTAATTTGCATCAGCTTTCCTTCTGTCTCCCTTATTCAGCATGTTTGAGACAGATCCATGTGTGTTGCCCAGACATGTCCTAGCAAGAAGTGACTGATGAGTTTAGCTTTAATATAAGCAATAATTCATGTAACAGCTATTGAAGAGAAACTAATTGGATACTGGCATGTCTTGAAGGATAGATGAAGAGTTCAAATTTGCTCGTTTACCCCTCAGTAGGAATTTGCTCCACTGAATGGGCCAAGTAGATCTCAGGAGGCTCTAGTCCATCTTTGGTATAGACAGATAGGAAAAGGAGATTATATTCCCAAGGTCATCACCTACAATTGTTGATTGTTCAAAGTCAGTTTATTTTTCAGTGTAGGAGAAAAAGATACTCAAAGACCTATTTTCCTGAACAATTCTGGTCATTGGAACTTCAATACCTTAGAGTCAGTTTCTGTATACTGCACACTGTAAAGGAATGGCAACAATTCCACATTTTTGTCCAGCCCATGGAAACTGTAAGTAAAGGCTACCCAGGATAGATACTTAACAAAAAACAATTGTATTTGTTACTTTGGGAAGTTGTCATTAGAAGTTTTCAAAAGTTACTTTTAATATTTCAATAATCTTCTTTTGGTACAGACAGTAGAAAACAAAGCAGCAGTTGTGTTAAGGTTTTGTTCTGAAGTAGTGACAGTGAAGTATGTTTACGAGGAGAAAATATGATTAATTTTCTTTTTCTGCATGGAAGAATATGAAAACTCTTCATTTGACAGTGTGAGAGTATTATTCTTACAGTGGTTTTCCTTAATTGGGCCTTTCCATGTACAGCACCCACATCTGCTGGATTCAGCTGTGTCTTTGCTTTTCATTAGGCAGCTTCCTTAAAGATTCTTTTTAATTTGGTATTTCTGAAAAACCACAGTGCATTTTCAAAGTCACCATGTCAGTCTGAGTCTGTTCTACACTTAATCAAATATTCCAAATGAGAAACATCCCAACTTACACACTGCTTTGTAATTAAACTTGTGTTTAATACGGCCTCCACATGCCAATAACCCCATCAAACGATTCTGATTACTAGAGTTTGATATTCATAAATGTCTGATTAGTGCAGACACTCAGCATATTTCACTTAAGCTATGTCTGTAGCATAAAATGCTTGAAAACCAAGATCTTTCCTCTTTGTGTTGATATTTTGCAGTGGTGATAAATGTTATTAATTCAATCATACTGGCAGAGCTACAGACCCAAGATACATTTGTTTTAGAATAAAAATTGTGCAAACATAATGCCTTTTTTTTCTTTTTTTACTGTTTTGAGGCTTTATGCAAAGGTCTGGTTTTGTAAATATCTTGACAGGATCCAAAGAGTTCACTTAATTTGCATCAAATTCAGACTGCATGTGTAGTACCCTTAATATAGAGATTGAGCCCTTAGACCTTCTTTATTCCCAGGACAGTAGATTTTCACTGAGGGCTTCTGAGGCCTGATGCTTTTTCCTACCTCACCTAGTTATGAAAATACTGAGGCTTACTCACCCTCAAAAAGGACTTCTGAAACTCATTTAATTTGCTGCAATATCTATAGATTTGCTGTAGTATCTCTTCAGTGATGCTTGCTTGAAGTTTTTCTGGTGACATCTTATTCATCACTTCATGATTTTCTGTGCATGACAGCATCACTTTTAGATGAATGTGGTGTGATGCTCAGCTGTGCTTATTCTGCTTCCGCCACCCTGACTTCTTGTTTGTCATATAAATGCACTAAAGAAAATTCAGGCTTCCCTGAGATTTTTTTTTTTTTTTTTTTTTTAATGTGCTGAAAATGCAACATTCTGTTGTGGACTTTGAACTTGAATCAGTTCCAAGTAGAGTGTTTAACAGGTGTTCTTAAAAATGGGTTGCTAGTAGATAAGAACATCTGTGGAAATGGATATTCATTTGACCTAAAGGAGTCTCTGGGGAATCAGCACTATCAACATAATTCATAATTTTTGAACCATGTTTTAAACACACTAGGGTGTGTTTTTTTATCTTTACACCTAGTGCAAGTCACCTCACAGGTGTCATGTGGTTTGAAGAATCATTTTCCTCCATTGGAAATGGAGGGGAGAGGAAATATGTTTTTCACTCTTCTGTCAAGTTGTCCTCTGAATTTCAGGATCTGTTTACAGCATCACATCAAGTGAGGGGGGATGTGTGGAAATTATTACAATCCAAATGATAAAATAGAGTTGGAGACAGAAGGGGTACCATCTAATTTTCCTCTATACTTGAAGACTTTTCCTCGATACTTGAAGATATAGGAATGATTAAGCAAAATGTTCTTAAATGTTCAAGGTAAGGTAAATGTCTCCTGTTAGCTTTTTGGAGTTTAGGAAGTTTCCCTCTGTGGGCACTCATAAACAGACACATTGGGGAAATAGGTGTTGTGCACCAGAGGTAATCCCTTATGGATTGCTTCTTATTCCAGTAGTCTTCCTTCTCATAGAACATGATTTAGGATCAGATGTCATGATACTTCTAATTAAAGCTTCTCTAAGTAGTTGATTACATTACCTTCTAGGAGGTTTACTTCAGTCATATTTCTAACATGAAACTCAACACTGCACACTCACAGTGTGTAGAAAGTTTTGTACTTTATCTGACCTTTGAAAGTTGTGCTTCATTTAATACTGTAAGTTGAGGAAAGCAGTTTTATTTTGTACAGGAAAGTTGCTAAAATGCATGGGGTTTTTTTTCAATACCTGCTTCAATAACATAATTTGCTTGTTAATTAAAAAAAAATCCAACACATAAACCAAAGTTCCTCAAAAGAAGACATATTTTATGAAGAACTCATAAGTATATGCACCCAGTACCTACTACCTTACAGGCAGTTTATGCTTTTGCCTCTCTTTGTTCATTTCCTTTATAAAACTAGGGGAAAAATTGGGATAAAATTGAAGACCAATTAATTTTTCATCCATATTTCCTCTATGGTGCAACAAGAGGCTTCTGACCCGTGAGCTGTCTCCTGAATAAGAAAAATTCTTTTTGCTAGAGGAAGCTGTAGTGATTAAAAAGAAGGAAAAAAAAATACAAAAATGCCACATCTGCAAAAAGTGTTTTGCACTTCCTTTTCCATGTACAATGGAAAGCGCAAAACCCTAAAATGATGAAAATAAGAATCATCTCCACCTGAATATTGTGTTTTAAAACAAACTCTAGTGAAAAGTTGAAACAAATCATGGCATGTAAGGAGATGGCTGATGTTGCTGGTACAGAATGCTGACTTCTGTAAATATCAAGCACATAACAGAAACACTCTTGTAATTTAGTGGAACGATTTTGTAACTCACAGAACAGTAAATGCATGGGCTCATAATACAATTTTGTACTGTTGTACAATGTAATATGTGTGATCCTGCCTGGTTCCTCTGAACATGATCATAGCTCTGGACTTTGTATTGGTCAACAAGTTATTTCGTACACAGAATCATGGAATGGTTTAGGTTGGAAGGGACCTCCAAAGGTCAGCTAGTCCAACTCCCCTACAGTGAGCAGAGACATCCTCCATTAGATCAGGTTGCCCAGAGCCCTGTCAAGCCTGAACATGAATGTCTCCAAGGATGGAGCATCAGCTACCCTCCCTGGACAACCTGCTTCAGTGTTCCACTGCTGTCATGATAAAGAACTTCCTCCTAAAATCCAACTTCAGTCATCATGGCTAACTCGGTGTACTGTGACTAGTTTCATGGAGAACCCCATTATCCTGCTTTTATGTTGTTATTTTTACTTTTTAGATTGTGTTATAGTGTAGTATTTTTGTAGTGCTCTAACTCCTGAAAATGTTTTAGCTAGAGCAGCATGAGGTACATATCCATGACTTTGATTCTGATAATTTTATTTAGATAAGGTTAGCTCCACTCCTAATCATGTGAAATGGTAGGAGTTCTTAGAGAAGAGATTCAGGGACCTAAACATAGACACATAATGCTATTTGGGCACTTTAGGCTAAGGTTATATAGACAGGATGGGCAGATATAAGAATCCTGGTCCTTAAGTGAAGTAGAGGCCAGGGAAGATCATAGGGCCATAAGCTAGATGCTTATATTGGACCACTTCTTTCCACAGGGCTCATTTAAAGCCATTTATGCTTTTAGAATTCCTCATATGGCTTTTCAGCAATGTATTTGTTGCTAGTTAAGCTAAAACCAGACTTCTTAGCTATCACTGTTTCTTACTGCCATAAATTTTAAATTATGTTTCTTTCTAGAGTGACCAATGCTGACTGCAATTAAGTAAACAGCTAAATAAGCTAGAAGTTACATTTAATATGTAAAAAAAAAAAGTATTTATATACAAATTGAATTACCTTACCTAATGTTGTAGCTCTCCTTATTAAAAGTTTTGCTCTCTCATGAACTGCCATGAACCAGAAAGTTATTTTGTTTATGGTTCCTATTACTGGTTCCTATGCAAGTGATATTAATACTGCATTACAACAAGGTTCCAGTTGCAACATGAAGCATCAAGCATTTGTTGTATATGTTACATGTTTAATCTAGGTACAGCCAGTATACAGTTAGTATTTTAATAGTAAAAGTAAACTGGCCTAATTAGATCAAAAAGTTGAAACTTGGATGAAGTCCATTTTTGCATAGAAATGGATACACCAAAAAATGGAAAATAATGTTTCTAACATGGAGAGTTTCTTGTACTTACTGGAAGTCTGAATAGGTGTAAAATAGGCCAGGAAGGTTTTTCTGGAAGTATTTTAAAGGTTGTGGAAGAAGCAAAAGTGAAAAACCTTTTACTTCAGTTTAAAAGCTATAAAGTGAATATAAAAGTTCTGTGAGACATGGAGGAAATGGAAAAGAGTGTGAAGCTGTTCTGATGATACACCTTACACAAGGGAGCTGGAGGAAGCTGATTGTACTCTTAAGTAATTCTAATTTGGATTGTGTGGGTGACTGGTTACATGAGCTGTGCTTTACTGAAGCTGCGTCAGAGGCTCAGGTTGAGTTACTCTTACGTTAATGATGTTTATCTTGCAACTACTAAGTCAGCAATCCCAGCCATAAGTCAGAGTCCCTTTGGCAGAGGAGTGGCACAGCTAAAGAGCAGAAAGGGGTGGAATTTTTTTCAATGGGGAATCTAGAAATAAATTGGACTGCACAGCAATAATTTTGACATTTGTCTGTAAAGCATCTCTTCCGATGATGCTAAAAGCAATCTTGAGTAGTGTTGGTTCTGAAAATGCAAAGAAAGCAGGAAGTCAGTGCTGTGCAAAGCATTTCACTGTTCTGTTAGGGGAGAGGGAAGTGTGAACATTTCACTTCTTACAAAATGTTAACTTTGTTATGCTTTTGTAGTTAGTTATTTTCCTGTGGTGTTGCAAGATCACAAAGTCACTCATCTCAGTAACAAGCCTTTATGTGTTAAGTGTATTTTGCTGTGATATAACTAAATAATGTGGTTAAATGATGTTTTACAATACCACCTTCTGCAGGAGGGAGATCTCTGCTTTTGTGTGCCCTGCTGATGGTTTTGGTACCTCTATGGAAATACCAACTATGTTTTTTTCGTTCCTTTGCTTTTAAAGAAAGGAACTGTCAGGTGGTTGTGGCTGTGAGATTTTTTTTTGATGAGGAAAAGGAGTGAAGACAACAATTCAATTTGCCAGTGAAATAATAATAATTGTAGGAGTCATTAGAAAGCTTTCTGGAAAGAAATGCTTTAGTTGTGTGTACAGATAGCACATTTAGGTACTGTTTCAGTCCTAAAAGGCTCAAAGTATTTTAAGAGCTATAAACAGTAAGTCAGAATCATTGTTAGAAGCCAACATTCAGCAAAGTAAACTGGAGTGTGGAGTGGAGTTATCTGTATGACACTATGGAAAGAGTAGGACATTTTGGCTAAGCATCCAAGTCGAACCCTAGAAATTACAAACAGTGATGTATGACACAGAAGAGAGCTGTCAGGATCCTATTTAATAGCAGTTATTCCATCTGCCTTCACCTCTCTTTGAGTGTTTGTACAGATGATCGATCAAACCTATTCAGTTGTCTTTGGAAGCATAGGGAGTTAAGATCTGCACCAACTGGACTTGAGGGGATTACAATCCTTTAGCTGAGCACCTGGATGCAACTTTTTTTTTTTTTTTTAAAGATTACTTAAACTATCAACACCATTTATGAAACTGGGCAGACTGATCAGAAATTAATACGAAAAATATGAACCTCTGTCCTCAGCTTCTCATTTAGATTTCAGGTTGCGTAGAAAGAGGTGATTGCTCTTGCTAATTGACTCTAATGGAAAGCCAGGTGTTCAGAAAAAAGCTTTGAGAGTCTCCATTTTATCTCTTAATTCCTTAAAGCTGTTTGTGATTCTGTATTTGTTCAGCTCAGGCTGTGACAATTTGAAAAAAGAAACCTAAGTTTCCATACTCAATTGTTCCAGAGTATTTTTGAAGGAAAAAGTAATTTGTGGTTTTTTCCTAATCTGACTTTTATGCATGGTTTTGTAAAATGTAAGTTATAAAATCACAGGACATGCAAAAGAAGGTTTATGAGGTCTGGGTTAATGAATACCAGCAAGAGTTCTGTACATTGAATCAAAAGCATCCTTGCAGAACTGAATATACATACATCTGAGACAGCTTCTCTGAGCTTTTTATATCACGGAGTGCCCCCTTTGAATATGTTACCTAGGGACCCTTCTAATTCTCATTCAGTTTAAAAGAATTTTGAATTACCCTTCTGAAAATGCCTCAGTGATACTTAGCTGTAATTCAGGGGAACATTAGGATAAAGATGTTTTCCATAGTAACTCATAGTTGTCCCTGAGGAAAACTGTCACAGTTCAGAGACATTCTGTTTTATTTTTAGGGGGTAAGCAAATAATGTTAGGTGGTTTTTTGGGGTTTGTTTGTTTTTCCTAATTGTTACTTTGATTGTATTTAATCTTACTCTAAATTGTGATGTTTCATTGCTAGCAGTCCCCCACCAAGACCTTTTCGTGGGGCTTTTATTCCCACATCAAAAGCATTCATAACTGCACGTGCAGGATTCTAGCCTGACTGCTGCTTACATCTGTGTGGGGTTTAAAGCTCTGTAAATGGAGAAATCTGAAAGATTTAAACTTGCTTACATTCCTTATGAATGCTTAGGGTGGAAAAGAAACAAAATTTTCATCACTCTTCTTGAACAGAACTTGATTATCTGAAATTACTGTTCAGAAATGCTAGTGCCTATGCTTTGGTGTTAAGTCTCAGTGAATGAACACATCCTCAAAAGTCTGGAAGAGAAATAGGCAGCTCTAATACAACAGGAGTGCAGTACTTGGTATAAAAGAGTATCATCTTACTTTGCATATCTAATTAAATCCTGTAGTACTCTGAAGGATTGGAGTAGAGTATTTGCAGTAGCAAACTGCAAAGTTCTGTATAGTCACGCTCCTGGATTCTCTTCAGCTCTTCCCTTGTCCCACCAGACATTAGTAAGGGGTTTCATGAAATGGCATTAATATATGTCTGTGCAGTTACAGAAAATATGATTTATAATATTCTGTTTGATATATTTCAGAAGCTATTTATTATGTCAGTCAGTATTCAGAATATTATTATTTAACACATAGCCATATAGAAGACCTTGCTCAGATGGGTGTATTCACTTCAGTGAATGAATCAAAATGGGGCATCTGCATTGTTCTACCATGAATGAGACAAATCAGAATTACTTTTTTCCCTTATTTTCTATGAATTATAAGTAACCTGCAGTATTATAGGATATGGCACTGTTGATACAATTGTCTGATGTTATCCAAGTTCTAATTTTCATTAGACAGACTAAATTATTTGAGTTGAAATTTTGTGCTCTAAATGTCTGCCTTGGGATGACTTTCCTTTGAAAATTTCAACCAGTAGGGTTCACACATTCCCAAGACTGAAGCTGTTGGAAAGACACTTCTCAATGTTAGTGCTCTAGAGACCTTTGAAAGTTAACTATTCAACGTTTCAGCAGAGCAACTTTGACATTCTGTATTATGAACATAGAAGGAGGCTACTAAGTGCTGTATAGATAATCTTAATTCCTGGAGTTTCTATGTTCTGAATGCTTATTTTAAATCTTGTTTTGTTGCCATGTGGATCTACAGCAGTTTACACTATGTGACTTACCTCATTTTACTTTAGATTATTGGTTGCCAAGTCAGGAGGGAGCCACCAGAGTCTACTGAGCGGTATACTCGTTGGATCAATAATCTGACTGAGGAACAACTTCTGACACAGGTATTTTGCATTCAGCTGTGCCTGAAATTACAGCAGAAAAGTAGAGCAAGAGCTTTATTTAGATGATTTTTTTTCAGTCATTAACAGTAGTTGGTAACTTATCAAGGGTCTTAGATTTACAATCTGCCCTTTTCAATAAGAGACAAGGTTTTGGTGCACATGATCATCAAGTAATGAAGCTTCTGACTGGGTTGGGAGTAGGCCTTAGGTTTCTCACTGCTGCCTGTGGCTGAATGCATATGCTTTCATGTTCTGGTCTTCCACTTCTATATCTGTTGAAGTTTTGCTGTAGATAATTTTAAAATATCAGTTCTTCAGGCATTAAACATTGGGTTCATTATATGTATCTGTAAGTAAGATGTGTCTTGTGCAACTGAAGATGACAGTTTTGGCTTAAAGAAAGGTTGTTTCATTAGGCAGGCAGCCAGTGCTGAACTAAAGGAGACTTTGGCAAAAACAAGTTAAACTGTGGAAGAAATCTATCCAGCTTGTGGACGAGTGTGTGTACTGAGTATTAAAAGAAATATAATGGATGCTTAGCAGGAAACATCCAAATAGGCACTAAGAAGCAAGTATTTGAGGTTGGGTTTTGTGATGCTATGGTAAAAAGACATTTGCTTTTGATTTTCTTGGATTTAAGTGGCTGAAAATTATTAACATACCCTTGTTTGTTAGACTTCATTGTAAACTGTTTTGTGTTCCCTATTACCCTATCCCCAAAGACATACTTAGAGGCTCTGCTATGGTCATTGTAACACAAGAGGTAGACCTTGTGTTAAAATAAGCAGTGGTACACAATGAAAGTAGTTACAGAAGTTACCCATGGGATCTTAAGAGCTGCCTTTGAGTTGGCATTAGAAAAACATTATAGATTTAAACCAGTGAATTTATCTGACAGCAACAGCTGAATCACTGTGTTAATAAAGGAAAGAAAAGAAAAATTTGAGGATGTAAAAATTTGTCCTACACAGTTTGAAGTGTTTCATCCAAGTGGCCTTTAATCCAAGGTGTCTTTCATTAATTAAGGTGGAAATTAAAAACAATATCTTATTCTTGACATTATTTAAAGGGAAACATGCAAAAATAAAATTCTTTTTAAGGTAGGGATGTATGTCTGCTGGAAGAGATTAATAGTAGGATGCAAATAGATTGACCTGGGAAGTTCATTACAATCTTACGTGCCTACAGACATCTCTTAAAGCCTTAATCAAGCAGCATGTACAATCCATTATTTTTACATGTGATTTAGATTCACACATTTTACAAATAGATGAGGAATTTTGGAAAATGCATTGGGTTTGGAACTAGAAGGCTGCATAGCAGAACTTGTGCTACTTGTCCATGAATTCATTAACAAGGTGAGATTTATAAACTCACACTATTAAGTGTTCCTAATTTAGTTTTTTAACTGCCAACCTGTTCTCCACCAAATTTAACACAGAAAAGGAAGTTCCTCAAAGACACTTATTTCTGAAAATTCTGTGAAGGTTTGAAGCTAGGGAAGCTTGCACTGCACCAGCTGCAGCTCATATGTTATTAAGCTCCCTCCACTTGGAGGGAGTTTGTAGGTACCCAGTCATAAGACAAGCCTCAGCTGTGACACAGGGCTGCAGGACATTTGGCTTCTTTAGCCCTGCAGCTAAAAGAACTGCTTCATTTCCAGAGAAGTGCAGTCAACACATGGTTCCTTTCCTGCCTCACTGTAGGTTCTTTGGATCAGGAGTTCCAGGTAGTGAGGTAATTATGTTGCTTTTTCTTGCCTTAAAATATGGGGGGGTGGAGGAGTTGGGAGTAAAACCCGTCTCAGCTGGGCTCTAATAATTGGGATATGAATCAATTATGTAAGGCTAGGCCTGATTTGTCTCACTTCTTTACCCCAATACACCATACATTTTGGTTTGGGTGTGCATTTTAAAACTCTCTTCAGTAAATAAGTCCTAATAAAAGTATAATGATGGGCCTTTGCTAATGGATTTGTAGAATCTCTGGGAGGAGAAGTCCTTCAGGGAATTCAGGAAAATTGGCTTTAATTTACAGCGTATGGTCTGCAGCAGTTTCCTGTAGTGAAAGAATGTTCAGCTTTTTTTAGCTGTCTCTGTACTCAGTGCCCAGCTTTTTTTCCAGTTACTCGTGTTGCATTTCTGTATCATGTATGTGCAGCTTTTTGTGCTATAAAATGGGAAGCTAACCAACCAGTTAAAAAAGAATATCTACTTTCCAAGATCCTGTAATCCCCTATCATAACATTGTTATTGATTAATAATATCATACAGCATTTGATTGCTTTACTAGACAGGGAATGCAGTCTGGTTTGGAAGAGGTGGGTGGTAGCAGATGTTTTGTTAGGTGGTTGGATGGCTTCATATGCTTCAGTGCTGGCTCCTGGGTTTATATCACTTGAGTCAATACTAGATTTTTGGATCAAATGTCCATCCCCTGTCCTCATGCTGAGAAGATCATTCAATACAAAATGCTCCTAGCATTTTAACTTTTTGCTTTTCCCTTAGGCATGGCCTCTTGATGCTTATTCATCCATTAAATGTTTCTCTAAACAATTATACTGTAACATTCCACAGATAGTTTATGGTATGCGTGAAATTTCAGAATATATACCCCAGAGAGTGTGGGGGAGTAAGGGAGTACAAAGAGAAAATAATAATGAGAACTTCTTTTTAAAATATTAGTGTCTGCTTGTTTAAGATCATCTTCTGTATAAACAATGAGGTATTAAAAGCATGGTTTTATAGGTATACTGATATAAGCCTTAAAAAGACATACATATATGTTTGGCAGACTTGCTATCTTTCTGCTCAATAGGGAGAAAAGATAATTTTAACTGCTCAGTAAGTGTAGAGCAGAGTGATAGGTACAGGAAGAAAATGAGCAAACAAATGAAGAGAACTGACTGTCTGATGTTTGAATAAGTGAAAAATGTAGATTAAAACTAATCCTCCAGAATATCCAAGCCTTCATTGTGCTTGAAATACACTTGCGGTTTAATCACGCAGCCCTTCTTGTACACTGGAAACTTTACTGTGCTGCATGAGTAAAACTGTCTGAAAGGTTTTAAGGTTGGATTATTTACACAAATATTTATACAAGCAGTTTTTAAGGATTGTTGCTGACTGCAAGTAACACAGCTGAGTCCATATCCGTGTCTGTTAAATCACTACTTCAGGTTAGTTTAGTGTTTCAGTCTACAAAGTATTATATTCAGCCTGAAGCATAATTCCATCTGACCTACCATTTTTCCTCCCTAAAGACAAGAGCCTTCTCTACTTTCATATGGTGCTTCATTTAGAAAGCATATGACAAGCTTAGAGTGACATGTGAGTAGATGCTTGCAAAAAAGAGTGGGCTTTATGGCTGCTAAGACTGGACTGTCCTAATGGAGAAGAGTAGGGGTCTGAACAAAACCTGATGACTCTGTATATCTGCTGCCTGCTGTAATGAATGTGTTGTTTCCTGATACATGCTGTACTTGCAGATTACCTCAGAGCCCTTGTCTTGGGTAAGTCTGGAAGTTTTCACAGGTGATTTGTAGTTCTTACCAATAATCAGAACCACCTGATAGAAGAACCATAATAGACATAGACTTTCACAGCATCCAATCTTCTGTGCTGTTGCCAGGTGTCTGTTAAATTTAGCTGATAGGTTTAAAAGCCCTCCTTCTCTGCTTTGGAAATCTTCCTATATTAGAGTTTAATATTTGATTAAAAACTCATGCTACAGTATGAGCAGCATTTACTACAGATTACTCAGTTTGGAAATAGGCCCAGCATGTTGGTTTAGTCAAGCGTGCAAATTGTTTATAAGGCAAGAAGGACCTGGTAACATAACTGGAGCTTTTCCATAAATTAGATACACTCAATATTGCATTGCCATTGTGTATCTCAATAGGCAGCTTCTTACTAGGAAGAAACTGGTCAGAGTAGATTGCAGGTAGAGTGAATTTTCCAGGTGGTCCACATATTGAATATATCTACCTCTAAGCATCTGTTTTGTGTGCTTGCAGACTAGAAAATTCCAACTTTAAGTTCTAGGGCTGACTGTCATGTGTCAGAACTGAAGTATTATTTAAGGTGGCAATCTGAAAGTGGATACATGCAGTGCCTGTAGTCTGGTTATGTTAATAAAGGCAAAAGCTGGACATAGAGCAAGACTTTTTTACTTAAGAATGAATAAAACATGCACAACTTTTTTGATATCCCCCTGTCCCCCCTGTATCTTTGCCACTATTAATGGCTCACTTGTATTTGTTGTCAGTGCTCAATGTGATACTCAACATTCCCTGGGATTTTGTTGCTGTTTTGTCTTCCCTCACCCATGTTATCTAAAAATGAACCAAAGTCACAAACTGGTGAATGAGAGTATATTATTTTCTGTGGGATTAAGGATATACCACGTAAGAAAAAAAGAATTGTCCGCTTCCTTTTGTGGTTGATCCTTGTTCTCTGGAGGAGAATGAAACAAAGTTTCACAGGCTAGTCAATGTTTATGTTTGAAATAAAAGTGTGTCTGAAGGGGTTCATGGAGTTCTAGCAAGTGTAATGAGAAGTGATTTACCCACATCTGTGAACCCCATGCACAATTAGAACTTCCTACTGAGGCTTTATGTAAAGGCATTTCAGAGTCAAATATTTTTGAACTTTGAACTGCCGCAAACCCGTTTCTGAAATGCACACAGATTTTTCTTTGTCTGTTAGCAGTTTTGCATGAGTTTAAAGGTGTCCCATAGGGCAGAGACTGTTAATTCACTTGGAATTTTCTCGTTTAAGCATGCAAATTATCAAGCAAAATAAAAAAGGCTCAAATGTGGTTCATAATACAAATGCAATATTTAAATGGAACAGAAACATTACAATATTGTACTCCCAAGCTGCTTTTGTACTCTTAAGTCTGGCTTTATCCAAACAGTTCTTGATGAATACAGTCATAGAGTGTGATGGATACTTATGTATCAGGAAAGCATGATATGATTTCAAGGGACATTGAAATGAAGCAGACAGAAAACAGTTAATCTCTGATTTAAATTTGTTCCAGCTCATGATTTTTTTTCTTGTGTTTTAAGAAATTAGTATACTAAACTATGCAACATATTTGCATCCTAAAGAACATTTTTCTTAAGACATTTGGTGTAAGGAATGGACAGGTAATGCCAAGCATAGAAGGGAAATTGTTGAGGATTACATTTTCAGAAATGCATAGTTTGTTTTCCAATTATTATTGATGTCTCCTCAATACTTATAAAAATCACTTATAAAAATAGGGCAAAAAGTTAAAATAATATCAGGACTTGGTTAGCCATTTAGGAACATGGATGGAATCAGCTAATAACTTCCACTTGCTGCGTGTTCCACTTGTTTGTCTTCCATATTTATTGTGTTGATAGGCTAGCTTACAAATAAAGTGAGCTTCACTTTGGGCTTCTACTTCATTGCCTTTGATAGCTCAAGGAAATGTCACTTCTAGCAGATGAGGGTCAAACCTCAGTTTTTGTTTTAAAATGATAGATGAGGTATTGAAGTAGACTTTTTTTTTTCTTTTTTCAAAACAAAAGCCTATTCCAAAGACAAGTTTCCAACTAATTTAGTGTTTGTTTTTCAGTTGCTCCTCCATCTGTGAGAGCACAGAGCAGATACACCCTCAACTTCCTGTCATTTGCTTTCTTTGAATTTGAAAATCAAACTGCTGATTCCACAAAAAAGGGGAAATATGTTTACTTTGAGTTTTGGTGTAATAAAAATTATTGATCTCAAGCATGCTTTCACTGCAGTGCAGCTCCCTGGTATAGCCTTACATGTAAGAAAGGGCATTTGTTGCAACTGGGCACTGCATCACTTTCATTTTTTCACTGTTTTAAGAATTTGGTATGAGCAGCAGTTAAATTATTTTCCATTATTAAATAGAATGCATTTCTTTTATCACTAGGAGCTTAGCCCAAAAAACAAAAACTTCTGGGGCAGATTTTCAGGAGAGCTCAGTTATTTCCATAGTAATTGGAGTGGCTGAGAGTGTGAGCATCAAAGTGTCATTCCCCCTAATATATAGTAGGTCTGAAGACTAATTTGATCAGTCACAGTCAAATTTTTGTTTCTTAATTTTTTTCCGTACTGACCTCACCCTGCCACTTTTGACATTTGTCTCTACAGTAGTGCTTGATTTTTCTGATTTTTTTTTCTTTTTTTTTTTTTTTTAAAGAAGCTGCATTTAAAAATATTTACATGCACCATATCCTCTCACCAGCAGTAACAGTACATTCTGCTTCCATGTTTGAGGCCTTTTTTGTCCCTGTTGTAAAAAAATAAGCCCAGATCCTGGTCTTGTCTAAAAGTTTCTGAATATAAAGATCCTATTTTAAATTATTGTTGTTGGTTTTTTTTTTTCTTAGTGCAAGTGTGACAAATTAGGACATAGGATTTTATTCTATTTGTATAGCCTTGGCCAAATATGATTTAGAAGTTCCTCAGCTGAAGTTTATTGAATGAAAAAAAAAAAAAAAGTAAGCTTTTCAGAGTGTTAGCTTGGATTAGCTGTGAACAGCTTTCATAAAGAATAGGTATTTGTCTAGTCATTTATTGCAATGACATAATCTTAAGGATGATTAGTGCCTCTAGTTCCTCTAGTAGTGCTGGTGTATGCAGCTCCCATTTTGAGAAGGATCACATGTGAAGGAGGTGGAGCAGGCATGTGCTTTGTGGTTAGCAGAGGGATAGCCAAGCCCTGGCCCAAACGGAAATCAAAGCGGTTGCAGTGCATAGGGTGTATAACAAGGAAGGAAATGGTCTTGCATCTGGCTTCTAGTGTAACTGTTGGGCCTTTGCCACTTCTCTGGATGAGTTGGTTTCTATGATGTGGGTGGATTTAACCTTTTGCATCACTTGCAGTGGCTGCTTCACAGCACAGGAAAAGGCAACAGAGGAGAAACGTAAACCCTGCAGTTTTATACCCTTCATTTTACAAAGAGTGCCTTGGAGAAATTGAAAACCTGAATGCTGTTGGTAAACAAAATATGATGGCTTAGCAGTTGCTTCAAATTATAGTGATTTTTGTCAGAGCTACTGATCCAGAGAAACAAATGCTACCAGGCTTTTTAAAAATCAGATGTATTTGAAGTATTTTCCAAGAGTCTCCATTCGTTTTCTTGAACTTAGTGTTGAATTTACTGGCATAGATATTAAGCATGCCTGTCCACACAAATGATAAGTAATCAGAAAATGTGCATGATAAAATAAATTATTGTTCTCAGGCATATAATTTCTCAGCATGCCAGGAGAACTATATTTATTTTGGCTAATTCTTTGCGCATGTGTACTGTAATAATGTCAGAATGAAATAAATACAATAGCAAAAACATTAATCTCAGGATTATGATTATTTTTTAGAGTGATAAAGACAAATTGAGACAAGCTCTTGCTGTTTAGAGTATGTTTTATATTTTACTTAAAACACAGTTTTAATCTTTATCATTTTGGTGGATGTGTTCTGCCACTGAAGACAAAATGATTATGTTGCCTATAATTTAGCTTCTTAACCTTGTAGATAGATTCCTTATCTGATGAGGGATTTGAGGGCAAAATGTACTACTAAAAGCCCTTATGTAGGTTCACTTGTATAAAAGTTATTTGTATCAGCATAGCTCATAGTTACATCTTTGTTACCTTCAACTTCTATGCAAATACAACTACATGTCTAGTAGAGAGCTGCACTGCTGGAGGTACACTAAAATAGCATAGCTATTTCTTACAGGAAAATGTTTTTGCCTTGTGTAACCAATTGGATTGTTGCTATAATGCAAGAGCTTTGAATTGATGTAATTTTGGGGAACTTTGGAACTGTATGGCCAGGTCTCATACTTTCTGTTTTCTTTTCCTAAAGCTTTGTGCAGGCTGTTGGAATTGGTTGTTATGGCCTTGACAACATTCAGCAGCTTTCCCTTTCTCACTTTGCTCTCAGCTTCATTTTGTCTTTCCCTGATGCTTCAACAAAGAACCACAAGTTTACCATATACTTAATTGCCTTTTCATTTTGTAAGGACCAAATTCCAATGAATTTAAATGTAGCCACCCCTGAAAGCAATAAAATATCAGATTAATAATCATCTTCATATTCTGGAGAAAACAGTGCTACATCTGTGAAACTCTTTTTATGGAGTCAGAGTCTCAGGTAAAATGGCCATCAGGCTGGCAATTGCATTTGAACAGGTTCTAACGTTTTGGAGTGAAACCAGACTCTAAGTCTGCAGACCTCTGCTAGGCAGAGCTAAACTGAACATGCTCATATTCTTTGACACGCTTCACTTTCACGCAGACCAGAAGCAGTCTTAGTGTCACAGCATTTACATATGGGAAACTGCAGGGAAATTCTTGCTTCTTTTATAATAAAGCTGAGAAAGAGAGATGAAAAACTCCTTGAAGCAAGACCCTAAAAGGACCATGTTTAGCTTTTTTCTTATCATTGTTCTTTTTGTTCTGTGTATTTCCTGGGTATTTAATGTAAAGCAGAAAGGATCTGGTTTCTTTTCTAGCTTTGTCCTGCTGCACCCAACAGTCTACCTAGGCTATGCTTAGAAGGCAGTCTAGAAAGCCTTGTCATGTTATGTTCCAGTCCTGGAAAACTATCTGAGAATTATACTGGTGAGCACTCACTCTTGTTGTGATTTGTTCTTTATTCTGTTTCCACTCTTCTGCTTTTACTGAACACGAAGAGTAGTATCACTAACAAGTACTGCAGACTGGCCAGTGGCAATGCATCTTTGATTTTCTTCTGTTTTAACCAAGCATGGTGACAGTCTAAAACTGTAGTGTGGACATGTCTTCAGAGTTTTATCCACATCTTTCATATTCATATGCTTCTATAAAAATAAATAAAACTGTGATTATGGAATGAAGATAGACTGTCAAGCAATTAAAACTAATAGTTTATAGTCTCCAAACTCCTGGTGGCCTGCTTAAGAGTGGAAAAGCTGAGTTATCAAGTGATATTACTGCTGTTCTATCCTCAAATATCCATCTAAGTGAAACTCAAATAATGTTGAATGTATCTATTGATACAGCCACATCCTCACTTCTTCAGAATTAAGATGTTTAAGTTGAGGTTTGTTGTACTTGACATGAATCAAGCAATCAGATGAATCACAGCTACATCTCTTGGAGGTAGCTTCTATGGCAGCCACACTTATCTACCATATTTGAAAGTGATGGCAGCTGAGACAGTACAACATTTATTCAGCCACCTCATTTAAGAAAGTGACAGCCAGCAGCATTAGCTTTTCCTGCCTACCCCAAATTCCCATTTTAATGGCATCTTTCAGAAGAAGGTAAATCTTAACCTATGAGCAAAACAACTTCTCTCTTAATCTTAGTGTCAGATTACGCATGTAAAAAGGAAAAAATCACAAACTCAACCTGTGGAGTCAGGTTTTTTTGGGTTTTTTTTGGATGTCAAAATTATTCATAGATCTGCAGAGCAGATGTTGACAACTACAAAGAGAACAGAGGCCAGCCTGTGGTCAGCCAGCAAGCTCCATTTCACGTGGGTAGATCAAGGCCCAAGGCAGCAACTATTTCCTGTCAGCACGCTGGGTGTCAGTGATAGCAGTTTTTGTGGGCTATAGCCCAGTTGAATTATACAAAGTCACTTTTGTGAGACCTTGGTGCTATCCCTTGGTTGGAAGACTAATGCTGCTAGAAGGCTCAGTGTTGTAAGATATATGTCTATTGACACAACATTGTGGGTTAAAAACTTTCATGGGTTTTGTAGGAAGCGTAGAACAGCTAACCCTTTTATTTACTGCAGCCATTGCCACTATGTCTTTTCACAATTTAATCCTTTTATCCTGACCCATATTTAAAGCACTATTCCACCAAAATGTTAATTTTTTTTTTTGAGAACTTAAATGGTAGCAATTACCTGCAAATTAAAAAATTATGAATGGTTATGTTTTTGCCTTCAGAGCAGTTTTATTTCATATTTTCATAGTTGCAGATGATCACAGGAGTCTGTTTGCAGCACTGCTTGGCATGCTGGTAGAAATAGGTCAAGTTCTTTTAGGCACTGAGAAATGCTTATAGCTCATTTTGTCTCAGGACAGGACTGATGAAGTAGTGATGATGCTGATGCCATGTCCAATGAATTTCCATTTTCCTCTTTGATAGAAATCTGTAAATAACCATCTCTTAGTGACAGGAAATTAGTATTCTCTTCTGCAAATAATCAATTTTGATCTTCAAGTGTGTCAGGTAGTGATGGAAGAAGTGTCCCTTACCCTTTTGGAGATGATGGCAAAAGGAAAATGGACAAAACTATAGCTTAGTGGAAGAAGAAACTTTGTGGGCCTGGCTGCTATTCAGCATCTGAAAGATGATTCTAGAATTGGAGATGAAAACAAATACTGACATTTTGCCATATTTTAAACTCACTCTTTCTTGGCTTTATTATAAAAGCCATGGCATATAAGCATGTCAACATTGTGTTCACAATGGGTCTGTCCCCTTGCTGTTTAGTATAGCAGGGGATGCTCCTGTGCACAGAGCACTGATAAATGCTGAAAGCAGAGCACAAGCCTATTTCTTAAATGGATGAAACAGTATCTGCAGCAAATACATGTTTTGTTATTCAGAAACAAGAAGCTATTTTCCATCTGCCTGAGGACAACATGCACTTCACTGTTGAGCAATAAAAGGGTACCTAGATAAGAATCTACCCTGTTCTGTGCATGACTCAAATCTTGGGTTGCTTGAGCTTTTTTCATCAAGAAGGTGATGTGAATAATTTTAGAATAAAGAGGAAGGAAGAAATTACATGCCTCAGTAGCAAGCCTGTTTTCTCTAATACTTTGGTTTCAAGTTCTGTATAAGGGATAGGTGAAGTCCAAAGTCTCCTTTTATAGTAGGATACCAGGTGCAAGCAGCTCAACACAGAAGGCAATTTGACTTTCTTTTTACTGAAAATGCTAACATAGCTTGAGTCTTAATGGCAAACTGCTGTTGCTGGGGAAGGGCTTGTGCTATTTTGTTAGGAATAAAACATAAGCAATGCTAATATATACTAAATATTTTAGTGTGATAGAGGCCAGTGCATCTGCTGTGTGACTGGAAGTGCTGTACAGCCACATGGCTGCAGCTGGGTTGCATCTCATTGAGGGAGAACCTCACCCATCAGCACTAGTGAGAGGAGAAATCTTCTGAGCTCTGTAAAGGGCAGGGCAGTGGTATATTGGTAATGACAGCTTTCTTTAATTCTTCTGTATAAATGTAAAGATATCTGTGCAAGACCACAGGTTGAGAATGTGTCATGCAAAGGTGTTTACCTGCACATTAACTGAAAACTGTCTATTGCTTGATACCGATAACCTATGGATAGGCAAATGTGAGGCCAAATTGTTTAAGGTTATGCTTGATTCTGAGGAAATGTTTGGTGACTATGGACATTAAGGCAGTATTTATCTACAAATGTATTGGAAGTGGTATTTAAAAAAACAAGAATTCAGTTTGGGTTTTTTATGATGACAATATCATCTACCCTCATTGGATTAATTTCTAAATGTTTATTAATTACTTAGTTTTGTTTGTATCAACCCAGATGACTTAAAGATTCTGAAAAGTAATGTATTTGTATATACCAGTGAGAACTTCAGCCAAAGGACTGTTGGGGTGCTAGGATTGCTAGGTATAAATTTACGTGATTAGGTTTAGAGTTTGTAGGAAGAAAGAGTTTGGGATTTGGAGTGAGAGTTGGTTCTGGGTTTATTTTTGAGGGGGCTACTGTTGTTCATACGGGATGGGAACATTGCTTGTGTCTTTGACTCAATGTATGTTTACTGATCAGGTCAGAAGCTTTCTAAATTTACAAGTAAGATTACAAGCTAAATAATTATCTTATGTTTGTGGGAAGGCAGGCTGATGTTCAGTCTTTGTGACACTGGAACTTTTAGTGTTGTTTTTAGGACCTTGATGAATAGCCTGAAGTGTGATCTTTTCTCAGCTTTGACCTTTTACCAGAGAGCTCTATAAACATGAACAATAAATTTTACAAGGAAATAAACATCTTTCTAAACCCATTATTTATTTCTCCTACTGCTTCGCATATTCTGAAGGCTGCTTGAATTTCCATGCAGTATTTGTTCAAGATATTTGGTTATTTTTTTTCCTGGTGACTTTAGCACTAGTAGAAGTGTTACCTGTCACTGACATCAGTAAAACAAAAGGGTTTATTAGTAAGACTTTCACTGTTTTTTGGTTGTTCTTTTTTTAATATATATATAATTATGATAAACTGAACAGGTTTTAACATTTAAAATTTCCCCCAAAACTCTTTTTAAAGCAAAAAGATGTTTTTTCTACATTGTGTTTGTGAAAACTTAATATCTGCTTCACTGACTGCACAATTACAGCAGAGAAAAGGAGCTTATCTACCTTTTGCAAAGCCAGACCCTTATTCAGGAGGAGCTTCCATAATTGCCTTCTAAAATGTATTTGCATTTTGCCTGTCTGAATTTGAGATTTTTACCAATGAATTATGTCACTGGTTCTCCAATAAACTCTAATAATAATCATTTGAGGAAATCAGAATATTAAGAAGTCTGTGCTACAAGTAGGTAGTTCCTTGAGAGACAGAGTCATGTAATTTTATCAGGCTGAGTTTGAAGGGAGTTGTACAGACAAGTCTAAAAACATAGCCAAAGAATATTTGGTCAGTATTTCAGCTTCCTGTAGCTCTAAAAGGCATGAAGTGCTTCATTAATCTTAGTGCAGAGCTTGGTGGGGGGAGGGAGGATGGGGAGAATGATTCTAACAATACTTGAAAAACTTCTTCCACTTCTGCTAAAAGCAAGGATGTTGTGGCTTTAGCCATCATTGGGAATAGGCTGAGGAATTGTCTGAACATGCTGTTTTGGGCAAAGGTGTACTTCTACTGGCTTAAATGGTGTGAAATAGTTACTGTTATTTCAGAGCTTGTAATTGTCAGAAATGCACAATTAATGAGACCTGGATTGTATATGTGTGCAGAGGTAGCCTGTATATGCAAATCCTGTGCCCTCTTGCTGTAGCATCTGGGTTAAGTTTGCATATCTTTTGACTAAAACTTTATATTTGTTGCTGTTCATTCATTTATAAATACTGCAAATGTTAAAATAGTTTGTTCTTAATGGTTTTGGACACTGTTGCAGGGCCAGCAGGTATGAATTTGAAATACACTTTTGACAGATGTGCTTCTATTATCCTGAAAACTTGGTGTGTTTGGTTTCTCATTAACTTTTAAGTGAGAAAATAGATAAATGGCAATTTTATGTCTTATTTTTGTAATTGACTTCAGGAACAACTTGTGCTTTGCTTTTTATTCTTTCCTGCTTTAGCAGGTTTGAAGCTTCTGAATCTGATCTTTTAAGTGGATATACGTAGATTTTTATTGAAATTTTTATGTTCACAGCTGCTAGAAAATGAGAGAGTATGTGCCTGTGAAAGGTGACAGATTGTCAAATAAGCCTACCACACTGAGGTCTGGAAAAAAGTATGAATTTCCAAGCAAGCTAGAGGTTTATCAAAGAGGAAGAAAACAAGCCAATTTGAGTACTCTGCACAGCTGTTTTCACTGAGGTATTTCATCCATGTGATACTACATAAGAATTTGATGCCAAAAGTAATACGTAAACCTTTTCTTTTGAATCAGTGGCATACACAAATTGGTTTCATATGGTCAAAAGCTTCTGTGTTTCAAAACAAAACAACCAAAAGTTTGGCTCATCTTGCATTAGCAAAATACTGCAGCTAAGTAATGGCTACATTTTCTGAATCATCCAGTAAACATAAGTCAGAAGAACTGACAGATTTTCTGCCCTCCTAACTGCAAGAAGTTCTTTTCATTTGCTAAAAATGCCCATAATAAAAACTTTACTGGGAATTGGAGAATGCTTCATTTAGAGTCTCTTGCAAATGAAATATCTGTCCTAAGCAGAAGTGTATTCTCTTAGGCACAGGTAAGCAGATACTGCTTTCATATTGCTATGTATGTAGGTCCCTAATTCTCCATTTCCACCATCAGAAGTGTCTAAGGAACGTTCAGTAACACACAGGGTGCACATATCCCAGTGAAAGGAGGCCAGCGAGTGCTCCAGTCCATGTGTTTGCAGATATCCGATGACAAAGAGAATGCATTCACTAGGTAGAAGTGCAACAGATGCCAAACAGCTGTGAATCATCTGTATTCTGTTATGGGAGAAGTGAGAACCTTTAAGCTTGAACTGAAGAAAGATTTTGCTTGTTTATTTGTTTTTAGCACAAAATGGCTGGTTTAGCCCTTTCTCTCCACTCCTAATTGCATTTGTTTAGTTAGTTGTCCTTAGATTCATAAATAATTATTCTGACTGCCAGTCCCTCTTAAAACTCTTCAGATTATATCTCATTAGAAGTAAGTAAAAACAAGCATCAGTTTTAAAGTAGGATCCTGTTTTGTCCTTGTTAATGTCACTTGACATTAAGTGCCCATAAGTGGCTGACCTTCACACCTACCACTATAAACAACTTAAGTCGTGTGCACTGATCTTGCCTGTATGATGCTGTTGGACTCTTAGTCCTTTGGTACCCAGAGATATCCTGCTATTGTTCATTTTCTTGACACACAGGATTCTGCTACCACCTCTAACATTTGCAGTCCATTTTCTCTGTTTTTCCTGCTCTGGCAGTGATTTCTTTGTATCCCCTGGGTTCATCCACTTTTCCTCTGCATCAACGACCCTCCTTGCCAGAATTCCCCGCTCCATCAATAAAGGCATCGTTTGGAATGCAATTAGAAAACAAAATGCCTCTTTTTTCCTTAGCTTTTGATTGTTTTCAACCAGAAAAGAATAGTTTTAATCCTAAATGCTTCTACCTTCCTCATCAAACATGAATGGTTTTCCTTCTCCCACCCTGACAGCTTTTTTTCCTGCAGTTGCAAGGTCCAGCAATCTTTTTGCCGAGCTCAGCGTGTCGTTTCAACTCTGCTGCACAAGTGCTCCCCACAGACACATGGAGCATTCTTAGATGCTTACTGTCAAACCCTTGGAGCATATCACACTTTAATGGCTGGCTGTGTCTGCTGGACAGCAGGACTGCTGGATGCCAGGAATGGGACAAGAGATGCTGCACATATTGGTTTTGTCGTCTTTTATTTTTTTTTCCCCTCTGAGATAATTGATGGAAAGGAAAGGAGTGGGAAGCTTACTGAGCAGTGTGGTTTTGAAGATCGTCTTGAAAGATATGGAGAGGAAAGAATCTGAAGTGAGAGAAGGGAGGTTAAGGAAGGTAATTTGTAGGCAAAAGCCTGAGAAGAGAAGGCAGAATTAACAACCCTGATCTGTCTACTGTGGATCAAATCTTCCCAAATCTCATGGGGGGATTGTTTGCTGTGGCTTAGTGTGAATTTGGTGAAACATAGCTCTCCTCATATTAGCACTCAGAAATTGGTTGTAATGGTAAGAAAAACTCTTGATGAGAAATGCCAGTTACTGTTGGAGCAAAAATAACAAACTGTGTGATTGTTTCTGGATTATCTTCCTGCTCTTGCTTAACAAGCCTGACACACTCAAATTGCTGTTCTGTCCTTTGTGAACTGAAGCATGAAGATTCAGTGAGGGTGTTTGGGCGTGAACTTCTTGCATATTTGGATCAAAGGGACTGGTGTATGAAAGGCTCTCTGACTTACTGTCACTATGGCAGTTTGTGTATGAAGGCAGCTTGGAATTCTGTCTATGCAACATTGTTATTAAGTTGTTATTGATGTTGAACAAAGGCTTATTTATTTTTGCTTCAGATGCAAAAAGAAAAAGCTTTGTGAGTTTTGATGGCATTTTTTATGAAGGCAAACATAACGATAAGGTATTCAGTGTTTTAATATTTAGGCTCTTCTTCCTTTAAGTTACAAATTAATGTTGTCTCTATCCTTATTTCAGAATCAGTCTTTGGCTAGTAACATGGAAGAATTGGGATCTCTTTTTTATGTGTGTTGTAAAGTATGTATTTTAGCAGCCAGTATATTTGCACTATAGACACTTAACAGCTTAAAAGCCAATGGGTTTAGATTTTATTTGACTTTGGCTTTGCTGGCAAATATGACTGTGTTTTGTATGTAAGACATTTTAGGAAGTGCAGTGTGTTGCTTTCTACTTTATTCTTAATTTAAACAGTAGCATCTTTAAGGTGAGCACTTAAGGACAGGCTTGTTTTTTGTATCTTTTAGATTCACTACAGGAATGGATATTAAGTAGGTCTTATTGTACATCAGAGTCAAAGAAAATGTAACAATTTTGACAGCTGTTTGAGAGAATTTTAGAGGAGATACTCTACAATGACAGCAGCTATAAGTGCTTATTTCCCTGGTGCCATGTTATGAAATAATCCAAGCATCAGTTTTTTTACTTAATGAGGTGAGGTCTTAAAAACCTGCCAAAAAAACCCCCCAAACTAGTACTGTCTAAGCAGATGAAGAAAAAACTTAAGTTCAGTCCTTGAGGTTGTGCAGCAAAGAATTATGTGCTTCATGGGTCAAATTCAGCATATAAAAGAATACATTTTTAAAAAATGAACCAGCTAATCTTGCTAAAAGCCAAGTGGCTCCATCACCTACTCCTGCAACAGAATTCCACTCTACTCTTCCTTTTGATCTGCTGTGAAAATGCACCATGCTATATTTTGGAGAAAAAAAAGACCTGTTGGATACCACAGTTACCAGGGGTTTAGAAGGTTTTTCATGAAGAAACTTATTTAATCCATTCCTTTCTTCTACCAGGTTAGAGTTCTAGTTTTGTTTAAGTCACTGTCTGCATTTCCATGGGCTCTGGGTAACCCTGGTTACTTCTAGCTTTCTTATTACAGACATCATCACATACTGTGAGAGGTTGCAGTTACACTTGATTAAAGAAAAAAAAAAATCCAGAAAAGGAAAATATTACTGGGATTTGTATCGAGCCAAGATCCATTCTGTTGATTGCTGTTGTCTTTAGAGAGCCATATGCAGTTCAGAGTATTTTGGGGTCAGTGATTTTTCTGTTTTGATGGTTGAGGTGTATAGACATATGCTCCAGTGCTCTTATATTGTGTTTCCTTACAAGCCTTTTGAGAGAGAAGCAGAGGGATGTTTGGATAGAAGGCTGGAACTTTTATGTGCAGTTGACATAGTTAGAGCACTTTAATAATGACTGTTGATAGACAACTCCCTGAAAAGGAAATGGAAATGATGTTTATGAACCAACACACTGTGTATTGCCAGAAGAATTAAGTGAAAGGCAGTGTGCAAGAAGGTGAGGTAACCACAGCCTAGCGTAATTCTCTTTTTGTCACTGAGCTGTTCTGTCCTGTCTACTGTCTCCATGCACGAACAGCAAAACAAGATGACATTTATATTTTTCTGCCTCTTCATGGTGGGGAATTATGGGTGGATTTCAGTTTGTATTATGCATGTTGTGGTTAGCTCTGAAGCTTGGTTTAAAATGTGTAATTTCTGGGCATTTTATGGAAGCAGACGTTTTTTGGTGAGAGCAGCATCCTGAGAAGCCTGTTGTGTTTTCTTCCTGTTCTTTCCTCCTATGATGTCCCTCTGTTCTTGGCTTTTGACTTCATTTTTTCTTTAGTTTTCTCACAGGAGACGTGAAACATAGGGAGTGACTTGTGATCCATTTGTCAACAACTTTGTTCTTCAGATGCGTAATGTTTGAAAGCATAGAAATTCTAATTTAAATAAACCTTCATGTGGGAAACTATTCCTGGAAGACTTGAACCTGACTATATTTTAAAAAAAAAATATTTTTTTTTTCAGGTGTGTGCAAGAAGATGAGAAAATAGCCACTAAGAACTAAGGCTGTCAGTTCTTGAGGGAGATGTTGTTGTAGTAGAACACCCTAGAAGGATAGCAAGAAAAAGCAGAACCGAGAGTAGAAATATAGCAAAAGAAAAACTAAATTTCCAATAATCCAAATCAGCATAAAAATGTGGAGGTTGTAATATAGTAAAAACCTTTTTTAGCAAGAGGAAGTTATACTTCATCACAAAAAAATCAAATTCAGCCATGCAAATGTGCCCATAGGAAGCCTCACTGTGGTAGGAAAAGTGACTAGGAATGGATAATTTCTGTTACTCTAAACAATTTGTTGTGGCCATCAAATGAAAAATTATAAATGGATTCTGGGTTTTAGGATTTTTTATTATTTAGTAAAGTAGAGTTACTGGAAAAGGTATAAAAATCTTTTGTGTAATATCTATTTTTCTATGGTTTACAGCTCTTAGAACAAACAGGGATTTGCTTTTTTTTGAGTTGAAATGTTGCTAGCATGGTGTGATTTTATGCCTGATACTTAAGAGTATCTGTCATATAGTAGTCTTATGAACTATAATATTCAAAAAGACTGAATACTGCTTTAAAGAAAACTAAACTTACACCACTACTGGGTATTACTGAATTACAGCAGAATGGAAACATGACAAAGAACTTGAAACTGAGACTGTTACCACCACAAAAGCTGTTTAATTAAAAAAGAAAAAAAAAAAGCCTAAACCTGAACCAACAACAAAGCCTAGACCACCTGTCACTGACTGATGTTGAAGTGTGCAGGAGGTGATACTAGGAGGTAATGCAAAAACACAACCGCCCCCCTCCAAACCCCAGCCACTCAAACCACCAAACCCCCAACCCTATAGAGTTTCTGTGTGTATTCTGTGTTCAGAGAAGTTCACATATGCTGTATACAGAATGGCAAAGCATGACAGAGAAGGTAGTTGGATTTTATGTAGTATTTTTACCCCATGAAGAGATTATTAAATGGAGTAGAACTGAAGGCAATAAAGATTCACCTGCAACATTTTCCAGTGAAGGACACAGGGACAAGACATGGACTGTGAGTTTTCAGGCTCTGAAACAGAACAGGCAGAGCTCAGCAGCATCAGTTGGAGTGAACTGAAATGAGCAAGACAAAAATTAAAACCCAGGAGATGCTGTAGAAATCCACAGGAAGAAGCAGGCTGAGAAGTCAAGTCTGTGGAAGTAGGCTGTGCTTCTTCACAGTTTAAACTGAAGGTTATTGGCATTGCCATTGTCTCCACTGAACCAGCTTTCAGCTCCTGTGCCTCTGTTATTGAGAATATCAGTAATATCTACAGAGACACATGGCACAAGCATGTTCCCTGCAACTTCACCCTTTCTGTATGTCTTAATGTTTGCATATATTATAAAGTAATTTATTTTACAAGAGCTAACACAGAAATGTCAGTAATAGTTGCTCGGGGTATTATTAAGGAATATAATATCTATTTGTTTGCATTAAGGAACATTTCTATAAATGAAAGCAGTTTGGTACTCTCTCCAATCTTCTGTGTCTTGCTTCTAGTACACAAAATCTAAATGCTTTTCAGCTCTGTTTTTCCTTGCATAGACTGCAGCCTCATCATAGAACCATAGAATGGTAAGGTTGGAAGGGACCTCAAGGATCATCTAGTTCCAACCCCCTGCCACAGGCAGGGACACCTCCCACTAGCACAGGTCACTCAAGGCCTTGTCCAACCTGACCTTGAACCCCTCCAGGGAGGGAGCAGCCACAACCTCCCTGGGCAACCTGTTCCAGTGTCTCACCACCCTCACTGTAAAGAACTTCCTCCTAGCATCCAGTCTAAATCTCCCTTCTGCCAGTTTAAACCCATTGCCCCTTGTCCTGGCATTACAAAACCTTGTCAGTAGTCCCTCCCCAGCCTTCCTGTAGATACTGGAAGGCAACTCTAAGGTCTCCTCAAAGCCTGCCCTCTTGTTGTCAGATACTGTCCTGCACTCTTTTGTACAAAAGTCTGTGTTTCTGAATACAAGGCATTTTCCTCTCATAGTCAATTCATTTACTTCCCAGTTAATCTGTCAATTAAACATGTAATTCTCTTGCATGTCTTTGTAATACTATTTGTTCCTCATCCCATGTGTTGGATGTGGTGGTCTAATCCTTTGAAATGCTTCTGCTAGTGTTGTTATTCTTCTCTGTTGGGAATCTTCAAGAAATTCGGGGAAATGCAATATAAATTGTTGGATCTATTTTGTATTTTGTGCAGTTTATCACTTCCTGAGGGTAAAACACTCATACAAACAGTGCATAGATTTCACCTATATCAAAGCAATTATGAATGAAAGACCTCATAATACTCTCTAGAACTCTTTGGATGCTCATACAGAATAGTAGTTACCTTACCTACATACTTCAAAACCTTCCTTCCTTCTATGTGTGGTTTTGTTCCTTTGAATCAGTTTCCCTAAGTTCTGTGGGTCAGAAAGCAGACAGGCTTTCCTGTGTTCAGAGAGATCCAAGGTTTTTATTAACACATAAAAAGAAATTTTGAGATAGCTTTACCCAAAGTAGTTGAAAGCTGACTTGTGGTTTTTATCCTCTCAAGAGTGTAGCCTGGAACAGGACATTTTGGTAGAGAAGGGTTTAAACCTAAAGAAAGCTTGCATCCTTACCTACAAGTACTTTTTCAAGCTGCTTGTCATTTAGTGCTAAATTCCTTTACAGATCATAATTTTAAATATAACCTAAATTAATGATTTCTTTGGTTTAGCTGAGTGGAGGATGACATTCTTGGGAGGTGGAATCATAAATATTCACCATGCATCTTTATGTTCTTATTTTCTAGCTTTCTCATGTCAGATCACTGCATTTCAGTGTCAAATAAATGTTAGCAAACATCAGCTCTGTTCCATTGTATGGTTGATTTATATTTTGCATCATTGCCAAAGTAAAGAATGAACTGAACCCAAAATCCACTGCCATCTAGACTTTGGATGTGGTTCTGGGATTGGAGATATGTGCTGCCAAAAAAAAAAAGAAAAAAAAAAAAGGAAAAAAAAGAAAACTTGCAATCAATTAAAACTCACACTCCATAATTCACTGACTATTGTGTGATTATACAGAAGCTGGCTGGACACTACTAGTGGGAAAAGCCAACAAGAATTTTTCCTTGTGAGATCTTTCCAAATGCTTCCCTCAGCTGCTGCTGTAACAATAAATAAACACAAGACAATAAAAAACCACGGCTAAAATGATTGAGTCTAAATTACAAGGTTTATATAATGAGGTAAGGCTCTTCAGAAGAGAAGGATCATGAAAAAAAAATCCTTTAGTTTTTAGTAGCAGTGCTGTATGATGTATACAATATAATCAGTCTTGGAAATCACAAAATGTAATCTTTTACTGAGAAATGTATGTGATAAATCTTCAGAAAATAGTAAGCTACTGTACATAGGAAGAGTACAGTCTGTGCTTCCAGGGCATTTCCCAAGATAAATTTCCCTCATGAATAAGGCCTTTAGTTGTTAACTGTTGAAAGGAATCTAAAAGAGAAGACCCATAGGGTTTTCCAAGTTGAACACTACATCAGGGAGTTCATTATTATGCACGCACGGAAGATCAGTTGCTCTGTGGTTTGGTACTTGTGTCAGCATTTTTCCTATAGTAATGTTTGTTCTTAAGTCTGTCAGCTGCACAAACTGAACACAAACCTAAAGATATGCTGGATTTTAACACCAGAGGGAAGTGGTTCTTTTTTTAAGGCTGAAGGGGTTTTGTTTGTTTGTTTGTTTTTCTGGTAAAGTGAACAGTCAGCCTTAATTTGCCAGCTACTCAAAGGGGAGAAATAAAGAATAAAACCTAGTATATGAATCTGGTTATCAGCAGTAAATGTTTGCCATCTTTTGCCCACAGTACTAATGATGAATCAGATTAAGAATTTATTCCTGGTATTGACATGAAACCAGTTACCATACAATATACAGTGAGTCATGAAGTGTGCACATGAATTTTGGTTTATGATGGTTCAATTCTTTGCTGTGCAACAGAAAATGAATACCAGCAGTGACTAGGGGGAGGAAAAGAAGCTAATGACTGTATGACTTCCATAATTTTGCACAGAAGTGACTGCATTTAAACATCTTTCTTTATTACATTATAAAGTAGCTGTTATTTCACTACTTTAGGCTCCAAGAAAACAAGAACAATGCATGTGATATTTGAGTAGAGTCCTTGTTTGTGTAATCAGGGAAAGAAACACAAAATGTTTTCAGCTCATTGTCAAAAGCTCTATGTCTGGCATAAATTTATTGAAAAAATGCATTGTGTTCATTTTAAAGCCATTCTTATTCTCATCTTGAATTGCTGATTTTATTTTTTGTCCAGCTTGTATTCAGCTGCTAATTTTTTCAAGTATGTTTTTCTGATAGTTACTTGAGTTAAAGCCAGTCAAGAGTTATTTGGATTGTACCCACTAGTAAATTAAGGTTCTGTATGTATTAACAGATTTGACTTTCATCGTGCACTTAGCTCAAATGGAACACTTGGAAATGGGCACATACACTTGGAGTTGTACTGTAATGACTGAATCCATCACAGAATTGAGCTCAAAAAATAGTGAAAACCTGATTTAAAAAAAAAAAAAAGTATATTCCTGTCTAATAATTAACCATTTCCTGTGTTCTTGATATGCTTGCTTTGGTGGCTTTTTGAAGGTCTTCCAATATCATTAAAGATCAGGATTGTCAAGTTTGGCTCATTGGTTTCCAAGAACATCAGGACAAACACAAGTCCACCATGATACCTTGCCATGATTTACTGATTTTGGGGGAATGCAGCAGGCACATATCCACCAATAAAGATCATATAAAGGTTTATATTTGGGCTGAATAGAGCCTTTTGGACTATTTGCCTGAAGCTAGAGTCACTGAACAGGAACAGCAATGTCTTAATAAATGCAATATGACATGGTCATTTGCAAAGGAATAAGAATAGGTTGGATGATACTTGAAGCCTTGGAATAATTGGGAGTGTAGGAAGTCACATCTGTAATAATGTTGTGCAGAAGTCTACAGAATAAACATCACAACTCTACCTTTCAAGCTTGTATGTCATTCTATATCTAGAATCTAGAATTTCTGAAAGCTTTCCTATGGTCACTTAAGTGTTGTACAAAAACTTCTGTCTGTCCTGTGAGCCTTAAGCCACAAAGTAATTTAGTCTTGAAATTCAGTACTGCTTTCAAATATGCTTCTAGATACAGCTGAAACCAAAGTGTGAAGATGGTTGGGGGCTTTGGTTAACTTTTCTTAAACTGGAACCAAGCTCCCTTAAAAGACCATTTTAGTAATTGATTTATTTTGAGAGGTAAGCCAGCAGTCTGACAGAAAGGTCCTTCGACAGAGAATCCTGCTGTGTGCTCACTCTGTGTTCTTCACCTGTCATAAGTGATTGGAAAGCTTTGCTTTTCCAGCATCTGTGGAGGTGAGCTGGAACTGTTTGACTTTCATCTAAGTGTGAGTTTGTCAGTTGCCATTGAAGAGTATCTTGCCCACTTCTGAGTCAGAAAAACCTGATGTTCAATTTTCCATCTGTGTAGTCTTTTCCCTTGTCTGTTTTGGTGTCTTTTTTGGCCTGCTACTTTTGTCCTTTAATCTGAGCATCACATTCAGTGATTTGCATTCTTGATGCTTGTATTGAAAATGGCCAAGAGAGAAGTCCTGCCACAATCAATCTTGAATTTTCAATAGCTTCAAGATTCATCACTTGCTCAAGCATGAGACTAGAGACAATCTAGTCTAGCCGTGAGAGAAGCTCTAACCAAATTCCAGTCATGTCAGCTTCAAAGACATCTGCATGGTTTTACTCCAGGGAAGTCTGCTAAAGGAGTCTTTGCTGCTGCATGTGCATCCCATTTGGTTGCCAGCCCAAAGACTTGGAGTTTCAGGCTTTCCATGGAAATAAGTGCAAGCCTCTCTGAAAGACCTCCAAGCTGAAGGAAAAGTGTCTGAGTTAGGAACAGATTAGCTCTCGCACTGCTCTGACGGTGATGTTCAAGAGGGGAATATTCTATTCTTCTATTGCTTTCTCTAGTGTGCACAACAGGCTACATTCCTGCAGTTGTTTTATGTGACATCTTTCAACCAGCTTTCATGACTACAGCACTGCCAGCTTTCTAGTTTCTGCAAAGCAGAGTAGCCCTTGTCTCCTTGTTTTCAGGAGAAATGCAGGCTATGGTTGCATCTAGAGCAAAAGACTAGAACAAGGACCTCCACTTTATTCGATTGGTTGGTTTTATATGTGGAATTAAAAATGAAATATTATCAGTCTGAAATATTATCTAACTGCTAGATAAGCCCAACTATTTACTTGGAGCACAAGTATCCAGCTGTACTTGGAAATTTGAAGTAAAAACATGTAATCAGTAAGTTATTTTCTGTTTAGAACTCAACCAAATGCAGCTTTGACAGACAGTATTTTTTTCATGGCATTAAGTAGTACTGTGTAAAGAGATACTGGGAACAGCCCTTTCTTGGGAAGCCATCTTCTCAGAAGTCATGGCTCACAGGCAGCAGGCAATATTTAATGTCAGAAAGTAAGTGGTCGTTACTGCTGTGATTACTACAGACAAATGGCACTGATCATTTTGTGTTAGATCCTTTATGGCTGTTTTTGTAAGGTGAGCATGTAGAGGATTTCTAGTTAATAGTGGGACTGAAAGTAATAGAAACCATTGCAAACAATCTTTTATTTTTACACAATTGTAAGGCAAAGTTGAGTGTGTTCATCTCTGTCTTTCATTGTTCTTTACAAACCAACAATGGCTTTTTAAATGAAGCATCATTCAGCATGAAGTCTGCCTTTCAGTAAATACCCATTTCAGATTCAATTCAGTCAAATCTTGGCTTCCTTATTTAAATGCACTTCACTGTATTCTAAAACTGTGGTTCTTTGACATTTTAGTTTACATAAGTCCTACACCCTTTCTCTTCTTTCTTCACGATCCCACCCATTTCCTTGCTTGTACAAGGGTTTAACCGACTTCTTAATGAGTCAATTCAGCTCTTTACAAAGAAAAGGGGAAAAAAAGAGAAAAAAAAAAAAAGTTTTCCTGTTTGTTTTAAAGTACTGTACTACTTCATCCAGGTGTGGAGGAGCACCTGTGCTGGCACAATGGAGTGAGGAGGCGAAAGTAAGGCATCCGGTTACTTAGATCGGTGTAAGGGTTCCAGCCTGAAGTTCCTTAAGAGCTGCTGAGCTTGTCGAAGAACTCCCTGTTACCCCCAAATCCAGAGCCCTGCCAGGGCAGCATGGCACCCTCTCTGGTGCTTGTCATCTCCTGAACGAGCCAATTTAGCTTGCTAGGCAGGTAGGAAATAGAGAAAAATAACTGTTGTTGTTGTTGTTTAGCTTTTTTTTGCATGGCTAGCAATCTGAATTGACTTGCTGAGGGTTTACACAAACAGCAGGGCTGTGGCAAGGGAAATGGTGGGGAATGTGTGGCCAGGAGGGAAAGAGCAGCAGATCCTCTTTGTGACCGCAGCGGTGTGCAGTTACGTCAGCTCAGGCTTGCAGAGCTTCATGCTCACGGTGCAGCTACATAATGCAGCAGAGCTGATCTCCTGGCTTTCTGCCACCGAAAACTTCCGCCAAGCCCCTCCCTCCCTCTTCTTCTCACTTCCTTTTTTTCCCTCGTTTAGCGGTATCTAATTCTGCCTGCTTAGCAAGCTGAATCAGTTCATCATATAGCTGAAGGGGTGCCAAAACCAGTGCAGGGGAGGGGATGAACATTTGAGGTGAAGGAGGGATAGTGGTCATGGCCAATATGGGGCCACCTCTTCCTCTTTTTGGCTATGGATCAGCATAGTTGAACTCATGGTGTAGTGCTTTCAGTCAAAAGGAAGAGTGGGAAGAATATGACAAAAGTTATCCAAATTTCTCTCCCTTTTGTCTTGATGAGTAATCAAATTCTCTCAGCATCTCTTTGCTACCTTCTTTCTAATGTCACCAGGCCACTCTTGCCCTTTAACCTGGTTTTCAGAACTTAAACTTGCCCTTATTTTACATCAAGAAATCAAACAAAACGTGTTTGTTTTCACAATATACCTGCTCATTGCAGTTTATAGGAGCTATTACATATGCACCTGATTTTAAAAGCAAAATTGACAGAGAAAATTAAATATTTGATTCATAGGCTTATGAGTATGACTTACGGAAAGTTCTGCTTCCCTTGTAGCATTGTATTACTGCTGTGTGGGTGAAGGGTAATCTCAGTGTTTTTTTCAGAGAAAGACTTGAAAGTTGTATTTATAAAAAAAGTGTAAACCAAGATAACATCTGTTGTAGTTAAAAAAGAAAGAAAAAAAAAAAAGAAAACCTATATGTTTTGGCTTCCTGTTTAAAAAGACAGTCTGACAAAGCCTAGAGAGTGATTTAGCTGGAGCTGTGCTGGTGATGATGATTTTTCTAACAGACTGTTTATAAAGTAAAGTACCAGACAAAAAAAAAATGACTGGCAACTATATATATGTTTCAGAAGAAGATAGGGGAAGAGGTCCTGTATACTCAGTCTGGTGTAGACCAATAATGAGGTTTAATGTCTTTTTTAAAAAGCATCAGAGATATTTTGTAGTTGAACAAAGCCTGTTATGTTACAAATATCCTAGCTGAGCATCTGCTGAGATAAGAGATTTGCCTGCAATGCCAGCTGCCTTCCTCTAGCTTCACTTTCAGAATCACATTACTGTGAAGGTGTTCCAGGAAGATATGAGCATCCCCTTCATTAAGAGCAGCAGTGCGATGCACACACACAGAATCTTCGTGATCATGGCAAATGTCTGCTTGCAGTTTTAGCAATAGGAGAATTTAAGGCTTTTCACAACTGAGATACTGTATTAAGCAGCTGGGTATTTAATAAAGGATTCTAGCAATGGGGTGCATTGATTATCAGCCCTTTGCCAGATACAGCTGTGGCAGCTCAGTTCTGAGTTTACAGCATTGTTGCACTAGGACCAAAACCTACATGACATTTGTCTACTGAAAACTTTAAAAGAGATTATCCAGGCAAATGTTTTCCCTGTTTTGTTTTCTTCTTTTCACTTTGAGCTCATCCTAGCTTGATATTAACCTTAACTCTGAAATTTTCCTGTGGGTTTTATTTCCAGTTCTTTTCATCTTTAACTAGCAAGCATGAAGAAAACAGCTTTAAAATGACAGCTCCCTTTTATTAGTTGCTAGCAAAGGTTGCTGCTGATGCAGAGGAAGTGTGTATATTGCTGCAGAATGTAAATTGATTATGATTTTGCTAGGTTGTCATCTTCAGTCATTTCATTGCTTTATTCACAGGTCATCCAAATACATTCTCTTAACATTAATCTGTTCTCTTCTATTTCCTACCAGTTCTCAATGCCTATGCATGTGTAGCATAGAATTAACCTGCTCTGCCTTAGGAAATTGGTAGTTACATCATGGAATTGTAGCACTTACTGTGCTTAATAAACTGCAATTCAGCTTTAGTGGTTTTTTTGTTTGTTTTTTTAGGGAATGTAGTACATTCATATGTCCAACATACTGTCCATTAGGCCAGTATCCTGTGATTAAAACTCAAAAGTGCATGTTTTTGAGAAGCTTCCTGGGGTACTTGTAGAGCTAATTTGAGGCAAGTATTTGTAAAGGAAAAAAAAAAGGCATTTCATGCAGTATAAACTTAGTCTTATCTAACAAAATGGATTTGCAGAAAATGGAATCTAGGGATCAAACTGTAATGAACTGAAACAATCCTGGGCTTCCTAGTCTTATGGAATCTTAATTTGCTCATTTAGAAAGCTTAACAGTGGTTTTAGAAGCATAACATTTACCAGGACTTTAAAATCACCAGAGCGTCTAAGGAATCTGAGACACCTGTAGGCCTTGAATAATACTAATTGATATCTGTGAAGACTTCATGAAATCTGCACAAAAGGTAGAATTTTGAGTGGTTTTAACCTTTATTTTCAACTCAATGCTGACAAGAAGTTGTTGAAGCCTCTCCTCTCTCCAGTCTCTCTCTCCCCTAACCTCTGAATTACTGAAATGCTTGGAAATGTAGCAGTCAGATCCTTTGAAGCTTACAGCAACATTTAACTAACAGGAGTTCAAGGTAGATTCTTAAAACTTTTCTAACTTTCTGAGACCTCTTAAAAAATAAAGGAAGCTATGTTTCTATTTTTGTCCAAGATGATAGTGAGTGAAGATTAAAACCTCCCACCAAACTAGTTGCAGCAGATGCAATTTTAGATTTGCAGACTCTGGGTATTTTTTGGCTCCATGCATGTACATAGGCATCATTTGGGTTACACAACAAAGATATGGAATACCAGTGGGTTTATAAGTAGTACTAGGAAAATAAGTATTTATAATGTTCTCGTTTGGATGGAACAGCTTGAAAGTTAGGAAATCCCTTAAAGTTCTGCAGTATAGGTGGGGATGTGATGGTATTTATAGCCCTGACAAGAGAGAAGAAATTCAATTAGCAGCCTCTGTTAGAGAAGCTTAAAACATTGATGCTGTGTATGTCATCTCAAGCACTGATCATCAGTAAACAGCCTTGGGCACATTTTTTGGCAGTGTGCAAAACACTGCATTTTTCTCTTGAGTCTGTGCTGCATGTTTAGAGCAGAAAACAAAAACAATCATGGATCTGTGGTTCTTGTTTATTGTCTTCCTAACAGCATTAAATCCTCCTTCTGAGTATGTTGTGCAGGAAGCAGAGTATCAGATTTACTGGATATGTTCGTGCATTGTTCCAGCAGATTTATTTTCTCCCGAATTTTGCATATTCCAGCTGTTGTTTCTGGTTTTGTGGCTGTGTAGAATCCAAAGTGCTAGGTCTTAAGAATCTGGCAGTTGAACATTCTCATATCCTTCCTATGTCCCATTCCTGTAAGAAAGAGGATACCTCTCTGCTTGCATTCTGTTCAACATTGTTGTTAATGTGACCTGGCTTGCCTGGGCTGTTGTGTGAATGTCAGAAGGGACGGCTGCGTTGGCTTTCTTCGGGCAGTACAGGGAAGCTCTGTATGGATTTAAAAATAGTAATCCATCTTGTAAATACCCTTAGAAGTCTTGTTTGACAGTTTATTGTTTAAATCCTTTAATCTAGGGAATTTGTCCTCATGTAAGATTTCCAGCAAAGCTTGTTTCCTACTGGACTTGCAGGGTTATTTTAATATCCTTACAGCTTGCAATGCCTCATTCAGTTATTAAAAGCACTGATACCTTCTTCAAAATGCATTACTCTGTGCAGGACTTTTTTAATTTCAGCTGACTTAGTTTTGTGGTGGTTAAGACAGTGGGGCCAGATCTGTTTTTGTTTCAGTAAACTGGCAGAGAAACTGAACAGAAAGCTTTTTCATTTTTTAGGGTTCCCTCTTTAAGGAATTACAGAGGAAATTAAGGGTGAATTAAGGCAAGACCCGTGGTTCCAGGTGAAAAACTTTGGGGATTCACTGTATGTGAATCCCAAGTCAAAGGACTTACCTATCAGAAAATGGGATAAACTGCCATCTGTGGTCAAGGAAGAAAATGACTTTGATGTGTTAGTGCTGGTAGATTTCTGTTGGTTCCGAGATTGATTTAGGCTCTCTCCCAGGCTCGTGACCAGTGGGTCATGTCTCTTCCTACTGATTAAACTGAATGTATAACACTAACATTTCTGTGACAAGTTTAAAAGGCTGTCAGATGAAAATGGATCATGTTTTCAGCTGGTAATGGTTTGTATAGCAGCCTAGATGAACCCAAGATATCAGAAAGATAACTGAGCAGATGAGTGCACTGCTCAGTCTCATTGAATCTGCTCTATGGTTTTTTGTTTGCTTGCACATGCCATGAGTGAAGACAAAGAGTGGACTTATGCTGGCTGCCCATTATTATTTCAAATAGTTTATCTGAATTTTCAGGTGGATGAAGCTGATTATTTGTTGTTGAAAGAAGGTCTATGTAGGGAACTTGTCCTAACAAGCTATAATTGTGTGATTAGGAGAGTTTAATAAAGAAAAGGAATTCTAATTCGTTCTTAGCATTTGGTTTGTTGACAGCTGATGTCATTTTCACTGAATAAAATCTGTCAGTGGCACTTATATTTTTCAAGCTATTTGGAACTACTGCAGTTCTGAAGGTCTATTGTTTGCACCTAAAACCAAAGTTAAAACCTGCAGAAATGAGAAAATCTTCTTCAGAAAAAGCAGAAAACTAATTCTAGTTGTCCTTATTCCAACAGTTACTTAAGGTCTGGTTTTGATAATGTGCTCTGTATTAATAATACTGGTGTATTAATTCTAGGTGTATTAAACTCCCCCTGTAGTCTGCACTGGTTAGGCCACACCTTGAGTACTGTGNACAAGAGGACACAGTCTCAAGCTGTGCCAGGGGAAGTTTAGGCTCGAGGTGAGGAGAAAGTTCTTCACTGAGAGAGTCATTCCCCACTGGAATGGGCTGCCCAGGGAGGTGGTGGAGTCACCGTCCCTGGAGGTGTTCAAGGCAGGTTTGGACATGGCACTTGGTGCCATGGTCTAGTCTCGAGGTCTGTGGTGGTGGGTTGGACTTGATGATCTTTGAGGTCTCTTCCAACCTTGCTTATACTGTGATACTGTGAATAGTCTAAAGTGAGAAAGATTTACTTGCTGCATTTTGCTTGGAGTAGTGTTAGGAGCAAATTCTGGTTTTCTGCCCTAATTCTGTGTGTTGTTTACTGTGGATTTGCAACCAGACTTACTTGTGACTTCTGGATTTCTGGCAGGAGAAGTGTCTATGTGGACACACTTAATTCTGTGTTATTTTTATAGAATTGTCAGGGCTGAAAGGGACCTCAAGGATCATCTAGTTCCAAATGCCCTGCCATGGGCAGGGACACCTCACACTAGTTCAGATTGATCAGAGCCTTAAAGACCTCCAGGGATGAGGCTTCCTCTACTTTCCTGGGCTACCTGTTCCAGTGTCTCACCACTCTGATGGTGAAGAACTTTTCCCTAACATCCAATGTGAATCTACCCACTTCTACTTTTGCTCCATTTGGAAACAGGGAGGATGACAAGCACCTGAACTGATTTGTTGTTTTCCTGAGGGATGAGGAGAGTTTTTTAGTGTGATACAAAGTTACAAAAGCATTCAAAATCACCTTAAAATATTGGCAGCATCTTCCAATAGTACATAGTATATAGTCTGTACATAACAGCAGAGCTTCTGCTAACAAAGAGGAGGTTACAAGATCCTGGCTTTCAAAATGCCTTGGCTGTTACTCTTGACTGCTTCGGGTAGATTGATCTTCATTGCAGTTCCTCTAATGACAACAGTAAAGTAGATGACAGTGGATGGTGACTCAGGAATACAACTTTCTCACCTTAGAAAATAGATCTCTATAAGTAAGCCTGCTAATGTTTCAGCCTGTTTATTAGAAATAAAACTCCAGCATGATGTCTGCTTTCCATCATTCTGATTGCTCTGCTAATGACAGTCAGTCCTCTCTGCGAGCAGTTTCCACATGCACGTTATCAGCGGTTTGCAAAGCTCCAAGTGGTTAGGCTGGTTCACTAGATACTCTCAAGCTAAGGACTTGCTGTGGGGGAGGTGGAAAGAGGTGACACAGAGGGGAGGGGAAAAAAAAAAAAAAAGCAGGGGGGGCAAGTTAACTTAGATATTAAGTCTCAGAAATTCAGCTACTTTGTAGCACTATTAGACTGTAGAATTATATAAGCTCTTGTGCTGAGAAATAATTTGCATTTTGAAAAGGACATTTGTGAAAGTTCCATAGTTACTGGATAAAATTTGATAGTGCTGATTTCTTTACGTTCACAGCTCTATAACAAATGCAGCTTCTTCTATTCATATATTATTTTTTTCCCTGCTTTGGAGGGAACTCTGCAGGGCTCCAGACATTTTCTGTAACAATACAAAAAAACCAAAAAAACCTGGCAATAGACAACATTTGTCTCCCAAACATAAATTTTTCCTATAGAAAAATTGAAGTGACTTAGAGCTTATTTAGGTAAATTCCAGATATCATAAAGAAAAAATGAAAAGATTGCTAAAATATGGACATAACCAATATAAATGTGGTTAATAGTCCTGTATCTTTACAACTTCATAGCTGTGTGAAACCATTCTCTGCCTATTCCAAAATAATCATCCAATCCACATAATGAAATTATGAATCTGTAATTGCCCTTTCTGCCTCCATATGGGTATGCATTAGATAGAATTAAGTTAATGAGGCTTTTTGGCTGGGGTCTATTTTTCAGTCAGGCATATAAATTAACTGTCAAAATTGAGCATTTTCATTTTGACAGGAACTTATTTTTCTTATAGTGAAACATAATTTGCGATATAAATACATGATGAATCGGGCTTTGTGATGCAGATGACCCAGTGGCCCTGTATGCTTTCTGAAGTTTGGAGTTGAATGCTGGTTCATAGAAGTTCTTGTTTAAAGGAAAAAAAGAGGGGAGAAAGGAGAACTGGGGAGAAATTCCCACAGCTCAAAATATTTCTAAAGCTTCCTAACAAAGCAGCTTTAACTCTCTGTGTAAAGCTTTCTCTAAGCAACTTGGTGGGTCTGGCATAAGCATCAACTTTGAACAAGATTTTCATTTCTAATCTCTTTTCCTGTCTCAATACTGAATGATGTTTAGAGTTTTCAGATCATGCTTGCCACAGTTTGATGCAGTGAAGCTGCCAAAGTCTACAGCCTACAATCCTAACTCTGTATTGACTACTGAGAGGAGGCGTGCTCCTGACCTGCGTGGAGCTGCACTGAACCCTTCATCTCAGTGCTCATGAGAGAAGCAAACTGCCTCGTTTCGTGAAGCAATACTTCAAAGTATCTTAGGTCTCTTTTTAGGCCCTGCTCTTGTTCCCTAACCTTTTGTCACAGGACTGGTGATATATGGAGATGAAGACAAATGCTACAGACAGCATAATTTTGGAACATGAGGTGTGCACTTTTATCATGGCCTTTTTCTGTCATCAGTGTATTCCTGAAGTGTTTACTGTAAACAAGCACTTGCCTGAATAGCAGCAATACTACTTCTAAGTGAAAATATTTACTTGTGAGCATCAGATCTTTAGATTTAGAAGTCCTGTGGGGTCAGCTTGGAACAGAATTTGAATGATTCTGTCTTGTTCCTGCAGGTATGGTCTTACCCAAGATCATGTACAGCTTTCTGTTTAGGCTGACGCTTGCAAAATGGGTCCATTTTACTGTTGCATGTTTGTTATGTGGTAAGGTTGTATGTGCAGAAAAAGATTGTGTTATCCAGGTTTGGTTTACTAAGTCAGGTGATTGGTAGGACAAAATTAAATTCTTCACTGCAGGAGATGTGCAGTTTTTAAAAAGATGGTAGGAATTGTGCCCTGCTCCTGTAATAAAGTCACATAAGGCAAGTTTTTACAGGGAAACTCTTCAAATAATGAAAATTGATTGGCATCCAATAATAAGAAGGTTTTGCTTGCTTACAAAAGACACTTGAGTAACTTTGTGAGTCTTGTTTTCTTTCAGGCTGTCTGCATTGTACTGTTGGTTATTTCATCTACTTCATTCTGATTCCTAGCTGAGATTTCACTGATTTCTTTCTCTAGTTTATTTAACTTGCTTTCCTTTATGTTTACCTTCCAAAGGAAAAAGAGATACCCATGCAAACAAGACTGAGGCTCTTGCTTCAGATATTGTTGTCTGCAAGCTTTTTATAAAACATGTATGATTAAACATGACTTATTAACATAAGTCATTAACATGACTCATAATGTTAAGGTTTACTTGCTTAGAAGTGCAAGATGAGAAGCAATAGGAGCCTTTTCCCCATCAGGATTTACTATCCATCTTTTGTGTATACCCCTGGAGTCATGTGCAAGTATCACTCTTGAAAAGAGCTGGGGAAAAAAAGCATTAAGTATTGGAAATGAATTATAAAAACTGTCAGCTTTTCTGTGTCTTTTTTCAAAGTATTAGGTACTGATTGGTGGAAAAGCCTGGTTAATCTGCTGAGTTGAGATCAAAAGGAAAAATAAGCTTCAGTTCAATGTAGTGTTGCCTGAGATTTATGGATCCTGTGCTGCTTGTTTGGCTCGTGTCTCGTTTTTAACCAGCAATTCTAGAGTTTGGCAGGCTGCTTTCTCAATAGAGGTCTGCTTGCTGTCTGGAACATACTTTGGGCTGTAGTAAAGTAGATGAAGTACAAGTGCAATTTCAATTTTTTTTTTTTTTTTTAAGTTTCTTCCCTGTAAGAAATGACAATAAGCCCCACTCGAGTAAATGAAAATGAAGTATCAAATGTAAACGGGGATATTTGAAGTCCACTTCAGACTGGGAGATGTAGTACTCTTTGCAGTATTCACAGAATGTAAGGGGCTGG
>WBNM01005784.1:11588-24929 GCA_013399055.1 Ramphastos sulfuratus | reverse complement strand
AGAAAGATTGGACCAAATGATTCTTGAGGTCCCTCCTGACCTAGTATTCTATGATTCTGTGACATAGATTAGAAATGAATTGCACAGAAATTATGTATTTTAACACCAATAACTAGCCAACATTTTAATAGTCTATTGAAATTCCAATGCGTTCTGGATGGCTGAATATTTTTGAGCTCATATTGAATTTATTTTTAATTCCTAAAACTAATACTCTTTTTCAACTCAGAAACACCAATGGTTGACTTTATAGAAGAGTTGGTTTTGATTTCTTGTAGACAAAATCTAGGACCCATGATGAATAGTTTCAGTTGAAGAAATTCTCATTTACTTAAGTGTATTTAGTTCTCATTGTTTTGCGAAGCTTGCTTTGATGTAATTTTTCAGCTCAATAATTTCTTATGGATTTGAGATATGCTTGTGGAAATAAATTGCATATGTTTGGAAAAACGTTATCTTAGATCAGAAACATAATAAACGTTTACAGAAAAGAAAAAAATAGTTGATTACTTGTTACAATTACCCTTAGCTGTTCTAATTACAATATATAAAATTCCCTTATAAATATCCTGATGCTAGCAGTACCTTTATCATAACCGTCATTATTATGCCTTAGAGGACTAAATATTCAATGAACTGCAACCAAATTACTGCCCAGAATTTAAGCAAAACCTGAAGTTTTTTAACAGAACCAGATAACTCAACCAAATGTCAAGCAAAAGAATCGAGGCAAAACCAGTTCTCTGAAGATCATCCAGTCTTGGAAGAACTGTTAGTTTTCACATAGCTACCAGAGGCAATCTCTTTCAGAGTTCTATCTTGGTAGTTTGAAACAGTATCACCTCAGTTTCTGTATTTCATTTGAGTTACCAAATTCGTCTCTTAACAATGACTTGAAGCTTCAGTTTGAGTTTAGACTAATTTCACTGAAAGAAAATTTCAAATTATTAACTAAAATACTCATAAATGCTAAACTCTCCTGTATAGTGTCAACAATAAGCAAGACAAAACACAACATTACCCTAGGAATGTGATTTTTTTTATATGATAGAATTTGTTTTACCCATGATTCTTTAAAAAGATGATGTGGTTGAGAATATTTTAGACTAGATCAAAATTACAAAAACAAGTTTCTAAGCAAAACTAAGTCCTCAATCTGGGTTATACAATAGTTCAAAGCATGCTCTGTGGCAAAGAATTGTGTTTGTTACGAGGAAAACCATAAGAAATTCTTTGTTGTACTAGAGCTTTTCCCTCACAATTTATTTGTTGCCAAAACTAGAATAAGGAGCTGTTCTGAAGTCAAATCAGGCTCTTTTGGTTTTGATCCAATTCCCTTTCCTGATTTCTTTACTAAACAATAAAATTATTCCCTCAGAAAAAAATAGTTTTCGGTCTCAAAGGAAGAAACAATGATCATTTTGTCTTTTGAGAAAAAATTGGATAGACTACAAAGTCTGTTAAAACGTAATTTCTGGGACAATAGATTTCATTCTATATGGTGGATAAACGCAGTTGTGAAGTGGTGGAAACAAAAGGAAATGAAAATATGGTAAAATATTGCAAATATTATATGAAGAAATTAGTAGATGCGATTGTGTTTGTAGAAACTTAAGCTGTAAATATTTTAAAATGCCATTATGAGTAGAAGAAAGGTTGCACTTTTTTTTCTTCATAGTAACAGCTATTTTTTCACTGACTGTACAATCAGTTTATAATATTTTCACTACTGTCATCACTGAGATGATTCTTTTTCCCTGAAAGAGGTGGCAAAATTCAGTAGATTCTGAGCACTCAAGACTTGATGAAATTGATTTCAGAAGTTACTGGATTTGTATTCAGAAGCTAGAGAGCAAAAATCTCAGTCCTTACAACCAGTAGGTCATGTGTGGTAAATGAAAGATTTCTCACTATACTGCAATAACCTATTAAGTACTTTTGTAAAAGTAGGTAGTTTTGTTTGTGGGTGGTTGGTTGATTGATTGGTTGGTTTGGGGTTTTTGGTTTGGTTGGTTGGTTTGGTTTGTATTTTTTTTGTTTTTTGCTTTTTTATTGGGTTTTTTTTTGCTCCGTTTTGGTTTTGTTTTTTTTTTTTTTTTATGTTATGTAATAGATATCTTGATCTATCATAAAGACTGAAAGGTAAAAAAATACATACTTCAAATGCATTTGATAAGCATTACTGTAACAGGATATTGGCTCTACACTATAATCTCTGAGATCCAAATTCCTCAAAAATATATTAATTTTGTATCACTGATACTCTGTTGAATTTAGTGGATTTTTATTTCATTCTTATTGACATTAACATTAAAAAAAATATTCTGGAGTAAGCCTACTGTGTAAGTCACTGACTACAAGATTAATCATCTTCTTTTGTCAGATTGTTCCAGCGATCAAAAATAAAAGAATAAAAAATATGAACAAAAGAATCTTTAATAAAATATTACTTATTTTTAATAGTATAGGAACAATTTCTTCCAAAGCTATAAGCGTGATGGTATCGGAATAGAGATTAAAAAGGAGTGTCTTGTCCTGAATGCATACTTTGTCCTGTGGTTAACCTAACCTGTGTTGATAGCTCTTCCATTTCAGTTTTTGTTACCTTACAGGTCATGCAGTCACACAGGACCTCACCAGCTGAGAGAATTATTGAGCATAACCATTAAACGTGCTTTGATACTGATTACAAAACTCTGTCTCAGGGCCTGAAAACAAAAAGTAAAAAAATCCCTAATACAGGTTCCGAAGACCCACAGTTGTCATGATATGTGTCTCCATGCATAAATGAAATATAACAGTGCATAAATATTAAATTATACTCTCCTTAGTTGCTCCTAACTTCATAGTCATTCAGTCTGCAGAAGTAAATAGTTAAATGAATATGGTCCCTATGACCTGCTTAATAAAACAAAAAGAATAAATATAGAATCATAGAAATGTTGAGGTTGGAAGAGATCTCTGAGATCATCAAGTCCAGCTGCCCATTAGAGCTCGCAATCCCATCATTATTGCTAAGTCGCTATCACTAAACCACATCCCTCAGCACTACATCCACATCTCTTTTAAATACCTCCATGGATGGTGGCTCCACCACCTCCCCACCACCTCCCTGGGCAGCCTGTTCCAATGCTCAATAACCTGTTCTGTGAAGAAATTTTTCTGAATATCCAACCTGAACCTCCTTTGGCACAGTTCGAAGCTGCTTCCTCTTCTGTCCTTGCTGCATGTAAGAAGAAACCACCTTTCTCCAACCTCCTTTGAGGTAGTTGTAGAAGGTGATGAGATCTCCTCTCAGCTTCCTAAACAGCTTAAGTTTCTCATATGATTTGTGTTCAAGGCTCTTCACTAGCTTAGCTGTTCTTCTTCTTGGCAAATAATGCAATAAAATGTTCTTCTAAAATACCTGGCTAATAATAGTAAATCACACACAAAAAAGATTAAGTAAAATATATATACTTGAATCTTTTTGTCCTTTATGCAAACTCAGAAGGGCAGATTCTCATATATATATGTAAAACAAATGCAAGCCAAATCAAGCTAGTCTTCAAATCATCCAGACTAACTGGAAAACTGACTAAAATGTACTCTGAAAGATACCAAAAAATATCCGTATCCAGGGATGGTTAGTTAGCAGTTAAATAAATTCATCTCCATAGAATTTGACTGTAGACTTGATCTGTACTGGGATTTTCTGTTTGGTTGGTGGTTTTTTGTTTGTTGGTTTGTTTTTCTTTTGTGTGTGTGTTTTGGTTTTGTTTTTTTTTAATGATTCTTGTGGTTGTTTTTCAGAAATATCCAGGAAAGACTACATTGCAGTAGAAATTACTTAAAAATCTGGAAACAAGATTGCAAGTGCTTCTAGTCTGTAATATCTTCCAAACATTTGCTAGCTATTGTAAAATAAGTTTATCAGCGTGAATTTCAGAGAAATGACAAGCAGAGATTTCTTGTTGTTATATTGTCAAAGAAATGTTATATACTATGTTCTCCCCTATTTTCACATTTTTGCTGGTTTATATTTGGTTTGGTTCTTGGTAATTATTAACCAGTGACTGTTTGTCAGTGTCTTCTTTTCAATAATAGCTTTTGATTCTCCACAATTATATAGATAGATAGAGGTCTCACATGCTATTATACTTTTAAAATTTTACAGAAATAGGAAGGAGATAAGAGAAGATGGACTGCAAATACCTGTGCTTATGTACTGATGAAAATGAGTGAAAAAGAGAATAAAATTTCAGTTAGCACTTTGCAACTGCTTAGACATGAAAATCAATCACCCTCAGTACCTTTGTTGTCCTTAGGAAAGCAAAGTCTGTTATATCTAGCTCTGGGATTTACTGTCTACAGGCGTAAGCGACAAGTGACACAAGTCTCATCCATACAATTAAATTTTACATCCAAAATATGCTCATATTCATATCATCTAATGGGGCTACCAGGTGCTGTGTCTTCAACTGTGCCCAGGAAATGTTTGGCATAGTGCTGGCTGGTGTGGAGCAAAGCTGCATCAGGAACCATGTCGATGATTGCATGAAGAAACTGAGTTGTGTCCTTGACCTTTTCTGTGTACCAGTATATAGATAACACAACTATGCCATCCCTACTTCAGTTATCTAAATGTAAATCCTACCTATATAAGTTGTATCCCGTCTATATTAGAAGAAAATAATTTACTTGATGTAAACTTGTCTGCAACCCTCCATTGTTAAAAGGAGCCTAAGGTTTTGAACCTTAACCCTGCTGACTAACAATTTTAAGCTTCCTTGCTGTTGCCTAAGCACAAGTGAAGCACTTCTGTTTTTTCCTTTTCAGCTTTTGGAAAAGTACTTGAAATTTACAGCCAGATTCTTCCCTCCAGTACACTTTCCCCCATAAATTATAGAATTACTCTGATTTTTTTCTTCCAGTTGAAATCTACCCACCTGTGTCTGTTTAAACATAGTTGTGCCTTTTTCACACTTTCCCCCCTGTAGCTACAAAGCCCCTTTTGGCACTTCTTACTTCAAACCTACCAGAAGGCTGCGACCGGTAGCAGTAATTTTCCTTCATTTGAAAAGATGACATTAACATTTAAATTTTTTTTCAGTTTGCATTTTGAAAAGTTTCTATTCCACATCCAGTATGATGTTAAATTCCAGTGGTTTCATCCAGAGGGACCTGGACAGGCTGTAGAGGTGGGCCCAGGCCAACCTCATGAAATTCAACAAGGCCAAGTGTAAGGTCCTGCACCTGGNCAAGGCGAGACTGGATGAGGCCTTGAGTAACCTGTGCTAGTGGGAGGTGTCCCTGCCTATGGCAGGGGATTGGAACTAGATGATCCTTGAGGTCTCCTTCCAACCTTACCGTTCTATGATTCTATGAATCTATGCCTGTGGTTGGTCATTCAGTTCTAAAGAGTTGATGTTCTGGCTCATCAGGTAATCCCACCAAAAAAACTGAGTGCCTGTGGAATTGATGTCAGTGTGTGAGACATCCTCTCTCATTAAAAACAAAAACTCTTGTCTTATATAGCTGCAGTCTGAATTATATTTGATTTTAAATATGTTGTAAATTGATTCTGTGATTCTGAATCTGTAAACTGCTTACATATGATCCACAGTAATTCTTCCAGTAATTTCAACAGGATGATTAAAAGCAAATATTTATGTTTTCTTTTGCTGAAGATTCTGAAATTGGCAAATATGAAAATAAATATGGTATTAGCAGAGTTTCTGGTACATATAGTCTATTTTAAATAGGCATATTTGAAAGCAGACCATAGTGTACATGTAATTTACGTATAGTAATGATATAATGGGATTATATACATGATTAGTTGTGCATCTTAATCTTTCTGAGGTGCCATGTACAGATGATAAAGTAAAAAAATATTTGGATTTTTCATTTTTTCTTTTATGCAACACCTTTCCTGAGTCATAGATACATGTTTTAGGAGTAACTGAGTTTCTTTAGTAGGATGCAGGCAGCTTATATCCTAGCAGTTGAAAAGCAGTGTTGCACTGTCACTTATGCTAAATATCAGTTTTCATTGTCATGGTTGTTTTGGTGTTCTTGCTAAGATGGTTTTAGTCAATAAATCTGTAATTTTGCTCTGATTTACATTTATTAACCCTATTTTATTTTGTCTGTACTTAACTTCTCACACACTAGCAATATGAAGTCAGCTCTGTTTATTTTTGCCACATTTTATGCAACATCTTACTTGAGATGCTTTTCTTGCTGTGTGTTGACTAATCATATTTTGTATTATTAGCTCCCCCACAGCATTTCACACTTTGTGCTCAATAGATACAGTGTATCACAAAGTACATTATTGGTGCTCAGATAAACATACTCATCTTTTACCAGCTATATTATTAACACTCCCATTTGCATTTCTGCACTTATGGCTGCCATTAGGAATATATTTTCTGTCTTTATAGTAGTACTTTCCATGCTGATTTGGTAGTACTTTATTTCAAGAAGTTCAGATTACCCCAGAAGTGAGCAGTTTAATGGTCTTTATCTAATGGTTGCAAAGTGTAACAGCATATCATTTGTAAACATACAGCTTCAGTAACCCCTAAACATGAGCATTAGGAATGTTCTTTTTTATGCTCTAATATTTGTGTCTTTTAGCAATTTTCCTTTACTTTGTTTTTTAATATGGACAAATTCAGTAGTTTAGTTTCACTGGTTATTTGTTTGCTTGGTGTTTCTTGTTTTGGTTTGGTTTTGGTTTTTCTGTTTTTGGTTTTTTGTGTTAGTTTGGATTTTTTTTGGGTTTGGTTTCTTGGTTCTTTTTTGTTGTTGGTGGTGTCGATGTGGCTTTTTCTCCCCAAATCCCTGGATATGCCAAGGAATCATCTAAATCTCAAGGCAACATTCGATAGTTAAGATGGTCTTACAATGTTTATTTTGTCTAGTAAATAAGTAGAAATACTTTCTTTGTTAAGTGTTGACAGAAATATTTGTGAGTTCGAGATACACAATGCAAAGTACTCTAGGGAATTTGTATTTCCAATCTAAATCTCCCCAGAAGAAACTTGTACACATCACCTCCTGTCTTTTCCATGTGACTGTTCTCAGAAATGGGGCGTCCATCATGCTTGTAGCTACCCTTTATGTACTGGTCCCTGGTAATGACACCTCACCTAAGCCTTTCTTCTCAAGGCTGAACAAATCCAGCTTTCTTCATCTTTATTTATATGGCAGGTCTCCTCGTCCTCTGACCTTCTCTGGACTCTTTCCAGACTATCCACATCTTTTTGTACAGCAGAGACGAAAACTGCACACTGTTACACTACTTTATCTCTGCTGGTAAAACCTTTGTTGATGAAATCCAGCATCCTGATGGCCTTTTTTACTGCTACAACACCATTCATTCATGCTGAGCTTGTTCTCCACCAATGACAGGGCAAGGGGCAATGGCTGGAAGTTGAGACATAGGAAGTTTCATGTAAACATGAGGAGGATTTTTTTCACTGTGAGGGTGACAGAACACTGGAACAGGATGCCCAGAGGGGTTGTGTAGTCTGCCTCTCTGAAGATATTCAAAACTCACCTGGATGTGTTTCTGTGTGATCTGGTGTAGGTGATCCTGCTGTGGCAGTGGAGTTGGACTGGATTATCTTTTGAAGTCCCTTCCAGTCCCTGACATTCTGTGATTCTGTGAAGCTGCCTATGCCCCTTTACATGGGGCTGCTCTCTGGCCAGATGAACTCCAGTCTGAGCTTCAGTCTTGAGTTGTGTATTCCCAGGTGCAAGACCCTACATTTGTCCTCATTGAACTGCGTAAGATTCTTGCTAGCCCATTCACTCAGCCTGCTCAGGTCTTCCTGGAGGGTGATTTTCCCTTCTGGAGTGTCAGCCTCCACGCTTACGTTGGTGTCATCTTCAGGCTTTAGCAGGGTGGTCATGATCTCAACATTCAGATAATTTATGAAGATATTAAACAGTATTAGGCTCAAATTCAATCCCTGGGGGACCCTACTTGTGACTGGCCACCAGGCTGAAAAAGGACTACTGTCTACCATCCTCTGGGTATGGTCTGTCAGTCAGCTCTCAATCCACCACACAGATCACTTGTCTAGGTCATAACATGGCAGTTTCTCTAAGAGGAGGTTGTGGGGGACTGTGTCAAAAGCCTTGGATATGTCCAGGTAGTCACCTGCTCACCCTGTGTCAACAAAGAAAATTCCTTTGTCATTGAAGACAATCAGGTTTGTCAAGCACAATATGCTCCTGGTGAATCCATACTGACTTTCAATAGAGTTCAGATAGGAGCCTAACCATAGATCTCTCTTTGCTGTTCATACTGTTTTCTGGAAAAAGCATGAGAAGCCTAATTTCTATATTCAAAATTGGAGAAAGAGAGGAGAAACATTTATTTCTGTATTTTTTTCCTGGCATTTGTAAAACAGAATCAATTTGCATGTGTTTCACTGGAACAGTAACAGATCATTTTCTGCTGGGCAGACATGTTGTCGTGGTAGGCCTAAACAGGCCAAATTAGGCTTGTACGTGTCCTGGCTTACCCAAGCATGTTTTTCTGCTCTCCTTCCTCCTGTTTTGGGGAGAGCAACCGCAGGAAAAGGGACGAAGAACCTGGCGCCACTAAGTCTGGGGTCTGGGGTCAACCNGCCACAAAGCCTTCTCTTCCAGTTTAATTCGAGTTTGGTTAATGTATATATTTAATAGTTATTTCCAGATCCTGTTATAACCTGTATATAGTTTCTATAACGTTGCAAAGAGCCTATTATTATTATTAAATGGTGGTCGGGGTGGTGCGAGTTCCAAATATTTAATATTAATAAACTATATATTAATATTTTTGAAATATCGTCTCGCAGTAGTTAAATACCCCTTCCGCAGCAATGTTGGTTGTTGAGCTTTGCTGTCTCATCTGATCTGATAGTATGAAACACAATCCAATGGCTGTCAAGGAGAAGCAGTCTTTCAAATGAAAAGGTCTCAAATTCATGTCTCTAAGTGTATGTACATTTTACTAAATTTGCTGTTTCTTCTCTTTAAAAAAGCTCACACACCCTACCAGTATTTTCAATGGATTTTTTTTTCAGAAATGCTTAAAAAGCTAATTGTCATTTTCAAGACATAATTTCTAGTTTTTGAATTTTGAAGACTCTTGTCTTCTGTGTCCTTCTCAGAGAAACTTTTTATGCTTCATTTTTGAAGTTTATAACTTGGGGCCATCAAATCATCTTGTTCCTGACACTCTTTCCACCTGGACGAGAAGTTTTAACCACCACATTGAGATTTCTGGGCTGACTTAGCCATTCTCATATGAACATCTGGCTTCTGAATGGGTTATTAGGTTTCTGATTGAAAGTAATGGCTACTTTCAAATACAGGAATGTCTTACGCTGTAGTCACATAAATGAGAAGTCAAGTCGTATCAACTGACAGCAATTACCTTCTTAATTTCTAATCAGGTCCTAGGTGTGTTTTAGACTATTTTACAATTACTCAGATATTGGAATTATTTTTTTAATTATAGTTATAAGCAACTGATTGCTAAAGTATGACTATAAATGATGGTAGAAGTATTGAGTAAATTATATTTCCTGCATAATAAGAGACTTAGATCTTAATAGTGATAATCATGGTGCTATATAGGCAGAGATAGCAAGGCTGGGCTGCAAATTCTGTTTCTTATAAAACACTCACGAAGCATGCCTCACTCCAGAAAAAGACTACCTTTTCTCTAAGGAGCTACATTGCTTCTTTCTGGCTTACTGGCAGCTTTGTTTTCTTTCTACGCTTCCCACCTGATCAAGATCAAGTTGGAAAATTGCTATCATTCATGTAGAAATAGCTAGAAATAGAATAGCTGCTGGCTCCCTGGTGTCTTTTCTGTGCTCCCAGGCTGTTCCCCTGGAGCCAGCTTGAATTTCCTCAGCAGGACAGTTCTGCTTAATGTCTCCTAATACTGCTGAAGGAAAGAACACATATGGACTTTTAGTGGTTTTTTTTCCTCTAGAAAATATTGTTTCACTGTAGGGGGAAAAGGCTGGTAAACATCATAAAAAGTACATTCCAAAGTTTTTCTTTGGGCATATCTTCATAAGACGAACAGTTTCTTGCAATAGAACTGGCATAAGAANATATATGTACATACACATGTATATAAAATACTTGCCACTGCTGTTCCTTGTCAGTTAAAAGGAGTAATGCAGTGAACTGAAATAAAATAAAAAAACTAGTTAAATCAAAAGTAGAATTATTTAAGTGACCAAATGACAGCTTGGATTAAACCAAGCTTATGTTTGTGCAGTCCCTTATTTTTGTTCTCTTGACTAACAGAACAAAGTTGTTAAGAAAGATTTGGACATATTTCAAAAGAAATGAGTACTCATAGTTAAGATCATTTTGTGACTAGAATTAATGCTGTGTTTTGCAAAGCAATACTTCACTAGCTTGCTGTGCATACTACCTAGCATTTTACAAAAGCATGGCAAAATAGAAGATCTTGAAAAATTTATGAGGACATATCCTAAACATGAAAGTAGTCTCTGAGAATTCAATCTTATCTGTATAAATTATATCTCTATATCATCATCCCTCACAAACCCCTATCTAATCAGTTCAGTTACATCATTCCATCATCATTAATGGTCCATTGCCTTTACTGTGTTTTCAAATCATTGGTTTCAGGGAGCTCAACTTCACTATTGGAAAATATCTTATTAAATCATCCCCATCACCCAGTTCAACGCATTCCAATCTGACACGTTAACACATCAAAAATCTTTATAGCCTTATTATCCAACTAACAGGGGAAAAAAAATATGTAATTCACACATCCACAGTATGAATTAAGTCTGATAGTGTGAACTCCGTGTTTGGAAAACCTCTCAAGGGGCTCAATTCCCTTCAGCTACAATCCTTCACACTCTCAAGAGTTACTTCCCTCATCAAAAATGCCTATACATGTCTTCTCAAAGTTAACTAAGTCACTCACATTCTTGTGCATGTTTATTCTGTATAAACAGTAAGAAGAAAGTAGCTCCCGTTTCTTGTAGGGTGATGTGGAATAACCAGAGCAGTATGACCATGCTAAGTAAGGAAATGGAGCTTCTCAGACTGTGTTGGTGTGATGGCAAGGTGGTTCTGGTGAGTATTTTGAAACAAGCACTGAAAATGCCTCAGGATCTAGTACAATCAAAAGAAAGAGAGTAGGATTTCTGTTCATTTACTTTTATCAAAACTATCATGAATTAAAAGGCAAATAATCATTAGAGATTATAATTTTGTGCTACAGTTACTGATGATTCAGTAGCTTTTATGTTAGCTGTTACTGTGTGGCTTGTTTCAAATGTGGATAAGACATTTATCTGCTACCCTTATCACATTTTGATATCCTTCAGGTGCAGCTTTCTCTACATTCTTCCTATTACTTCACCTTTCAGTCAGATATGTTGGAACAGCTGCTGCTTGACTTTTTTTTCCTTGGTTTCTATTTCTTTCCCTTATCTTCTTTTTCATCTTTTCTTCCAGTTCTTTTTTTCTCTCGTGCAACACCTCCTCTTCTTTTGTGTCAGATCCCTAGTTGAGTTGAGAATGTGTTTGTTAAGACCTTTTACAGTCAGATGCTTGGTATATTAAGAACTATAATAAAACTGAGCTTGCTTCAGACCTATGAAGTAAATTTCTGTACAGACAAGTAGGCTTGGAAGTAGAAGGATCATCTTTGGTGACCTGATCACAAGTGACATGGAGAAGGCTGAGGTGCTCAGTGACTACTTTTCCTCAATGTTAACAAGCAAGGCCTCTGGCTGTACAGCCCAAGTTCCAGAAGACAGTCCCTCAGTTGGGAAAAGGAAGATCTCCCCACTATAAGCAAAGATCAGGTTCAAGACCCTGAAGGTGCATAAATTCATGGGGTCGGATGAGATCACTCACAGGTGCATAGAAAGCTGGCAGATAAAGTTGCTATGCCATTGTCCATCACACTCGAAAGGTTATGACGATTTGGTGAAGTCCCTGCTGACTGGAAAAAGGAAAACATAACCCCTATCTTCAGAAAGGGAAAAAAAGGAAGACTGCATAAACTATAGGCCAGTCAGCCTCACCTCTGTGCATGGCAAGATTGTAGAGCAGACCCTACTGAAGGCTTCACTAAGATATATGGAAAAGGNTGCTCAGTGACTACTTTTCCTCAATGTTAACAAGCAAGGCCTCTGGCTGTACAGCCCAAGTTCCAGAAGACAGTCCCTCAGTTGGGAAAAGGAAGATCTCCCCACTATAAGCAAAGATCAGGTTCAAGACCCTGAAGGTGCATAAATTCATGGGGTCGGATGAGATCACTCACAGGTGCATAGAAAGCTGGCAGATAAAGTTGCTATGCCATTGTCCATCACACTCGAAAGGTTATGACGATTTGGTGAAGTCCCTGCTGACTGGAAAAAGGAAAACATAACCCCTATCTTCAGAAAGGGAAAAAAAGGAAGACTGCATAAACTATAGGCCAGTCAGCCTCACCTCTGTGCATGGCAAGATTGTAGAGCAGACCCTACTGAAGGCTTCACTAAGATATATGGAAAAGGAAGAAGAGGTGACTGATGGTAACCAACTTGGTTTCACCAAGGGCAAATCATGCCTAATGAACTTGATTGACTTTTATGATTGAGTTACAGAAGCAAAGAATAAAAGAAGAGCAACTTTTGTCATGTACTTGAACTTGTGTAAAGCTTTTGAGACTGTGCCACCTGACATCCTAGACATAAAATTGAAAAAGTATGGATTTGAGGAGTGGATGACTCACTAGATAAGGATTTGGCTGCATGGCCACACTCGACCACACACNTGAAGTCCCTGCTGACTGGAAAAAGGAAAACATAACCCCTATCTTCAGAAAGGGAAAAAAAGGAAGACTGCATAAACTATAGGCCAGTCAGCCTCACCTCTGTGCATGGCAAGATTGTAGAGCAGACCCTACTGAAGGCTTCACTAAGATATATGGAAAAGGAAGAAGAGGTGACTGATGGTAACCAACTTGGTTTCACCAAGGGCAAATCATGCCTAATGAACTTGATTGACTTTTATGATTGAGTTACAGAAGCAAAGAATAAAAGAAGAGCAACTTTTGTCATGTACTTGAACTTGTGTAAAGCTTTTGAGACTGTGCCACCTGACATCCTAGACATAAAATTGAAAAAGTATGGATTTGAGGAGTGGATGACTCACTAGATAAGGATTTGGCTGCATGGCCACACTCGACCACACACTTGAGTTGTGGTCAACAGCTCAATGTCCAAATGGAGACCAGTGATGAGTGGAGTCCCACAGGGGTCAGTACTGGGACCACTGTTGTTTAGCATATTTGTGAATGATCTG